>CM056397.1:15694011-16103642 GCA_029718625.1 Synaphobranchus kaupii | reverse complement strand
GTCAAATTTTATAGGAGGAGTAGTATTTTAAGTGTTTTACAAGTAATGCTAATTAGCGGAAAATCCAATGGGGCTAACTTGATGGTTCCTCGAGGCAAATTTGTTCAGTATGAGCAGACGGACCTCTATCCCACATTTTGTGACTCTAGATAAAACGGGGCGTATGCAGTGGGCGTGTCAATGATTTTTAGTGAATTTTTAAATATTTTCTTATATTTGAATCTATATAGCGCCACCACGTGGCTCAATTGGGTTGAAACTGTAGAGGTCAATTCCACATGTTACTCTTAATAGATCTACCAGGTTTCATAACTTTCTGTCAAATGATTTTGAAATTATCAGCATTTTTGTGATAAGTCACGCCCATTGAAAATTCATTGGCTCGTCATTCGGCCATCTTTTAAAATATCACAATTTTGAATATAAATTTTATGAAGCATGGTCTAAGGAGTTCTTGTCCCACGTTTCATGTAAATTGGCCAAATATTGTAGAAGGAGTAGTATTTTAAGTGTTTTACAAGTAATGCTAATTAGCGGAAAATCCAATAGGGCTAACTTGATGGTTCCGAGGAAAATTTGTTCAGTATGAGCAGCCGGACCTCTATCCCACATTTTGTGACTCTAGATAAAACGGGGCGTATGCAGTGGGCGTGTCAATGATTTTTAGTGAATTTTTAAATATTTTCTTATATTTGGATTGATATTCAATTCAATTCAATTCAATTTTATTTGTATAGCGCTTTTTACAGAGAACTGTCGCAAAGACGCTGCACAGGGAAACAGAAGGAAAATTGAGCAAAAAACCAGGCCGTAGCCCCCAACCAGCAAAATGAGGTAAAAAACTCCCCGGTAGGGGAGAAAAAAACACTGAGCAGTGGCGAGAAAAAAACTCCCCAGTGGGAAGAAATCTTGGAAGGAACCTGGCTAGAGAGGGGGTGCCCATCCTTCGCTGGCCGGCCTGGTTTAGACTAAAGGTGGACTGAATGGTAATAGTCAATTCAATAATCAGTTCAATCATCAGTTCAAAGGGGGCGGGGTGATGCATCTGGGACTCCGGTTGCGTGAAGTCGGGAGGATAAACCAAAGGAGGGACGGGTCCGAAGCAGTCTGCAAACTCAGGGTGAGGGGCATAACTGGAGCAGTCTGCAAACTCAGGGTGAGAGGGGGACGGGCCGGAGTAATCTGCAGCTCAGGGTGAGAGAGGAAAAGAGAAGGTTAGCCCCCCCCCCCCCCCCCCGACATCCTTAACTATAGGATTGACTAAAGAGGTATGTTTTTAGCCTACACTTAAAGACAGAAAGTGTGTCTGCAGCCCGTACATACATGGGAAGATTATTCCATAAAAAAGGGGCTCTGTAAGAGAAGGCTCTGCCACCCATTGTAATTTTAGATATAATAGGAATTTTCAAATAGCCAGCATTTTGAGAGCGAAGTAATCTAGGAGGACAGTAAGGAATGAGTAAGTCACTCAGATATTCAGGGGCCAAGCCATTTAAAGCTTTAAACGCTAGAAGTAAAATCTTGTAGTCAATTCTGAATTTGACAGGCAGCCAATGAAGAGTTTTGAGCACCGGGGCTGATGTGCTCCCATTTCTTGGTTCTAGTAAGAACCCTAGCAGCTGCATTCTGGACAAGTTGGAGGCGATTCAGGGCTGAGCCAGTGCAACCAGACAATAATGCATTGCAGTAATCTAGTCGAGAGGTTACAAAGGCATGAACCATTTTTTCAGCATCCTCCATGGACAACACCTTCCTTAATTTAGATATATTCCTCAGGACAAGAAGGCCATTCTTGTGATATTGTTAATATGGGGCTGAAAGGAGAGATCTGAATCAATAATTACACCAAGGTTTTTAACAACCTTGTTAGGGGAGACAGAGAAGCAATCTAAATTTAAGGGAAGCTGTAAGAATTTATCTCGAAGGGATTTGGGACCTAATACTAATATCTCAGTCTTATCTGAGTTCAATAAGAGGAAATTTTGGGTCATCCAGGCCTTTACATCTTTGAGACAGGTCTCTAGTTTAGACAACTGGTCAACTTCACCTGGCTTAACTGATATATAAAGTTGTGTGTCATCTGCGTAGCAGTGGTAGTTAACACCATGTCTGCTTATAATGTTCCCAAGAGGGAGCATGTAAAGAGAAAAGAGCAGAGGACCCAAGACCGATCCTTTTGGTACTCCAAAGTTCACCTTAGAAAATTCAGAGGACTGACTGTTTACCCTAACAAACTGGGATCTATCATAGAGATAAGATTTAAACCACATAAGAGCATGCCCGGTAAGACCAACTAAATTTTCTAACCTGCAGAGGAGAATATTATGGTCTATAGTATCAAAGGCAGCGCTCAGGTCAAGTAAAACAAGAATAGAAATACAGCCACAGTCCAGAGAGAGGAACAGGTCATTCATTACTAGGGCAAGGGCGGTCTCGGTGCTATGGTGCTTCCTAAACCCAGATTGAAACCTCTCATACACATTATAAGTATGTAAAAATGAAGAAAGCTGTTGCGCTACACATTTCTCAAGAATCTTTGATAAAAATGGGAGGTTTGAAATGGGTCTATAATTGGCCAGGACAGTGGGATCCAAATTTGGTTTCTTAAGTAGTGGCTTGATTTCTGCCAATTTAAAGGATGTAGGAACATGGCCTGATAGCAATGATGAGTTAATTAAATGAATAATTGGTTTGATGAGCATAGGCAATATCTCCTTCAATAACTTTGTGGGTATGGGGTCTAGAAGACAGGTGGATGATTTTGAAGAAGAAACTAACTGAATTAGCTCGCTCTCAAGTATTGGAGTAAATGATTCAAGACGTTCAGTGTGTCTAGGAGGCAGTTCTATATCGTCAAAACCATGGTCACTAACTTGTGTGATCTTTTCCCTAATTTCAATAATTTTACCACTAAAGAAATTCGAGAAATCATTACTACTACATGAGACTGGAATTTGAGGGTTAGTTGTTGCATGATTATTAGTTAGTTCAGCAACTGTTCTGAATAGAAATCGGGGATTGGTCTTATTTTCTTGTATAAGCTTTGAAAAGTAAGAGGACCTAGCATTGGAGAGAGCATGCTTATAGGCACTAAGACTCTCTTTCCAGGCCAAGTGGAATACCTGCAGTTTAGTAGAACGCCATTTGCGTTCAAGCTGCCGAAACTTTTGTTTAAGAGCCCGCGTGTGGTCGGTGTACCAAGGGGCAAGCCTCTTCTCAATTACTTTTTTGCTTTTTAACGGAGCAACTACTTCAAGGGTTTTGCGTAGAGCAGTAGCTAATTCCTCTGCCAGATCATTGGTTGACAGGGAGCTGGATGAAGTGTCTAAATCAAGGTAATCAGGTAGCACATGCATAAAGTTTCCAGTAGTGGAGGTAGTGATAGTGCGACCTGTATACGTTCTGAGTTCAGATTCTACAGAATGGGCTAATTTTAACTGCAGAGTAATGAGGAAATGGTCAGACAAAATAGGATTATGCGAGTGAATTTTAACATTAACAATGTCAATACCAAGACTTAAGACCAGGTCTAAAGTATGACTATGACAATGCGTGGGGCCAAAAACATTTTGAATGAAACCAATTGATTCCAAAATGACCGTAAATGCTGAGGTAAAAGGATCATCTGTATTTTCAAAATGCAGGTTAAAATCACCCAATATTAACACTTTGTCATGACTTACAGCTAAATGAGAAAGAAAATCTGCAAATTCATGAATAAAGCCAGCATATGGGCCAGGAGGTCTATAGACAGTTACAAGTAAAATAGGCTGAGAGGAGGGGCGGTTTCTACCAACCACTGCTGGCTGAGTGTTCATAACTAACACTTCAAATGAATCAAATGCATACTCTAATTTTGGAATTGACTGAAAGACAGATTTATAAATAACAGCAACCCCACCCCCTCTTCGACAGAGACGGGGGTTTTGGCTATATATGAACCCAGGTGGAGAGGATTCATTTAATGTAAAGTTCTCATCCACTTTCAGCCATGTTTCAGTTAAACATAGTATATCAAGAGAGCAGTCTGAGATTAATTCATTCACAAGAGCTGCCTTGGAATTAAGGGATCTTATATTTAATAAGCCAACTCTCATGGTAGTAATATCACTTGAGCTAATAGGATTGTGTTTTGTTTTAATCTTAATCAGATTATTAAAACAAACTTCACGGTTTTTGCCAGATTTGACATGGTTTTGTATACGTGGGACAGACACAGTTTCAATTTCTAAAGGGTGAACCCTATCTGATGGTTCTGGGGAACAAGCAGACAAGAAGTTCTGCTTCCTGGCCTTGGCTCTAATTAGTCAGGGACTTGAATTTCTAAGACTATAGGCCAGTTTTTTTGAGATAAGAGCTGAACCCTCCCACGTGGGGTGAACACCATCTCTTTTTAAAAGATTAGTCCCCCAAAAAGTGTGCCAATGATCTATATAGCCGATATTATTAGAGGGACACCACTCAGATAGCCAACGATTTAGTGACGTTAGTCTACTATAAGTTTCGTCACCACGCCTAGAAGGAATGGGGCCAGAGCAAATAACAGTGTTAGACAACCGTTTTGCTACTTCACATGCTGATTCAAAATTACTTTTCGTTATCTCCGATTGCTTCAACCGGACATCATTTGCGCCGACGTGAATAATAATGCTAGAAAATTTACGGTTAGTTTTTGCCAGCATTTTTAAATTTGCTTCTATGTCGGTCGCTCTAGCACCAGGAATGCACTGAACTACGGTCTTTGGACTCGCAATTTCTACGTTTCGTAGAATCACCGATTATCAAAGCTTTTTCAGCCGGTTTTACCGAAGGTGCATTGCTCAGGGGAGAGAACCTATTCGAAACCCGAATTGGTGGTTGGTGGAGTAACGGTGGTTTATGACTACGTTCGCGAACTGTAATCCACCTGCTGTTACCTTGCTGCAGAGGCATTTTCGAATTTCTAACATTAGTTGGGGACGGGCTAGCTGGAGCACCCGAAACCGAGAAGGATTCTATGAACTTTTCGGTTTCTCTAATTTCATGTAGGGTACGGATGCGAGATTCCAATTCGGCTATCTTCGCAGTCAACCTAGCATTTAATTTACACTTATCACAAGTAAAGTTCCCACTAGTGGCGGAGAAGGAATAGGTAAACATGTCACATACCGGGCAAGAGATAGCCCAATATGGTGAGGAAGGAGAAACCGAGCGGGGAATGGGAGAGACTGAGGGATCAAACGAAGCCATAGCTTACCCTTGTATTAGAAGATATACAAAATTCGTCGGAAGCAGGATCAACACTATATTTTGTTTTGTTTTGTTAACAAATAAACACTTATGCCCCGTTTATGCGGGCTCTAAGTGATACTTCCTAACGTTAGTTTGTAGCCTATTTTGTTTTGTTTTTTGAGAGCTACTGTTTTTTCAGTAGCACAGCTCAGTCGCTCACCAAACAGGAGTCTTTGTAAACGAGGACTTCCACAGTAAAAACTTATGCCCCGTTTATGCGGGCTCTAAGTGATACTTCCTAACGTTAGTTTGTAGCCTAATATATTTTGTTTTGTTTTTTTGAGAACAATCTTACCTAGCCTAACACTGCTGGCCCGGTAAAAGCCTGCTCAGCAGCGAATTCGTCTTACCTAACGTTAGTTTGTAGCCTAATATATTTTGTTTTGTTTTTTTGAGAACAATCGCAATTTGCAGATTTGTCTTTGTAACTAGCGAGGACTTCCACAGTAAACACCTATGCCCCGTTTATGCAGGCTCTAAGTGATACTGCTGGCCCGGTAAAAGCCTGCTCAGCAGCGAATTCGTCTTACCTAACGTTAGTTTGTAGCCTAATATATTTTGTTTTTGTTTTTTGAGAACAATCGTAATTTGCAGATTTGCCAGCACAAAAACGATCACCACCAAACTTTTCTACAGCACAGTTCAGTAGCACAGCTCAGTCGCTCACCAAACAGGAAACAGGAAACAGCGAGAGAGAACTCGAAACGATACGAGAACTGACAGTGGCTCGATTGGGTTAAAACTGTAGGGGTCTATTCCTCATGTTACTCTTAATAGATCTACCAGGTTTCATAACTTTCTGTCAAATGATTTTGGAATTATCAGCATTTTTGTGATAAGTCACGCCCATTGAAAATTAATTGGCTCGTCATTCGGTCATCTTTTAAAATATCAAAATTCTGAATATAACTTTTATGAAGCATGGTCTAACGAGTTTGTGTACCTCGTTTCATGTAAATTGGCCAAATTTTGTAGGAGGAGTAGCATTTTAAGTGTTATATAAAAAATGCTAATTAGCGGAAAATCCAATATGGCTGACTTCATGGATCCTTGAGGTAAATCTGTTCAGCATGAGCAGAGAGACCTGTACACCACATTTTGTGACTCTAGGTCAAACGGGGCGTCGCCAGTGGGCGTGTCAATGTCACAATATAAACACGTACACTACAGCGCCACCAACTGGCCTATCGCCACGAAATTCGGTGTGAGCTTGTATGATGACAACTTCTAACTACTTGCCAAGTTTCATGCTAATCAGCCAAGCGGTTAAGGAAAACCTCAAAGACGTAATAAATGCGTACATTTAAGCCAAAATGTCGGCAAATTCAAGATGGCGTCCACCAAATTAGTAAAGTTCTATGATCCAAATCCGGCTCTTTGTCACTGTAGCAAGTTATACATCTCTGCAAAGGAACTGTGATTTTTAGTGAATTTGTTTATATTTCTTTATATTTGGAACTCTATAGCGCCACCACATGGATAGATTGGGATAAAACTGTACTTGTCTAGTCCTAATGGGACTCTTAAAAGACCTACCAAGTTTCATAGCTTTCTGTCAAATCGTTTTGGAATTATTAGCATCTTTGTGATAAGCCACGCCCAGTGAAATTTCATTGGCTCGTCATTCGGCCATATTTGAAAATATCAAAATTCCAAAATATAACTTTTATGAGACATGGTCTAAGGAGGATGTAAACCAAGTTTCATCTCAATTGGTTAAATTTTGTAGGAGGAGTAGCATTTTAAGCGTTTTACAAAAAATGCTAATTAGCAAAAAATCCAATATGGCGGACTTTATGGGTCCTTGAGGCAAATTTGTTCAGAATGAGCAAATGGACATGCATACCAAATTTTGTGACTCTAGGTGAAACGGGGCGTCGGCAGTGGGCGTGTCAATGTCAAAATTTTGTCACGTGCACTACAGCGCCACCAGGTGTTCAATCTGCGTCATAATATACTGGATTCAAGAGTTTGGGAATCCCAACAAGCGTGCCAAGTCTGGTGATTCTAGGACAAACCAGCTCATGGGAATTTTAGGTGAAAGGGGAGAAAAAAAAAGAATCTGAACAAAAACAATAGGGTACCGGCAGCTTCGCTGCACGGTCCCCTAAATATAGCTGCAAGCAGCGATTCCTGGGGACCGAGTGGCATGAGCAGCATTTGTCAAACACAGAAACTGCAAAATGGTAGACACCTCTAGACAGGGTTGACCCAAAATACAAATATTTGTTTCTAATCAGGGCTTTTGCCATTGTTGATGGTATCTTAACCCGATCCAATAAGGGCTTGTGTATTACGTCTTTTAAGTACAAGTGAAACTTTTGCAATAAAAAGGTGTTTCTTAATGTGAAAACAACATTAAAAGAAGCATAGCATTTGCACAATAGTTTTGCCAAACATTAACTAAGCCATTGGTACCAAGCTGGAATTGAACCACTGACACATACATGGAAAGCCAAGCCAATCCACTAGGCCAAAGCAGGTTAAGAGAAGGAGGCCAAATAGACTTTTGTGTGGCGGTATCAGATTATATTGGCTTACTCACTTCATAATTCAAAAAGTTAACTGAGGAGTAGCATTTTAAGTGTTTTACAAAAAATACTAATTAGCGGAAAATCGAAGATGGCAGACTTCATGGTTCCATGAGGCAAATTTGTTCTGCATGAGCAGCAGGACATGTACATCACATTTTGTGACTCTAGATCAAACAGGGCGTATGCAGTGGGCGTGTCAATTATTCTTAATAATTTTTAATATTTTTTAATATTTGGAACTCTATAGTGCCACCACGTGGATCGATTGGGTTAACACTGTAGTGGCCAAGTCCTGATGATACTCTTAACAGATCTTCAAGGTTGGTAACTTTCTGTCAAATGATTTTGGAATTATTAGCATTTTTGTGATAAGCCACGCCCAGTGAAAATTCATTGGCTCGTCATGACCGCCATCTTTTAAAATATCTAAATTCTGTATAAACATTTTATGAGGCATAGCCCAAGGAGTGTGTCTACTAGGTTTCAACTAAATTGGTCAAATTTTGTAGGAGGAGTAGCATTTTAAGTATTTTACAAAAAATGCTAATTTGCGGAAAATACAATACGGCTGACTTCATGGTTTCTTGAGGCAAATTTGTTCAGCATGAGGAGAGGGACCTGTACACCACATTTTGTGAATCTAGGTCAAACGGGGCGTCGGCAGTGGGCGTGTCAATGTTACACGTACACTACAGCGCCACCAACTGGCCTATCACCACCAAATTTGGTGCGGCCTTGTGCGATGACAACTGCTAACTATATGCCAAGTTTCATGAGAATCAGCCAAGCAGTTAAGGAAAAACACAAAAAAGTAATAAATGAGTACATTTAAGCCAAAATGTCTGCAAATTCAAGACGGCGCCCACCCAATTAGTAAAGATCTATGATCCAAATCCGGGTCTTTGTCACTGTAGCAAATTTTACATCTCTGCAAAGGAACAGTGATTTTTAGTGAATTTTTAAATATTTGTTTATATTTGGAACTCTGTAGCGGCACCACGTGGCTCGATTGGGTTAAAACTATGGAGGTCAAGTCTTGATGTTACTCTTAACAGACCTACCAAGGTTCATAACTATCTGTCAAATCGTTTTAGAATTATTAGCATTTTTGTGATAAGCCACGCCCAGTGAAAGTTCATTGGCTCGTCATTCGGCCATCTTTTAAAATATCAAAATTCTGAATATGGCTTTTATGAAGCATGGTCTAAGGAGCGTGTGTACCAGGTTTCATGTAAATTGGCCAAATTTTGTAGGAGGAGTAGCATTTTAAGTGTTTTACAAAAAATGCTAATTAGCAGAAAATCCAATATGGCTGACTTCATGGATCCTTGAGGCAAATTTGTTCATCATGAGCAGAGGGACCTGTACACCACATTTTGTGACTCTAGGTCAAACGGGGCGTCGGCAGTGGGCGTGTCAATGTCACAATATTTTCACATGCACTACAGCGCCACCAACTGGCCTATTGCCACCAAATTTGGTGAGGGCTTGTGAGATGACAACTTATAACTATATGCCAAGCTTCATGAGAATCAGCCAAGCGGTTAAGGAAAAACACAAAGAAGTAATAAATGAGTACATTTAAGACAAAATGTCAGCAAATTCAAGATGGCGCCCACCAAATTAGTAAAGACCTATGATCCAAATCCGGGTCTTTGTCACTGTAGCAAATTTTACATCTCTGCCAAGGAACAGTGATTTTTAGTGAATTTTTAAATATTTGTTTATATTTGTAACTCTGTAGCGCCACCACGTGGTTCAATTGGGTCAAAACTATGGAGGTCAATCTTGATGTTACTCTTATACCAAGGTTCATAACTATCTGTGAAATCGTTTTAGAATTATTAGCATTTTTGTGATAAGTCACGCCCATTGAAAATTCATTGGCTCATCATTCGGCCATCTTTTAAAATATGAAAATTCTGTATATAACTTTTATGAAGCATGGTCTAAGGGGTTTGTGTGCGTGGTGTCATGTAAGTTGGCCAAATTTTGTAGGAGGAGTAGCATTTTAAGTGTTTTACAAAAAATGCTAACTAGCAAAATATCCAATATGGTGGACTTTATGGGTCCTTGAGGCAAATTTGTTCGGAATGAGCAAAGGGACGTGTATACCAAATTTTGTGACTCTAAATAAAACGGGGCGTATGCAGTGGGCATGTCAATGTCAAAATTTGTCACGTGCACTACAGCCCCACCAGGTGTTCAATCTGTGTCATAATATAGAAGATCCAAGAGTTTGGCCATCCCAACAAGCGTGCCAAGTTTGGTGATTCTAGGCCAAACCAGCTCACAGGAATTTTAGGTGAAAGGGGAGAAAAGGGAAAAAAAAAAAGAATCTGAACAAATACAATAGGGTACCAGCAGCTATGCTGCTCAGTCCCCTAAAAAGAATCCTAACAAATACAATAGGGTACCAGCAGCTACGCTGCTCCGTCCCCTAATAATAACTTACTGTGGTCTGATTCTTTTTATGTTGTATATTGTTATCCATTCACTAAATAAATCTGAAGCACGTTGTGCTATAGCACCTGAAAAGAGATCCACTCTGTGTTTTTTTATTTAGTAATCTGTTATTACAATTTTTATATTATAGTAATAATAACTCTGATGTTTTTGTATATTGTTATCCATTCACTGTAAATAATTCTGTTTTGTTTGTTTACTGAACCACTTTGTGCTATAATACTTGAAAAGAAATTTGCTCTGTGTATGTGTGTGTGTGTTAGGGCTGTCAATTTCCCTGAGAATACAGGTCGAATGCGACTACCCGGAAATGATCAATAGTCGAACGATAGTCGACTATGTAGGCTTACATTTTATATTACGCAAGTCGTGCTAAGAACGCTTAGAATTACCAGGTGCGTTGCGTGTTTTATCCACTAGAGGGAAATAACCGATAGAAAACCATAGCGCTGTGCTTTTGTTATGGCAAAATCATATACTGTAGAAGTGGTGTTTGACCATAATCAAAGAAAGCGGACAAAATAAATTTAGTCTCCCAAGATTAAAAAAATACAATTTATTACATCATCTCATCTGCGTCCAACTGCAGCATAAGTTACAAATAACGTGCAAAACGGAGAATTTGACAAAATACCATTTCATACACCAACGATGGCAAAATACAATGTAATATACCAACGATTGCAAAATACCATTTCATAAACCAACGATGGTAATTGCAATATTTGAAAACAACAAGATGACCATAAAAGCAAAGCAAAAATTCTTTCTTTACAGCATATAATGAAATTTGTAGAAAAAATGTAGAAAAATAAATAGCCTCTAGTTCTCTTATTTCAAAATAAAATAAATTGCCTCGGCGTCAGCCATATAACACTGCTAAACTTTGGTGGTTAACTTGATTGATCACCAAGAACAAGCGATCAACATGCGCATACCATTTCAAATATCGTACATACCAATGATGGTAATTGCACAATTTGAAAAGCAACAATAACCCTAAAGGAAGACGTGTATATGGGGAAATAATAAATAATGTTGTTGAAAATAAATACAGGTCATCTAGGCATCTCATATTTCAAATACTTTGCCTCGGCGTATCTGTTTAAGGGCTTAACAATATTGCTAAACTTTGGGTAATAGCCTAGAGATTGTTCGCCAAGAACACCAGTCGATCAACATTCTCTGCGTCCAGAGCGGAGCGCTTTTTCTTAACTATATTTCCCGCAGTGGAAAATACGCGCTCTGAGCGGACAGATGTGCCCGGGATGCACAAATATCTGTGTGCCAGCTGTGCGAGGTGATGATACCTGACAGAGCCTGATGTTTTCCACCACTGAAGTGGATTGCTGTCTGCAGGTAGTGGTGCCTCCCTCTTGTACATGGCCATCTCTTGCTGAACAATTTGTGTCGTCTGTGTCGTCATCCCAGTAGAGCTGCAATAGCTATCGCCAAAAAGATCCCCCAACGCATCCAAAGCTGTTCTTCTCCCCGTGCGTGGTTCATGTGAAGGCCTATTTTCCGATGTGGACTCAATCTCGGATTCCCCCTCCTCTGTTGTCAACTCATCCACGTTTTTTTTCGCGTACCTTGTTCTTTTGATCCTCTGTCAGATGAATGAAGCGAATTAATCGTGGGTCGAGGTAGCTGGCTGTATTTAAAAGCAAAAAAGCCCGCTTCTCTTCATTATACCGTTTCGCGAGATCTGTGACAATCTTTGATTTCATTTCTTTAATGGAATTTGGATCATCTGTGGTTGGTTGGTTGAGTTGTGACACCAGGATGTGCTGGAGTGGCAGCACAGCTGATGCTGTTGGGTATGTGTCTGTCGACAGTGCCTCAGTTGCCACCTTGAATGGTTTGAGCACGTCGCGCACCTACAGAAAAATAAATATTCTTAAGCCATATATTCTACCTTAATCACAGACTAGCCCACACACAGCGAAAATAACCAGGCGCTATTGATGTTGCCACCTCTGTGTTTAACTCATGCCTCTCTCAGTCTCTCAACTCACTATGTCCTCTTGTCTCCAAACCAGCCCGACTATCACCCCCCTCCCCGTGGCTGACGGATTCTCTCAGATCCAGCAGAACCATGCTACGAGCCGCTGAGAGAAAGTGGAGGAAATCCAGATCCCCAGATGACCTGGCCTCCTACCACACTCTGCTGGCAGCCTTCACAGCTGCAACCACATCAGCTAAAACTTCATTTTTCCAGTCTAAAATTGATACATGTCTATCTAACCCACGTAAACTCTTTTCCACCTTCTTCTCCCTGCTCACTCCCCCTCCACCCCCTTCACCCTCCTCCCTCTCTGCAGATGACTTCCTGACCCACTTTGAGGGGAAGGTGGCCGCGATCCGGAACTCCTTCACGCATCCAGTGACACCCAACATCCCCCATACTGAACCCGTCGCTACACTGTCGTCCTTCAAGACTCTGGAGGACTCCGATGTGCTCGAGCTGGTGACGCGCCATCGCGCAACCACCTGTCCACTAGACCCCATACCTTCAGCAGTCCTCCAGTCTATATCTGCTGAGCTCCTTCCATATCTGTCCTCCATTATTAACACCTCCCTAATCTGTGGCCATGTTCCTGCTGCCTTTAAAACTGCCCGTGTAACCCCACTCCTTAAAAAACCTAGCTTAGATCCCGCTGATGTCAGGAACTACCGTCCTGTATCTCTCTTGCCCTTCCTGTCCAAAACAATTGAACGTGCTGTCCTTAACCAACTGTCTGTTTTTCTCCACCAGAACAACCTGCTTGACCCGCATCAGTCTGGCTTCAGAACCGGCCATTCGACTGAAACTGCTCTCCTGGCTGTGACTGAGGCACTCGCCACTGCTAGAGCCTCCTCCCTCTCCTCTGTTCTGATTCTCCTTGACCTGTCTGCGGCATTCGACATGGTCAACCACAAACTCCTGATCTCCACACTCGCTGAGATGGGCATTTCTGGAACTGCCCTCTCTTGGTTTGTATCGTATCTCACTGATAGATCCTACCAAGTCTCCTGGAAGGGTTCCGTCTCTGCTCCCCGTCCCCTGTCTACAGGAGTTCCACAGGGATCTGTACTGGGTCCTCTGCTGTTCTCTATGTATACTAAGTCTCTTGGCTCAGTAATCCATTCACATGGCTTCTCATATCATAGCTATGCTGACGATACTCAACTCTTCCTCTCTTTCCCTCCCTCTACCCCACAGGTTAAGGAGAGGATATCTGCTTGTCTGACTGACATCTCTGAGTGGATGGCTACCCATCACCTGAAGCTCAACCTTGACAAGACAGAGCTCCTCTTCATGCCGTACAAGACCTCCCCACTACATGACCTCTCCATCACCGTTGATGGGACCGTGGTGGCTGCCTCCCGCTCTGCAAGGAACCTGGGGGTGGTCCTGGACGACCGGCTGGACTTCAAAGAGCACATCAGGGCGACGGCACGGTCCTGCAGGTTCCTCCTGTACAACATCAGGAGGATTCGACCGTACCTGACCACCTACTCCACTCAGCTTCTTGTCCAGACCATGGTCACCTCACGCCTGGACTACTGCAACTCCCTGCTCGCAAGCCTACCGGCCTGCGCCATTCTGCCTCTTCAACTGATCCAGAATGCAGCTGCCCGGCTTGTGTTCAACCTCCCGAAATTTTCCCATGTAACCCCCCTGCTGAGGTCTCTCCACTGGCTGCCAGTTGCAGCCAGGATCAGGTTCAAAGTTCTGACCCTGGCCTACACTGCAGCCAATAGGACAGGCCCCGCCTACCTGCAGAACTTAATCCAGAACTATGTTCCTGCTCGACCACTTCGCTCTTCTACAGCAGGGCGACTGGCACTTCCCCCCCTCCGTGTCAAAGGCTCTCGCTTGTCCCGACTGCAGAGCTTTTCCACATTAGCTCCTCAGTGGTGGAATGAACTTCCCATTCCCCTACGTTCTACTCCAACCCTGCCTGCATTCCGTCGAGGCCTGAAGACACACCTCTTCAGACTCCACCTTGACTGATATCCTCACCTAGGAATATCAGTTCCCTGTTCCCTGTGTTTTCCTGTCTGTTTATTATAGTTTATAATAGTATTTGGAATGGTAGTGTGGTGTTGCTGATTTGCCCACAGCTTACTGTGAACTACAGTCGACGTTCATTGCTAGGGATAGCTGCTACATTATGCGAAGGATGTGCTTTGCCTTGTCTGTTCTGTAATGATCTTGATGATGTCTCTGTACGCACTTACTGTACGTCGCTTTGGATAAAAGCGTCTGCTAAATGAATGTAATGTAATGTAATGTAATGCTATTTATAATGCCTAGGCTTTTGTATTATATTTATTTTATATATTCTGAGCTCATCATGTCTCACCTTTTCCATCACTGTCCACTCGTTGGTGCTAAGCTCAAGATGAGCCAGTTTTTTGTCCATGATAACAGCAGCCACAGGCACTTGTTGCTCTGCCGCCCGGCACACCATGTCGTAGGTGCTGTTCCAACGAGTCGGGCAATCGTTTATCAGTTTTGCTGGTTTGACTTCGAGCTGCATCTGCTTGTTCTCAAGACGGTAGCTATCTGTTGTTGATTTATTAAAGTGAAGCGCTGTAGCCTTGAGTCTGCTAATGGGGGTTTCAATAGCTTTCATGGCCAGCCCTTTTTGCACTGCGAGGTTGATTGTGTGTGCAACACACGGCACACTCACGGCTCCAAGATGTTTCTCCACAGCGTTTATGTAATTGCTAGCATTATCTGTAGTAACAGCGATAACTGCTTCTCTTTTAATGCTGTACTCGTCCAGTATTTCCCCAATGCATGCGGCGACATTCTCAGCTTTGTGGTCGGTCGTTATCACCTTAGTTTTAAGAACCACGTCCTTCATCTCCCATTCATCATCCACGTAGTGCGCAGTATCAGTCACATAAGCGTCATTTGCCATCGATGTCCAGCCATCAGTCGCCAGCGCAACATATTTGTCACTGAGGGTTGTGCAAAGACTTTGTTTGGTCGCGTCACATAGTTTTGCAATGCGATCTGTGATAGTTGCACGGCTTGGAATTGTATACCGTGGCTCTAACTCGTGGATTAATTCCCGAAATCCAGCGCCCTGTGTAACATTTATGGGTCGAATGTCCTTGCAAATGAAATGTACTAGTTTATTCGTTATGGCAGCTTGGCGAGCAGCAGGCAACGCTTTTGTTAAAGACGGAGATAAATAGTTTGTCACCCGCGCCTGTTTAGCTGCTGGCTCCACCGCTGACGCTAGCTCTGCAAACTGCACGGGGGTGTGTGCTTTGAATGTGGACCCTCATATTACTCGTACTTGTGTGATATTTAAATTCCTCTTTGCAAATTCTACAGACGACAACGTCTTTCTGTAGAATCTTGCCTTTAGTAGAACGGAATCCGAACACTTTCCAAACATCGCTTCTTAAATGTTGAGGAGTAATAATGGTCTGCTGCTCATCTTCGTCCGCCATGATTTTATGATGTGTATCGCGAGATTTGCGATCGACTGACGGTTTGGCAGTCGACCTGTTCATAATTTTTACATAGTCGACCTGTATTCGACTTTTGAATTTCGACCTGACAGCCCTAGTGTGTGTATATATATCTGTTTGTTATGACCCCTGGTCTAGTTGTGTGTGTGTGTGTGTGTGTGTGTGTGTGTGTGTGTGTGTGTGTGTGTACGTACGCGTGCATGTGTGTCTGTAGGTGCAGCATTTGACCAGCTGATGGAGGGGCTTCACCAACCATCAAGCCCTACAGCTATTCGCCTCCACCTGAGAATCTGCCTTGCGAGTGAAAGATCACTCTTTTGCTGACCATGCACTTCGCCACCCTAACCAGCCATGCCTCGCCGTGGTGGTTCCTCCCTGCCTCTAACCTCAGCTTCCTGTTTTTTTTCTCTCTCCCATTTTGGTGCCCAGTTATACCCTACTCAAGGTTGAGTCAGTTCTCCACCCTTATTGAAATGATGAACCATTAAAGTACTGTATTGTTCAGTTTAGCTCATGCTGTAATATTTAGAAATCATTCATTCATGGTAGCTTGGATCTACAAGAAATTAATAACAGCAGCATTATTTAATGCCAATATAAGAACACAAAAAAATACTTCACTAAGTTTAATCCATGTTTTGATAATTTTATAGGCCTGTTATTTGTTAGGTCATGTATTTGGTAAGTATTAGCCTGTTTGGATAAAATACATAAAGAATAGATTTGTTACTACTACTGGTAACTAATGCAAGGTTAATCGGATACTTTGTTAACGTTGACAACTGACGTTAACCTTACATCCTTCTTTGCATATAAGCTTGAATCCTCATTATATTTAACAGACACTTTTGTTCCAACCTGTTTCGTAGCTTGTTCTTTATGAGAGTCATTTGGGGAAAAGCCCATTGAACAGCAGCATTGCTGAATGGTAAAGCAAGAAGAGACATGGCAAAGTTTCCCAGCTCTTCAAAATCTCTGTCATCTGCTGCATCTGTGTGCATTGCAACTTCAATCCAAAAGTCTTCAACTTTGCTGTCCTCCATATTTTTCCATTGTAAAGCATGAATGACTCTCCACTGTTGCTCTGCTTTTCCTATATCTCCTTTGAAGAGAGAGAGGAAGAAGGGAAGATCATCTAGCTTTGGCCTATTTGCACACATAACATGGCTGGGTGACAGGAATTTGAGAGCCTCTACTTTCATGTTATCTAGAAGCCTCTTCTTGATCTCCTTGGCTAACTCTAGCATGTAGTCCCTGCATCTCTTTTTCATGTCCTGTAGTGCCTAGTCACTTATTCCTCTTGATTCATGCAAAGCAAGACAAAACTGCACCCCTAAGTCTACAGCATGTAAGGGGAGAAGGTGCTCATCAGACAGGGTAAACTCCATGATGTCATGCCAGCTCTGGAATGTCTGTGGCAACGCTGTACGCTCAAGTAGAGACTGATAGAATGTTACAAGTTCTGCTAGACATTTTGCAGGATTGGGTGTGTCCAGTTGAAAGATTTTATTAATCCGGTTTAATTCTGACACAATTGTGTAGGGTACATACCTCTATATTTATACACGGGGCGTCACTTATGCACTGCAATACGCCACTACCATCCTTATACAACTGGTGGCATAGTTTTGTATAAATCAGTCTCATAAAATTTATATATTATTCTCAAAAGAGAATATACTAACTAAAAATGGGTAACTTGAATTAATAATAAATTTAATTACCAATAAAATTACACATTAATAATTATCTTACCAAAATCACAATATTATAGTATGTACTCAGTGTAGTGATATGCAGTTATGCAGTACCACCACAGTCCAGTATGTGTCAGTAAATGTCTTAAGTTACTATTGAACTACTGGGGGCAAATGTAATGTAATAGCAACCTCATGGTGAACTAGTAATAAAGAACTAGCACAAGCTTGCAGTTAATTACTAAACTTGTTTCTTTATTGAGAGTAACAACACATGGTACCAGGAGTGGTCTTTGAACATCTGCAACTGGAAACATGGACAGCGTAAAGCCACCAGATACTTTTAATTGGACTGGAAATGTTGATTGCGAATGGCGAACGTTCAAGCAGCGATTCATGCTGTACATGCAAGCTGTCGGACTGGATAGCAAGCAAGATGCACGGAAGATAGCATTGCTACTTACAGCGCGGGACCTCAAGCAATAGAGGTATATAATACGTTCGTTTTCGCGAATGCAGATGACAAAGATGTATTTAATGAGGTTGTTAAGAAGTTTGATGAACACTGTTCACCGAAGAAAAACAAAACCTTTGAGAGGTACGTTTTTCATTCTCGTACACAGCAGCAAGGAGAGACTTTTGACTGTTTCCTAACCGATATGAAGTTGAAATCCAGAACATGTAACTTTGGTGAACTGAAAGAGTCAGTGATTCGCGATCAAATTGTTTTTGGATTAATTGATAAGAAAGTAAGAGAGAGGCTACTCAGAGAGACTGAACTTACTTTAGCTGGTGCGATCAAGATATGCCACGCAAGTGAATTGGCTCGACAGCATGCTAAAACGTTTGGTGAGAGCACGAGAGCCATGGTCAGTGAAAGTACAGCGGTAGCCACAGTGTCAGGGAAAGCAAAGAATTACGGATCCAACAAGATGAAAAAACAACTTGAGGGAGACTCGTTTAATTGCAAACGATGTGGCACACGACATGTTCCAAGGCAATGCCCAGCCTATGGCAAATATTGTGCAAAGTGCAAGGGTCAGAATCACTTTGCAAAACAATGTTTTTCCAAGGGGAAATCGAACAGAGGGCAACCGGTACATGCAGTTCAGGAGACAGATCTTAGTGATACATTCTTTGTGGGCATGGTAGCTTGTGAATATGCCAAACAGACACACACTGAACAGTCTAACAGTGCAGAAAAGGACAAATGGATGGTGCCATTGCAAATTAATGGAGCTGTAATTCCACTCAAGCTGGATACAGGAGCGAAAGCCAATCTTATTTCTGTGAGTGACATCAGGACAATAAAAATAAAGCCACATATTCATCAGAAGGCTGTACAGCTCAAAGCCTATAATGGACAACACATTGAAACTAAGGGCACATGCAGACTCAAAGTAAATGTGAAAGGGAGAGAGCATCACCTTATGTCTGTAGTTGTACCAGATGGGCATGACTCTATTTTGGGCGACAAGGCTTGTGAGGATTTAGATCTAGTTAAAAGGGTGAACAGCATTAACAGCTTCAATGCACGCATTAATGGTGTAGATGCAATTGTACAGAAATATCCAGATGTCTTTAAAGGGTCTGGTGTTCTACCATTCACCTACATACATACAATTGAAGGAAAATGCACAGCCAGTAGTCCACGCTCCAAGGAGGGTCCCAGCACCACTGCGAGGCCGTCTAAAGCAAGAGTTAGACAGGATGACATCTCTAGGAGTTATAAAGAAAGTGGAAGAGCCCACAGAATGGGTGAATTCTATGGTGTGTGTCAAGAAAGGAAATGGTGATCTACGCATTTGCATGGATCCAAAAGATTTAAATGCGAACATCAGGCAAGAACATTATCAAATTCCGACAAGGGAAGAAATAATAAGTGAGATGGCAGGTGCAAAGTTTTTTACAAAACTTGATGCATCCCAGGGCTTTTGGCAATTGAAATTGCACGAGGACAGCACAAGGTACTGTACATTTAACACACCTTTTGGCCGTTATTCTTTCCTGAGAATGCCATTTGGTATTTCATCAGCTCCCGAAATTTTTCACCGCGCCATGGAGCACATCATTGAGGGCATTGATGGTGTGCAGGTGTATGTAGATGACATTGTGCTATGGGGAGCAACACTGGAGCAGCACAATGAAAGGCTCACCAAGGTACTTCAGAGCACACAGAGGCATGGTTTGAAGTTAAACAGGGCAAAATGTCAGTTTGGCGTTAAGGAAATTACATACCTCGGTGATAAGCTTTCAGGAGAAGGTGTGGAACCGGACAGAAGCAAAGTGCAAGCGATTCTTGAAATGCCCAGGCCCACAGACAAAAAGGCTGTATTAGGTGTCATGGGGATGATCAATTTCATAGGAAAATTTATACCAAACCTGTCCTCAAAAACGGTGTACCTGCGAGAACTGTTGCGCGACACAAGTGAATTCAAGTGGACTGCCAGACATGAGCAAGAATGGGGAAGACTAAAAAACACTCTAACTACAGAGCCAGCACTGACCTTCTTTGACTCGTCCAGCCGAACAAAGATATCCAGTAAAAATTAACTTTTATTGCCAATTATCATATTTTATTGTAAAACTTAAAAAAAGAAATCATATTGAGACTTTTCTGGAACCTTGCCATTTTGCACAATTTGTGCCAACTTTGGTAACTGAAATGGTTCACCTGAAAAAAAGCTCTGCAGAATTTGAATGGTTTGAGATATTGACACCATATCTCAATAGTCAGCATATTGAGGAATCACAAAGAGGAGTTATTCTCGCCATAGCTCTTGTAGCTCATCAGGTAAAAAATCAGAATTTTGAATGTAGGTGCCCGTTTTTTAGTTTTTTCACAATTTCTGTACATAAATTGTTGTAATTAAGTAGCAAAAAGTGTATGTATATGAATTATGACTGCTTAGTCATAATAGTGCAGTTCTCTGTTTTAATAAAAGCTATGAACCATATTTGTAGCCTTTACAGTTTTTGAGATAAACAGCTTTGTTGGTCACTAGTAAAAACAGGTGAGAATTGGTATATTTTTCCCTTGGTATTAAGAGGTCAATAACATAAATAGCGTTATTTTCCCTTAATGATGACGCTAAATACAATAAAGCAGTGGTTTTAGCGCAAACGCTTTTTGCTGCCTCAAGATAGCAATCATCTTAAGACCAACCGCGCCCAGTTCACTTCATGGGTGCAAGTTCACTTGGTATTGAAACAACATGAGGTACGTAGACGGTAAGATCACACCTGCGTCTTTCTGAAACTAGCAAAGTCACTTGCGTTTGGGTTAGGGCCCTTTAAGTTACTGGATTCTTGATTATTTAAACTTTCATCACCAAAGAGTATTGTTTTTTTCAGTTATCTTTGAAACGAAACCAAATTGAAAAAAATAATTGCATAATAAATAACAGTTGATTAGCAATTGTGTTAATATTCTGTCTGAAGTGAAGTTTTCAAATATAAATATTTGATTCTGAACTCATTTAGTTTTTAAAATAAAAGACTTATAATGATATTTCAATCAAGTCTGGGTGACGGTTTTGCACAATTTATTTATATTATACACTGAATTGATATAAATTGGATTTATGTTCAAGGCTATGTGCTTTTGAGCCAGATTACCTGCTTTATTGCTACAAACGCATCAGCATGTTGCAAATATCCAGCCAAATGCTATTAGAGGAAAACATGCTGCGGTATGTACAACTTAGAAGCAATAACAGCTGCTAAATCAATGGGTATTCTTGCACATACCTTTTTCTTTGTCATGTAACATTTGGTATTGAAGTGGAAGGGACTGGACTGGGTAAACATCTGTGGGAGGGAAATTAAATGTAATTTAGTTTGCCTCCTGTTCCTTTATGGCTGTGACTCAACAGGTTTACACTTTAGACAGCAGTGGTAAATTGCATTGATAATGTGTCCAGTGAGAGACCCATTCTGCCTGGAAATGACATGATGCTAACAGCACTTTTGTTGCCCATAAAGGAGAAGGTAGTGCAATTCACTCAGCCATTACAATGTTCCTTTTCTTTGTGCTGAAGCCTATTTACTTCTATGAGTTTTCCGAGAGATATCTGGCAAGATAACATCCATTTATTATCTCCAATGGATCACATTTGCAGGCTCAGGATATTAAAAAGAAAATGTTCTGTTTAAAGGGCATTCTCTGAAAAATGGTTGTGTGAATCAAATGGTCATTCACCCCACATACAGAGCTATGTGTCACCTATTTCAACTGAACAGGGCTGCACATTTTCAAGTGAGCAAAAAGGAAAGGTCTTCAATCTGTCCTACACACCAAGACCTGTCCATGCAAGCCCCAGCAGGCACCAGGGACCTGTCCAGCTTCCTCTTTAGCCAAGTAAAATAATTGCTGCCCGTGTTCACACATTAGGACATGTTTGTCTACTTTAAAACCTTACCACCCACTGAAACAAGCTAGTTTTCAATGTGAACAGGGGAACAAGGTAGTTTTTATGGTGGATTGAGGGATTTTGAAGGAGGATAGCAGAACCAGAAGGTTAGGTGGGTGGAATGAGAGAGTTTTGAAGTGGGATAAATATGTTTTAAAATGCATAGGACCACTGCTGAGTTTGAATAAGTCAGCTCACTGGCTGTCTTTTCTGAACAGGTGGTTTAATCCTATCAACGGTGGCACCCTAGTGGTAGTCGTATCCATCCAAATTACAGTATTCACGTTTGTCTGAAATGATAAACTACAGCTTTAAGAAAACCCCGGACATTTTGATGCAGGATTGTTTAAAAGGGTCACCGCTTGCAAAAACGTCAGCCTCTCCAGTTGCACTGCAGGGCAATAAAATAGCAGGGTGCTATTAATAGCCCAAAACGCTTACAACCAGCGACAGCCACAGACTATAAAATGCACCATTTATACACGCTAAGAAAATCATGTTCAGATATAGAAACAATAACATATTTTTAAAACATTGTATAAATAAAACATTTGCCGTTCTCCCTTGCTTACTGTACTAGGTACAGTATCCCATGTACTTTCGGTTTAGTAGTCACCTTTTTTTTTTCAACAAAATTTTTCAGATAAATATGTTTATGAAACCAAATATCCTACCTGGTTATGAAGCTACAACGGTTTTCTGATTAACCCTGAAGAGTTCATCTTGTTACATTTGCGTACAGCTGTAATACGTTGCTGTTGTTATGTAAAAACATATTTGCTTTTGTATGTTTCTTTTACGTATTTAAAAACATTAGGCTACATATTTTATGTGTATTATGTATAAGTATGACAATTCTGACAAATGTATTCTGTTTCAAATTTCTGAATGATACAGCCTCTTCAATTCAAAGTTTCAACTATGGATGTGCAGTGAATATGTTTTTGAGATATTGACACTTAAATAAGACTAGTAGAAACTAGGTGGAAAGAGTCTCTGGTGGGCCCAAGTTAATAGGGTTAATGTACTGCACCCTTAATAATGAACGCAGTTAAAAGTGAGAGAAATCTGGTGGATTAGCCTTGGTCAGAATCTACAATGTGGAAATTTGTACGCTCAGGTTTGCAATCCGTATGTACAGTTTTGCAATCCATATGTACATTTTTTCAATCCGTTCGTAGTTTTGCAATCCGTAGCCTTGAGTGAAATCATCTATACATCCTATACATCTTATAAAAATTCACCAAAGAAAGACAACACAACTTTAAAAGTAACCTAATATATTAATAGATTGCATGGTGTGTCCTTCTGCTGAATTTATTAGGCTACTAAGCAATGCTAATGCATGATGTGGAAATCTGTAGCCTACTTTCAGTGCCAGGGGCGGATCCAGAGTATTTTCAGACGGGAGGCACTGGAGGGACCAACAGTTAAATATGGGGGGCCGCCCAAAGGCGACAACAAAAATGAAGGCTGCCACAGACCTCTTTCACCTACAACATTTGGTAACACTTTATTTTAGGGTCCAAACACTAGGCTATATGATACCTACATAAGCACTACATGACACCTGGCAAAAATATACACACACATTCTTAAAGGTTTATTCCAGTTAATGTCAACTGTCATCAAAGGTCACTATGTCACTTTTGATATCAAATTGACATAATAAAGCTTTATAACAGTTGACATCAAAAGGGAACAATGTATTTTAATTGCAAGAATAACAGCACTCTGTCACTTTTCACTTTTTTATTAAAGGGGTAGTCCACCTCAATAAATCTAATCAAAATATATTTAGTGCATGTATTTTACTATGACATATCACTGCAATTTTTCTTCTGGAGGATTTCTACATTTCAAAATATCACTTTGTATGGATCTCACATTTTGGAAGCTTGATCTTCATTTGCATTGTTATAAGACCACAATTCCCACAAAGCGTCACTTTAACTGGACCACTGGCTAGCTACTTTACTTTTTTGTGGATTACTTGTGGATTCATTTACTTGGATGTCATGCAAAGAAGTAACCCGAGGTAGGCAAGTTTACCATTTAGCAAAGTTAGCTGTCCGATGGTGGTAAGCTTAGTTAACCTAGCTCACTGGTTCAGGTTGTGTTGTTGCTTTCTGAAGATTAAAGTGAAAGCCAATGCTGGCTAACGTCAGATATTCAATTCAATTCAATTTTATTTGTATAGCAGAGAACTGTCACAAAGACGCTGCACAGGGAAACAGAAGGAAAATTGAGCAAAAACAAACCAGGCCTTAGCCCCCAACCAGCAAAACGAGGTAAAAAAAACTCAGAAAAAACACTGAACAGTGGCGAGAAAAAACTCCCCAGTGGGAAGAAATCTCGGAAGGAACCTGGCTAGAGAGGGGGTTCCCATCCTTCGGTTGCCGGCCCGGTTTAAACTAAAGGTGTACTGAATGGTAATAGTCAATTCAGTAATCAATTCAAAGGGGCGGGGTGATGCATCTGGGGCGGGGTAGTGCATCTGGGACTCCGGTTGCATGAAGTCGGGAGGATAAACCAAAGGAGGGACAGGTCTGAAGCAGTCTGCAAACTCAGGGTGAGGGGGGAACGGGCCAGAGTAATCTGCAGCTCAGGGTGCGAGAGGAAAAGAGAAGGTTAGCCCCCCCGACATCCTTAACTAGAGGATTGACTAAAGAGGTACGTTTTTAGCCTACACTTAGACAGAAAGTCTTTATGCAGTGTACGAGTTTTCCATTGAAGGACAATTCACACATTAGGCTTGATATAGGTGTTATCAGCAAAGTTTTCAATGGTTAGCCATTGTCCCGTAACAGAAGAGTGTCCCACCGGAAGATTTGGCTACAGGAACTATTGGAAAATATAGGCTAAGTCATAGCTTGATCCAGGATAATTGCGAATACATGTAACCTTACACGTACCATCGCACATCGCCTGGATGTTGATGGAGTGGGCTGAAAGCAATTTAATGCAGCATTCCCCTTCGCTGAGCGACAGGTATGTGGTCTTTGACCTATGGACCCTTTTATTATTATGCATTTTTTGATATAACCTACACAATAATATTTCACATTGTAATCTTGATATTTTTAGTCATGCTTGTGCGCGCCCCTGTGTGTAACAGACAGGAGGGTGTATGCGCGTTGTGTACATGCCTATGTAGACACACTTACAGTGAGCACCATAATTCAATGGACAGTGACACATTTTTAGTTATTTTAGTTCTGTACTCTAGCACTTTGAGTTTGAAAGGATACAATGACAATGAGGTTGAAGTGCAGACTGTCAGTTTTCATTTGAGGGTGAACCAATTAGAAATGATAGAACCTTTTGTACATAGTGCCCCCCCCCCCATTTTCGGCATCAAAAAATATTGGACATTTCACATTAACACAATGTAGAATAAAGTAATTTTTAATATTTGGTTGCATATCCTTTGCATACCATGACTTCCTGATGTATGTGACCCAACAATATCAAAAGATTATTTTCTGGTACTCTTACAAGCGATATTATAACTTCTCTGCATTTGAATGGATCTCTATGGGAATTGGGGGGTGGGACTAGATTAAGCTAGCCTCATGGATGGATCACTTTAAGGGTTGTTTCCTGACAAATTTTCCTATTGAACTCATAAGTCAGGAGAAACAACCCTTCAAGTGATCCATCCATATCTACTGCATATCTGGCAGCAGAGTGATGGTTTGAGGCTTGTTTGATACCTCAGATCCTTGATGACTTACAGCCGTTTCGCCAACCATGTATTCCATACTGTTCCAGCATAATATATAGCTAAATCTAGTCCCACCCCCCAATTCCCATAGAGATCCATTCAAATGCAGATAAGTTATAATATAGCTTGTACCAAAAACTCGCGACACCGACCCCGATCCGACTCTTCAAACCGAACGGTACGGACCGAGACAAACTGCCCATCACTAATACGTGACTGATTTTAAAGCCATTTTTTTCCCGCCTCAGTGGAATGAAATCCCTTTGCTTATCGGGTATTGTTATCATAGAAACTGATTCTAATGATTGTGAGATGTTTACTGCAACTTCAGCAATGGGTATCGTGATGTTTATTGCAACTCCAGCATTCTTCAGCATTCTCACCTCAGCATTTAGCATCTCTCAGCATCTCTCTCTGCGTTCCTCTCTCCCACCATTTTTGCCAGATGCCTGAATTAATTTCCCCCCTAAAAGATTCTGAAAATCCCCCATCTTAAATTGTGCTCCATATAATTCTCATAATTTCCCCCCATACCTCCTTTTAAAATCCCCCATCTATCATTGACACCCATACATTTTTTTAATTACATCATTATAAAAGTAGGCTACACCAGAGATTTGTTTTTCTTGTTTTTTCCCCCCATCTGAAATACCCCTATAGTCACCAAAAGCAACGCTACTGAACACTAGTACCCAAGTGTGAACCGTTGTCCCTTTCATCCAGGAGCCGCATTGATCACATTTGCATAATGTCCGTATTCGGGCATTGAGATTATGGTGATTGTGAAATTTATATTAAAAGGGACTGTAAAGGTAAATCCGTAATTTGCTTCAGACTACATTATATGGGGCTGTTATGGTATGTATTAAGCATCAGCAACAGTATGAGATTTTAATTTCATTGCAATCTCGATCTTTATCCATCTATCCATTTCCATCTATTCCGATGTGGGGATTAAATGGGTGGAGTTAAAATTATTACTGGGCTCAGTAAATATTTTAATGGCCAATAAATGGCCAATAAATATTTTAATGTCATTGTATAACTCCTCCCATAGTTGGAGGCAAATAAAACAGTCCCACTAACGTTAAACAGCCTATTTGAGTCTGAGCAAAACAATTTCTATAGAGAACCTTTGTCTGGCGTTATCAATAGCTTTGTACTCCTTCGCTGTAGTAATTTGGATATTTTTCAGTTCTTAATCCCTGTACCAACCTTATCCTCTCCTTCTTCAACCTGCTATTTCATTTATCACACCCTTTCTATCCCTTTGTGGTGGTGCTACCTAGCTGTCTAGCTAGCAACGCTACTTTAGCCCTAGAGCTAAGTTAAGAGATATAACTTAGTTGTCGTTATCGCCTCCGTTTGCATTGCAAGCTTGCCGCATATACCCCGTGTGTGTGCCCTCCCTGATGCACAAACAGAGGATGAGGTCACGGTTAATGCTACGTGTAATTTTTTCGGTTTCCTCAAGATGCTGAACTGTGTAAGAAATCGGTAGCGTTTTTGGAAAGCTAACGTACAATGCACAAGCTCAGCGCAAACACCCGCTTGTGCAGCGACCATTTCAACCGGACAGCTTTCAGAATTATAACAATTTGGCTAAATTCCTCAAACTTGTTGCTGGGGTTGTGCCCTCTCTACCCCCTTTTCCTATCCGGGATCATTCTCACCCTCCCGCGACAGCATTGCCGGGCAGAAGAACCTGCTGCAACCAATAAATGATAAATAAATGACTGCTGATAATTTACCAAAGCTATAGGCGTAATGTTAGCTATCTTCTCGATAAATAATAGAGTAGTCTGCTGCTGTAGTACTATATGTTTGATATAGTTGCTATTGTAATATAGCCCATTGTTTCCAACATTCCTCCATGGATATGTCGCTTTCTAGCTAGGTTAGCTGTGGGTGTTTTATGACAATTGCTGTGAATATAGAGTGGAGACTAAGCGCGTCTATGTGAAAACATTTACGATTTCATCTGGACGCTCTTGATTTATCTTGAGAAACTGGTAGTACATGGTGTTTGGTAAATAAGAGAAAAAAACTTATAGGGAGAAAAACAGTAACATATGTGAGGTGTTCTGGAGCACCGGACTTTTGAACGTTTGGAGGCTAACGTTATGGCCAGCTTGTAACCAGTCACACAATATGCTGCTTTTGCGGCGACAAGCTAATGGAAGTTATTCTGTTTAATCTCATTTTACTCTAAAAATGTCTTGGCTTTCATTATCTGCGTGTATTGATGTCAAATCCAATGTGAAACTATAGTTTTGAAGCATTTAAACGTAAAATGACAAGCTAACACCGGAGTTTCTTTTTTTCGGTTATAAGACCCAGCCACGTTTCTCTCCAGTAAAATTAACGCAACTTTTGTGGCTGAACTTTGAACGGTTTTTTCTCAAAAATATGGTTTGATTGCATTCCAAATATAATGGGACATAACTCGCTTAATATTTGGATTAGAGAGATAATTTTGGTATCATTAGAAAGCTTACATCCTCCTTCAGGTAGTATATAAGCCCAACATGTTACATATTTAGTGCGGATTCTACACAAACTTTGCTACATGCGGCCCCAGGTGCGGTAAATATGTTAGACTAGCCAGCCATTTTTAGTTATCCGATACGCTTCCTGAGCATTTCACAGTAGCCTACCAAATTCAATCAACCATGGATGCAGAATGCCAGAGTGATCCAATCCATGTGCCTGTAAGGGGGAGGCGGGGTGATGGCGAGGTTCCGACCACGCCCACACAATCCTGAGGTTTTTTTTAATACAGATTTTATGTCTGACTTGAGATGTGTTAATTATAGTTATTGACATTACTTTGAATAGATATTTGATGTATATGTAGTGGATAAATCCTTCTGTGATAATTTATAGTTATTTTAACTGTTTTTACAATCGTTAACACTTTACAATCCCTTTAAGAATAATCAAACAATCAAAACTAATGATAAGGCTATCCTATTACTTCAGTTTGTGCCTCTGATGGCCTCAGACAATTTGGAGTAGCCTAAACACTGAGAAAGACCAAGTAAGATGAATGCCAAGGAAGCATTGCCAATGCTACAGAACATGGACAGGGCAGAGTCTGATGGAGGGTCAGACATCGAGATTGAACGCGAAGATGACGGTGATACATCTGAGACAGAATTTGATCCGGAGTCTGCACCAGTACCGGAGCCTGTAGCGGAGCCCCCCTACTGAGACACTTGAAGCTACTTGCCGCAAAAAGGCTCGAACCGACACACCCAACACCGATTCCCACAGAAAGAACAGAGAAGGCACGAGATAGCACCGTGTTAGGGTAGGTGGGAAACAGGACCCAATGGCAGACGGGAAGTAGGAAAAAACCGAAGTTTAATATAGGGGCAAGGCAGCAATCCGTAGTACAAAACAGGCAGGGTCGTAATCTGGGAAGACAGGGCAACGGTACATAAACAGAGTCCAAAGAGTAGTCATAGAACAGGCTGGGGTCAGAACCGGGAAGGCACAGCAGAAGTACAAAATCAGAGTCACGAGAACACAGGCAGAAGTCCAAAACCAGGGAAGTGTAAAAGAGAAACAAAAAGAAAACAAAATGAAGACAGAATACAAAAATAAAATAGACAGGAAAAGGATTCGGGATAACAAAAACTGGCAGATACTAAGAAAGAAACAGATACTCAGAAAACAGACAGACAACTCGGGAAGGTACTCAAAACCAACGGTGATGAACTTGAGAAGAAAATACTTAAATCACAGGGTTATATACACTGAGGAAGACAGACAAAATGGTAAACAGGTGTGCAGAGGCAGGGAAGGGAAATTGCTCACAGGTGAGCACAATGAAACGATAAGGGAAGCTGATAATACAATAACGAGGGAACACATACGATGCGGACCGTACTAGCACATAACATATAGACTATACATGACCTGGGTCGAAGAAGACCCGTGCACACAACGAGGTATAGGAATGCGGAAATCAGATGCAGTTGAAGCAAGTAGAGAATCACAGAAAGATATTCAGAGATAGAACAGAAGAAACGAAAGACAGCTGCAGATGGAAACTAAGATTGCATTAGTAAATTAGTAGGTTAGTAGAAATTCTAATTCCCTGACATTAGTAAATTAGTTGATTAGTATTATTTACAAGTTAGTTGTTAGTGTATTAGTAAGAAACCTAATTCTAAGCAGTTAGTAGTCATTAGTAGATTAGTAGTTTTAACAAGGGTAATTAGTAAAGAAGGAAGTAAACGAGAGTGGAAATACATCGAAACCCGAAATCACCAAAGGCTCCCGAATAGTGTAATGAAGACAGGGGAGTGACGGTAATACAAACACGGAACAGTGAAACCATATTAATGCAAGATAAGAAAAATGATAAAGAACCTAATCAGAATAAACAAACAAGCTCACAATAAGAAACATAAATGTACAAACAAAGACAGAATGCAGAAACCTGACACCGTGTGGATAGAACAACCTGCTGGTGGTGCACAGTGCTGGAAGGCGGCCTGCGCACAACGTTTTCACGGAGACAACAGTTCAAGAATTCATTATTTATTTTCAAAAGGGAGCCATGTAATTCATCAAAAGAGCCACTCATCTAGGTTTTATTCTGATAAGGTACCTGATTGTGTTTGGACTACTGCAGCGCGACTTTGGAAATTTTCTTTCTGAAAAAAGTATATTGAAAATGATGTATCCTAATTCCTTTGTAGCCTAATGATGTAGTTTATTGCAAATGATGTCGCCTAATTCCTTTCCTTTTTGATTTTTTCATGTTAAAGTACATAACCAGAGCTACAAAATGAGGTATCGCTTGATGAGATTAAGTAAATATTTCTGGAGATATGACTGTTTGAATATTGTGAAAATATATATATTTTGCAAAATACAGTTTTGAGAAAACTGGCTTTAAAGATTTTGTTGTGAATTCTGCCCTTTCTCATCATAAAATACACCCTCAAACCAGGAACTATTGTATGGAATTGGTATATTTGTGTAGTCCGTAACTCAATGCTTGGTATTTTTTTGAATAAGTTTGATTATAATAGTGTTTGAACCATAAATTCATAAAAATATGAAAAAATTCATACGTGAGGTTTAACCTCTGATTTTGCTGAAAACCCTGATCCTTTTTCATTCTTCCACTTCTCTAATTATTTTGGCATGACTAGCCCATTATCATGTTACTTCAAAACATTGATAACTGCTCTCCCTATCTTGGAGGATTAGTGGCAGATTAAAGGATTGTGTCAATGCCTTCCCCCGATCTATCATGTGACTGTTTAACATCAGAATGATTTTAACATCGGAATGATTTAAGTTTGTAACACTGAATGGTGCAAACTGTTGAATACTTAGTTTAGTCTTGAATAAGTTGAGGGAAAGAGCTTAATTCACAAACATTATGGTTAAACCACCCTAAGGCATTGTGAAAAGTCGGATCAGTGTAATAGTACATTTTATAGTGCAAGTGCAATTTAAAAAAAATCTAAATCAGTGCATTTACTCCAACAAGTCACTGATTAAAGCAGGTTCGCTTGGTGCACAAAGAAAGATGTAGAAAAAATTATTATTAGCCTACCAATCAGCATTGTGGAAATAGTTTGTAAAAACAGGTCCAAGTGATTCAAAGTGATTGTTTAAAAAGGCGTTTTAAAACCGTTTCTAGCTGTTCTGAGAGAATCGAAAATCAAGTAACCTGTGTTATAGGGCCTAGGCTACAGAAATTTCACTCTGTATTACAGACATAGCTCTATCCATTGTGCCTGCCTAGTGGTAGTCGTATTCGTCGCAATTACAGTATGCACGTTTCTCCGAAATTGGGATGGCAGGTATGCCATCCGCAAAGTTATGGCTTGGCGGGGAATTCCCCTTACCTATACAGCACGAGAGTTTGCCACTTTTCAGGGTTTCCTACCGAAGTAACCACAATGACCACAGACTCTCAGCCCTTAAAAACATTAACTTCTGTATGTTCTGACCTCATGTAACCACACAGCATTCAGATACAACTTCACACGTCCACATAATAAAGCCCCAAACTTTGGTTCTTCTTCTTCTTCCCGTTTTTCCTGCCTACCCAGAAACCCTCACTTCCAGCCTGCCTCCGTACCCTCAAAGAATAATTCTCCCCATTGGATAACAACATCGCATACCTGCTCTCCCTGCTCTCTACTGGTTAGAGTTGCTGCCTCTCACACAGAGGTTTGGGGGTTCATTTAGTTTAGTTTCAACAAAAACAATGTGCAACTTAAATACTTTTCAGTTATTATTTTCACATTAACAAACATATTTTTCTTGCAAAGGCAAAAGACGTTTCCCATATTAACTGTTCAATGTTTCACTTGTATTTCACTTGTACTACAGCGAAATGGTGAAAGTCAGACGACACCACTTTACGCAGTATGGAAACAAAATGTTCCATTTGCTGTTTGTTCCATTTGCTGTTGACACTGACAAATGGCACTGACACTGACCTATAGTCTATATCACGTGACTGTACCCCTTTGGTGTACTGTCCAGCCTTAGCATGCGAGAGACCAGGGTTCAATCCCTGCCTGGTAGCCTACCAAAATGTCATTTCATTTTGGACTCAAACAGTATGCACATGTTCTGGTTTTCTCATACAAGAATGTTTTTTTTATTGCAAAGGCAAAGACATGTTTAAAATATTAACTGTTCACATGTAGCCTGTTAGTTAAACAATTCAGTCATTGGACACCACGGCAGTTATGCAATAGCTAACGTTATGGGAACAGGTATCCCATGGCCATTTGTCAAGCAAAGAAAAAAGTTTTAACGCAGAATATCATCTGGTTAACACCGCGTTGTTGCATTAATGTAAAAAAAATAAAATGCTATAAATAACTGTGCCATTGGCTGAAACCCAACCTTCAACGCTTGCCTCGGCCAACATTTCTTTATTATGTCTTCATTCATTTCTTCACTTCAGCTCTGTTCAGTTTATCCTTTTCACACATAACAAAATGTCACCATAAAATGAACTACTAGGAAAATTAAGAATTTACAATAATACATTAAGAATTGATGATAGCCTACTATAAACTGCAATCCCTTAAGAGATCGGATTTATAAACTGCCAATTCCCCAAAAATATCTGTTTCATGGTTAGTCACTTAAAAAAAATTACAATAGCCTCCGAAGATGGCTCTAGTCTAGGCTACTCTGCAGACAATGTAGCTTACTGCAAACACTTTTAATTATAATAATAATAATAAGAATCATCTCTGGTAGGCTACTTTCTTAGTAGTATCTATTGTTTTCTTTCTGGCTAAGATTCCTGGGAAATATGCGTTGTCCAATTAAGCTTGTTAGCCAACGTTAGTTTTGCCAGAGAAACGTCAGTCAGCTGCTAGTCAGGAAGCAGGTACAAGCTAGGCTAACGAAGCAAATCAACATGCCTTATACATCCATTGCACCACAGAAAACTAAACTAAACCTAGCTACATGGTCCGATACCAAAATATTTCCCGCAGGCAACGTTAGGCTACACTACCGAAGGAAACTGCGAAGGAATTATGCTGTGCTGATGAACTTGACAGCTCGTAGCCCAGACATCCAGCAAGCCAGTGTTGAATAGCCTAACGTTAAATGTATTTCTATAGAATACTAATAGGCCTATTTTAAAACTGTATTTCCATATTTTACTTATGCAAACTATTTAGGCTGTATGTCACACTAAATAAACTAGCTCTATTCCAAAGCAATGCTATCAAATTATATAATGCAACTTGGCCCTGAAAGAGGTCAATGAAAGAGAATAGTAAACCACAACTTGTCTGTGCCAAGGTATCCTAAAATGCACCCAACACATGCAGTCAGAGAACAAAAGAAAACCAAGTGCCAGAGTGAGAGTTGGAAACCAAAATCAAGAAGACCAGTAACCAACTAAAAAAGCTAGCTTAGTGTAGCTTCGGTTGCTAACAATAACAGCAACTGTCAGTGCAAAACTATTTAGTTATGGAGCTATTATCTAGACTTCAAGAACTGCAGTTTCTCCCTTGTAAGAAAGACAGAGGATTTGGGCACCAGGGTTGGATTTAAGCACCAGAATTGAGCAGGCAGCCCATCCACAACTCCTGTCTGGTGATATAATAGTCAGTCTGTACGCTCCACTTATGTGAAAATGTACCGGATTATGACACATCTATTACTAGAGGCTGTCTATCAACTGCGGTTAACCTGGTATAATAAGCAGTAGTTGTGGCTGTCCAGCAATTTGCACACAGCTATCCTGTTATTGCGGTAATGGTAAAAGAAATACAAAACAGGATTCCAGATTATAGTCAAATATTTATTACAGATGTTCACATTACATACGACTGTTATCATCAGGATTCTCTCGGGGGTGGACCGCATTCTCTGCAGCTCCGGCAGCAGCAGCAACAGCCAGGTCACGTTTCTAGGACCTCAAAACATCTGGGGCTTAGCCCAATACATCTGGGGCTTTCCTCAGACTTTGTAGAGGGGACCGGGGGCATTCTGGTCTTTCCTCCTGGTCCAATCTGGTGTTTCCTCTATTCCTGTCTGTCTTTTTTGGCTGTAATTAATATTTTTGATAGTCTTTCTCCTTGTTTTTGTGTCTGATACTTTTCTTGTCTCTTTTTGCAAGTTACAACATACTGTTGGCCTGCCTAATTGCAAATTTCAAATTCCTTTCCATGGTACAGATATGAGCAGACACTAGTGTTTTGGCATCAACAATAGTGATTATAAAGCCATAATTAATGTTCATCTCATCAAATTAACTTGACTCTCTCTCACTCTCATACTCACATATTCAGTACAATCTCTCTTTTTCTCTCTCTCACAGACACTAACTAATCCTGGCTCTGCTGGCTGCAACTCATGTGCACTGCCACTGGATACCCTCTGGAAATCCATTAAATAAACTTAAACATTAAGACAACATACACTGCCTGGCCAAAAGAAAAGTCGCACACTCTAATATTTCGTTGGACCGCCTTTAGATTTGATTACGGCACGCATTCGTCGTGGCATTGTTTCGACAACCTTATGCAACGTCACAACATTTATTTCCGTCCAGAGTTGCATAAATCTTTGGCCAAGATCTTATATTGATGAAGGGAGCATCAAACCACTCCGTAAAGTCTTGTCCAGCACATCCCAAAGACTTTCAATGGGGTTAAGGTCAGGACTCTGGTGGCCAATTCATGTGTGAAAATGATTCCTCATGCTCCCTGAACCACTCTTTCACAATTTGAGCGCGATGAATCTTGGCATTGTCATCCTGGAATATGCCCATTGATGGGATAACCTGGTCATTCAGTACATTCAGGTACTCAGCTGACTTCATTTTATTGCTGCATAACGTTGTTGAGCCTAGACCTGACCAATAGAAGCAACGCCAGAGCATAACACTGTCTCCAGAGGCTTGTACAGTGGGCACTATGCATGACGGGTGCAACGGTGACTTTTTTTTTTGGCCAGGCAGTGTATCTCGCCTAATGTAAAATATATATTTTTGACATTGCTTCCCTTTAAATTGATATAATGTGGCAGACATCTTGGTTTCAAACAACAGGTGACTGTAATCAAATAGCAGATGATTATCATTAAATGACAACCATGGCCAAATGAGCTGTGGCCTTGCACCAAAACACATACTGAGAATAGATTCAAGATTCCATCCATCCATCCATCCATCTTCAACCGCTTATCCGAAGTCGGGTCGCGGAGGTAGCAGTTCCAGCAGGGGGCCCCAAACTTCCCTTTCCCTGGCCACATTGACCAGCTCTGACTGGGGGATCCCAAGGCGTTCCCAGGCCAGCGTGGAGATATAGTCCCTCCACCTGGTCCTTGGTCTGCCCCGTGGCCTCCTCCCAGCTGGACGTGCCTGAAACACCTCCCTAGGGAGGCGACCAGGTGGCATCCTTACAAGATGTCCGAACCACCTCAACTGGCTCCTTTCTACGCAAAGGAGCAGCGGCTCTACTCCGAGTCCCTCACGGATGACTGAGCTTCTCACCTTATCCCTAAGGGAGATGCCAGCCACACTCCGGAGAAAACCCATTTCGGCCGCTTGTATCCGCGATCTCGTTCTTTCGGTCATGACCCACCCTTCATGACCATAGGTGAGAGTAGGAACGAAGATTGACCGGTAGATCGAGATCTTTGCCTTCTGGCTCAGCTCTCTCTTCAAGATTCAAGATGATTATTGTCTCGGTTTTGAATCCGGACTGTGCCATTGCAGAGGGTGACACACGATTGGCGTCGTTCAGGGTACAGGTGGGTTTAGTCGATTAGGGCAGGGGTTCCCAAACCGGTCCTGGGGCCCCCCTGTGTATGCAGGTTTTTGTTGCAACCACAGTTGCAATCCCAGAATTTTAACAAGCTGTTCATTTTTCTTAATTAGGTGCTTTTCATGTTTAGAGGAATTATTCACCCTCTTAAGCCACATTATGTCAGAAATAGCTATGCATACCATGTAGAATAAACACCCCATGTTCACGTTGTGCTTATTGTACATTTGAAAGTTGTTTTTGGATAATAAGAAGCAAAAATATGCCTATGTTCAAGTTAGTGTTTTTAGGGACTCAATAAATAAAAAAATATCAAAAAAATATCTTTAATTTAGTTGCTCAAACAGTTTTTGGATGAGTAGAAGCAAAAAAAAAAAAGCCTATGTTCAAGTTACACTGTTGACTTACGTATATGTCACTTACGCCCTTTGACTGAACAAAAGTGCTATGAAATGTTACAATTTTAATGTTATGATTTTTTTTTTTACAATTATTTTACAATTAATAATTTTTATATAACATTGAGAAAATAAATCCAATTCATGAGTGTTTTTTATATGATGTTTTAAATGCAATAAATACAACCATTTAAAGTTTGTTTTTGCTCTCCTGTAAAATTATGAGTGTCACTTACAACCCTTGTACACTAAACCCTCAATTTTATGTTGGGTTTGTCAAAATTGAAATTATATCAAAACACAACATTGATTTTTGTTGTCATTTGAACTGGCCAGGCATCAATGGACTTCTTCATTTCTGGACAACGAACACTGAAAACAGGTAGGCTACAATTTGACAGCTTTTAGTAGACATTAATTGTTCAACTAGCTAAGTTATTTATTTTCTATCTTGTTGTGCTCATCTAAGTATGACACCGTTGGTTTGGTCTAACATTAACTTGGTGCAAGCTGGCCTCATTTGACATTGTTAAGTTAATGTCATGTGTATTTGCAGCCCCTGCTGTTTCTGCGGTCGTCTTTCTATTTGGCGTCATCGGGACGCTCTATCGGATTTTTTCCGCCTCCGTTCCGGTATTCGTATCTTGCCCCACAATTATTCCCTACACCTGTTTTGCGTTTCCTGCCGGCTATAAATACCTCAGGACTTCCGCATTTCTGCACTTCGATATTGTCTTTGCTATGTTGACAAATGAAGTCGGTAAGGTATAGGATTTTCGGTCGCTGCATTTCTGGTTCGTACGAATGGGAAACGCAGCAAGTCAGGTTATAAGATTTAGGATTAGATTGGTTTTCTCTTTCCTTTCCAATCTTTCTTTATCCTTTATTCTTTTCACCTGTTGCCAGCTGTGTTCAGCTCTTTTGCCACAAGAGCTTTGGTTAACAAGTCTTTTATATTCTTTTCCTTCACTCGTTTTATCGAGTTTTGTTTTGTTTCACCACTTGTTGTTACGCCTAATTATTTAGTGCGTGAGGTTCTTTTGTTAGTTATTCTTCCTGTTTATCGAGATTGCCTCAGTTTTTGGAGGTTGCTTTGTTTTGCCTTGTGCTAGGGAAGTTTTGCTCCTGATCCTGTGTTATCCCAGTTCTGGTGCTGCTACTTCCGTGTTTTGTGGCGTATCTCTCTAGATACGCATTTAGAAATCCTTATCGGTCGCGTTTGGTTCTCCAAACCTTACACTCCCCCTTACAGTTAACCCCTTTGCGCGGACCCCTAGTGGCCATGGCACTGGTGGCAAGATTTTGTTCAAATGAGGCATTTGTTGCTCCTGCAGCCAGACTATGGATGTGTCCGAATACGACCCCTACACCCTTTTGAGGGCGCATATTTGAGTCCACTTCATCAAAAAGCTTTTGAATGAGCGAGTTGTTCTCACAAATGGGGGCACTTAAAATACCAGGATGAACCCCTTATTTCCAGGATTTTGTTGAGAGAATTCAGGAGCACACTCATCTGCAGAACTGTGCACTCATCCGACAATTTCAGTAAGTAACCCGGAAGTAAAAACATGAAAAACATAGAGCGTATATGCATATCTATGGTACAAGATAGGTCATTCATAATAATCATAATCATAATCTTCATTCATAATCTACACTTTGCAAAAATTGTCTTATGTTAAAGCTGAAGTATGTAAATTTCATTTGGAAAAATGTCGCGGAACGGTCATGCTTAGTTGGTAGCAATCATAGAAAGAACTGTCCTGAGAGAAATCCAGCACCATAGACTATGTTTATACCCTCAAATTCTGCATTCTAAAACCAGCAATTCGCTCCGAATTTTGTTTTCAAAACAGTAGCTTACCCATGACCACATCGCGGACCAATCAACTGTGAGACCAATCAACTGTGAGACCAATCAACCAGCTAGACATTTCACAGTGACCGGTTACACCGGCGCCATTTCATTGAAAAGAAAAATGAAAGGGAATTGGATAAAGCTCGCTTGAAAACTGGAGTAAACATAGGTGCTAATTTCAGAAGGTGGTGAGATTTTCCGGGAAAAAAATGGTTTCAAGACAGACTGGACAGGTAGGTCAAAAGTTTCAACATGAATGGACTTTCTGCTTGCCAGCTGTGGCTACCAGCTGTAGCCAGATAATGCCTGGTTCAGACTAACGCTACACAAACTCAGTGTTATGCAACAACTCTGCAACATCAGAAAAGATTTTGTTGTTTTACTGGAATTTTAGATTACATTTTTACTGTAAAATACCAATCCTAAATCCTGAAAAAGAATTCACATCCACAACGAGGTCTGTGGGACGGGGGTGTGCCTCTTTCTCCGTGGGCAGGGCCAAGGATGTTGTGACAACAAATGTGGGGGAAAACCGCATACTCCAGCTTTAACTGATTGATATTCTCAATAAAATAAATTTAATAGATAAATATTACAAACTACTTCCTCACTAGATTGGAAAGAGTTTTGCAGGATTTCTTTCGCAGACTACTTGCAAAGTGAGGGGACAGGGCACATAGTAGACAGGGGTCTGAGTGGACAGGGGACAGTGGACAGGGAACAAGGGTCATATTCGGACACAGCATATGAGTGGGAAAAAGAAACTCCATGTTGTATCTTTATTAGTATACGATTCGTGACAACTCTGCCAAATAGGGAGTTTCTAAGTGTCACTATTCTCCCGTAGTAAGTCCAGTTAACAAGCAACCCCCCACCCAGTCTCCACTGGCGTGAAACACCCCATATACTGTACCTTCAGCTCTGAAGTATTTCATGTCATTCCGGTTTTATTCACAACTGTTTTATCCGATAGATGACAGTATATCCTTCTCAACGGTGTTTGCAATTTGTTATTGGGTGCTTTGAACAGTAAATTACAGCAGAATTTTTCATCTATCAATGTAGTATGACACAAACAGAAAACGCGTTCACTGACGCAAGTTTTTCTTCCTCGATATGGAAGTAGTACTGCTTGCAGTATGCAGTTCTTCTCGCTGGCTACATACAGTGGTGTTCAAAAAAATAACCTGAAATTCAGTAACCTGATGAACCACTGTTATTAGTAGTAGTGATATTTCTGCATGGCAAATAATTTACTTGTAGATGTAGTAGTGTAATAGAATAGAATAGAATAGAACAACAGACCCAACTGTCATGACATGCACACTGCTTGTTCTGAGTAATTTACTCATTCATTGAAAGGGGCATATTCAAAATAATAGCAGTGTGGAGTTTAATTAGAGAATTCATTCATTCTGTGAAAAAAAACAGATTCCACAGGTAAACAGGTGATGCCATCATGATTCTGTATAAAAGGATATCAAAAGACTCCTGATATCTTATTTCCAGGTACTCTTTGAAGCAATATTATAACCTCTCTGCATTTGAATGGATCTCTATGGGAATTGGGGGGTGGGACTAGATTAAGCTGTAAATTACACGGGAATAGTATGGAACCCACGGTTGGCTAAATGGCTGTAAGTCAACAAGGGTCTGAGGTATCAAACGAGCCTCAAACCATCACTCTGCTGCCAGAAATACAATAGATATGGATGGATAACTTGAAGGGTTTCTTCTCCTGACTTATTTTTCCATAGAGTTCAATAGGAATATTTGTCAGGAGAAACAACCCTTCAAGTGATCCATCCATATCTACTGCATATCTGGCAGCAGAGTGATGGTTCCACCGTAGATTTCAGAATTGTCGGGTAAATGTATCAAACCTACCCGCCACTATGGCGTGTAGCAAAGTGGACACAAGCAGGAATAAAAAAAACTTCAGGTTTCTTTCTCTGATTGCCAAAACGTGAGACAAAAAAAAAAGTGCTTGTTAGAATATCCTTACGCCGTGTTCACAATTCATCCGTTGTATTTACGTCCCATAAATGCTCAATGCAATCCCCGCCCCCAGAGCAATGCAGCGCCAGAACAGATCTGATGGAAACTTGAGAAAATACCGTCTGAACTCCTCGCCGACTAAGTTAGCTGGAGTTCAAGGAAAAGTCTGATACTCTCCCCGCATCTCAACAGTGGGTGAACCCAGTAGCCTATCTTGCAGAGTTTCTTCTAGAGCTAACATTAGTAGCAGAACTTTGCGAGTCTTGGCTCAAGTTAAATGAAAAAAATAGCCTAGGCTAGGCTACTTCCCAAAATAAGCTACGGTATTGTCTCATACCCTCGATATGAAGATTAATTTTGGACGGAGAATAGGCTATGTGAATTATTTGCCTAATAAAATTTGTATAGCTTCATTTTTATAAAACAAACCTTTCACAATGAAAACGGGTGTCATTTAATATTATCTGTACACATAATTTTATTAGTTTGCTGGAAAATAAGATGATTGTTGTTGATGTTTCAAAGAAACAAGCAGTGAAATAAAAAAATGTAAAAAGAGTTTGAAAAAATCCAAAGTATCCGTCATCCGTTGGCCACAAGGGGTGCACATCCGTTACTGTCCGTAAATCAACCTCCATTGGAATGAATGACTTCCGGTGTCCATCAATCCGATGATGCGTTGAGTTGTGAACACAGCGTTACATTGGTTTTTCCACTCAATGACCATCTTGTCCAGTAGGCTATGTTAGATATTATTATCTTCACATTTTGAGTGCATTTCACACACTGTAGTCTAATGATCATTGATGGCTCAGTCATGTATGTTTGATGAAACTGATTTTCATTGAAGCTGGAACATTTGGCAGCATTTTTGAAATGCTGCCAAAGGAATATAAAAAAAAACCAAATGTGATCCTAGGGCAAAAGAATACATACTTTAGAGTACAGGGAAAACTGATGTTTTATTGAGATGAACGAGTGAATGATTAGGCTACATAGTTAGGTGTGTGTATCAATGTTTTCATCTAAAACCATCAGAAGGGGCAAATGTATATGCTTTATAATGGACAAAACTATTTTTATACTGATGAAAATATAGTAATTCCCACTTTAAAATGATGCAAAATTTACTTTTATGAGCCAAAACAGTTGATTTGTAGTTAAATATATCATTATTATTATGATTTAGAGCAGTGCACAATTTAGCCATTTTGGATAGATTTGGAGACACTAATGGACAACAGGGTACACTGCCTAATATTTTGCATCATATATCTGCATATCATCCTCAGATTTTGCACACTTGTGGAGTTTATGATCCAGGAAATGTATAGATTTACCTGTTTCACATACTGTATGTAGCTCAAGAAAAACAATTTATAATTCCCCCCCCCCCCCCCAAAGTTTCTTTGCACTTGTGGCACTTTATTTTGACTTAAATTATGAAAATGAACAAATCTAACCATTCGCATTGTAAATGGTACAACCAGGGCCGGCCCATCCTATAGGCCATATAGGCAGTCGCCTAGGGCCCCCGAAATTGTTAAAAAAAAAAATATATATTTATTTTTTTATTTTTTTACAAATAATAATCGCCACGTTGCTCAACGTCCGAGAGAAACACTGTGACTGGTGAAATTCATTGTCTGCAAAGATGATTGAATGATGTCTGGCGAATCACCTAATTTCACCAGTCACCTGACTGGGGTGTGCGTGGGCTGGGTTGGGTGGGCTAGATCGTCAACGGCCAACTCAGTCATTCAAGTGCACTGTGCAAGTATGTCGGTTAGGCAGTATCCCTCTGGCGCCCAAAAAATAAAACGGAAAAAAGAAGATGAAGAAATACAAGCCCAAAATAGAGGTATGTATGTCCTTGAATTTCATTATTTAATATTATGTGTTGAATTGGTGGCGATGCTGCAATTTAAGCAAACTAGTTCATAGTTACTTTTATGCCATGGATGGTAGCTAACTCTAGCTGGCTAGCTAGCTAAGGTAAAGGTTTTCTGGTTATTATATATTATCTCATATGTCTGCTTGAAGGTCCTTCTACTCAAGTGGACCCTGACCCAGGTCCTTCTAGTCAAGAGGACCCTGACCCAGGTCCTTCTACTCAAGTTTGTCCTACTACTGCTGGTAAGAGAAAAATAATGTTTCATAGTTTACACTGTGTTATTTCATGTCATGTGTGACATTGCAGGACATTTATAGTGTCTTATATGTCTGCTTGAAGGTCCTTCTACTCAGGCTGTACCTGAAACAGAGCCTCGTCCCACAGTTGAAGCCAGCCAAGCTCCACCTCCTGTCCCAGCTGCCAGCCAACCACCTCCTGATCAAGCTGCCAGCCAAGCTCCACCTTCTGACCCAGCTGACTGGCCCTCAGTCTTATCAGACACAGTAAGAACTGATCTTGTAAGCAGAGGTCCACTACAGCCTAAATCTGACTACACCTTCCCCAAAAGAGAAGATGGCAGAGCATGCCACCACCACTACTTCTTTAGAACATTGGTGAATGGTGAGAAAATGAGGAGAAGCTGGTTAACTTATTCCCCCAAAAGCAATGCACTTTTTTGTTTTTGCTGCAAATTGTTTTCTCCAAAAGAGTATATTTAGTCAAATGGGGGTAAGTGATTGGAAGAATGCACAATCTATCTTGAAAACCCATGAGAGCTCTCCTGAACACACCAAGCATATGGCAGCCTGGAAGGAGTTAGAGTTGCGTCTCAAAAAAGGGGAGACTATAAACAGGCAGGAAATGTCACTACTAGAGGCTGAGAAGAGGCGTTGGAGGGACGTTCTTACTCGTTTAGTGGCCATCATCCAATCTCTAGCACAGAGAAACCTCGCTTTAAGAGGATCAAGTGACACATTGTACCAGCCAGACAATGGTAACTTTTTGAAAGAGGTGGAACTTCTTGCTAAGTTTGATCCTGTAATACAGCAACATATTGCAAGGGTGCAAAGTGCAGTTGGATATCATCCACAATACTTGGGGAAAACTGTTCAGAATAAACTAATTGCAGCAATGAGTGGCAGAGTAATGGAAGAAATTGTGACCGAAATCAAAGCAGCCAAATACTTCTCAATCATATTAGATTGCACCCCAGATGTAAGCCACCAAGAACAAATGTCTGCAATCATTCGAATAGTCGTTTTCAATGACATGCCAGAGATCAAGGAACATTTCATTGGTTTTCTTGTGGCAGACAAAAGCACTGGTGAAAGTTTGGCAAACCTCATACTCAAAAAGGTAAATGAACACAATCTCCCATTTGGTGACTGCAGAGGTCAGGCTTATGATAATGGAGCGAACATGCGTGAGAAACACAAGGGTGTACAGGCCAGACTCTTAGAAGTGAATCCCGAGCCTTTTTCGTGCCTTCTGGGGCACATACTCTGAACTTAGTTGTGTCTGATACAGCCAAAGCCTCCACAGATGCAATTAGTTACTTTGGATACCTCCAAAAGATCTATGTCCTCTTTTCAGCAAGTGTTCACAGATGGGCAATCCTGAAAAAACATGTTCCGATAAGTGTGAAGTCCTGGGCATAAACTAGGTGGGAGAGCAGAATCAAAAGTGTAGAGGCTCTACGCTATCAGGCTGCAGAGGTAAGGGAGGCCCTCTTGGAGGTGAGGGATAAGGCCACTGATGGAAACATCAGGATTGAAGCTCAGTCTTTGGCAGAGGAGGTGGGCTCATACCGTTTTTCTGTTTGCTCGGTTGTGTGGTATGACATTCTAGCAAAGATCCAGCATGTCAGCAAACTTATGCAGTCATCTGAAATGCAGTTAGATGTAGCTGTTGATCTGCTCAGGGAGATAGATTCCTTGCTGACTACAGAGTCACTGGTTTCGCAGCAGCTCAAGCAACAGCTAAAGAAATCTGTGATGGGATGAATGTGGATGCCACACTAAAGCAGAAGAGGCTGAGAAGCACCAAACGGCAGTTAGTCTATGAATCATGTGATGACCCTTTCACAGATGCGTTAAAGAGGTTAGAGGTAACATTCTTTAACACTGTTGTAGATGCGGCCAAATCGTCTATTGAGGAAAGGTTTGTCTGTCTGTCTGAGGTGAAAGACAAGTACAGTGTGCTGAAAAACTTTACCAATCTGACAAATGATGAACTGTGTGAGACACTTAGTGTTGCTCTAATAACAAACAGTGATCCTGACATCAATGGTAGGGAGCTAGCCCAGGAGTTAAGAAATTTACCACAATTGCCTTCACCCAATATGTCCCTGCTTCGTATTGCGTTAACCCTACCAGTAACTGTAGCCAGTGCAGAGAGGAGCTTTTCGAAGCTAAAACTAATTAAAACATACTTACGATCCACAATGTCCCAGGAGTGCCTCACTGGCCTTGCGATTCTCAGTGTGAATCATAAAATAAGTGAGAGAATCTCATACAATGATGTAATCAATGATTTTGCTGCTATGAAGTCACGTAGAGTCAAGATCTAAAAGATACTCTACTGCGAGCTATACTGGGAACTCTACTGAGAACTACACTGTCTGTGAGCAGAGAAATATACTGTGAGTTATACTGAGAAATATACTGTGAGTTATACTGAGAAATATACTGTGATTTATACTGAGAAATATACTGTGAGTTATACTGAGAAATATATTGTGATTTATACTGAGAAATATACTGTGTGAGCTATACTGAGAAATATACTGGGAACTACTGTGGGCTATACTGCCAAATATACGTTATAGCACTATAAATAAATATTTTAAAAGTAGTATCATTGTTGCCTGTCCGATTTTATTTGTATTATTATTTGTTAGTCTGGGGGGGGGGGGGGCGGGGGGGTTCAAGATCTCGTCTGGGGGGGAAGGGACATTTTCAAGATCTCGCCTACGGCCCAACAGACCCACGGGTTAATGTTTAAACTGATATGTAAGTAATTTAAGCAAAATGGATTAGCCTAATAGTTACATCAAATATTTTTGTTTGTGGCTGCAAATATGCATTTATGTGCTTATTGTTAGTAAATTAAGTTAACAGTTAGCTAACTTTGGTCACATTGTGTATTTCTCGTCTGATGTCATGTATTTGGTAGACTCGTGGACGATAATGTCAGAAAATTCCCCACATACATCGACAATTTTAAACCTGACGGATAAGACTTCAACAAGAACAAACATCTCATACTCTGGAAAATGTTCCCACTCTTTCACCAGGAACTTGGGACGTCCAGCATGACCACAGACAAGTGTCATGCCTGTAATACACTGCCTGGCCAAAAAAAAAGGTTGCCGTTGCACCCGCCATGCACAGTGCCCACTGCACAAGCCTCTGGAGGCAGTGTTATGATCTGGGGTTGCTTCAATTGGTCAGGTCTAGGCTCAGCAACGTTATGCAGCAATACAATTAAGTCAACTGAGTACCTGAATGTACTGAATGACCAGGTTATCCCATCAATGGGCATATTCCAGGACGACAATGCCAAGATTCATCGCGCTCAAATTGTGAAAGAGTGGTTCAGGGAGCATGAGGAATAATTTTCACACATGAATTGGCCACCAGAGTCCTGACCTTAACCCCATTGAAAGTCTTTGGGATGTGCTGGACAAGACTTTACGGAGTGGTTTGACGCTCCCTTCATCAATATAAGATTTTGGCCAAAGATTTATGCAACTCTGGACGGAAATAAATGTTGTGACGTTGCATAAGGTTGTCGAAACAATGCCACGACGAATGCGTGCCGTAATCAAAGCTAAAGGCAGTCCAACGAAATATTAGAGTGTGTGACTTTTTTTTTGGCCAGGCAGTGTACTTTCCCAACTGACACACCTGAAGGAATATTTTAGTGACTATTTCCCTGAGCTGGACAATGGTCACTTGAATTGGATCAGAAATCCATTTCAATGAACACTGGATGAGAGTCTTTATTTGAGGTCACAGGAGGAATTAATTGAAAATTTCAATGAGGGAAATCTTCTCTGCAGTTCCCTTGTCAGAATTTTGCAGCTCTGTGAAAAATGAATAGGCTACCTAGTAGTGGGAGAAAAGGCGATCTCTACCATTTGCAACAACATAGCCTACCTGTGTGAGGCAGGTTTTTCTACACTGAAAGTACTCAAAACAAAGAGTGCATCTGCATGTGGAGGATGACATGCAATTGGCACTAAGCCAGCTATAACCCAGAATCAACAAACTATGCAGGAATGTCCACATACATCTATCTCACGAGTGAGGGTAGGCATATGTTTTATTTTTGTTGTCAGATTTGCACTTTTTGCCAGAGAGGTTTAAGTTAAAATGTCTCTTCAATTTGTGTAACATTGTTGATTTTATATTGTTTATTAATTTCATGCACTTCACACGTACGTACAGAATAGCAGTCTATTTATGGGGAGATAAAAATGCGTACAATAGTTTTTTTGGTTGGGGGTGGGGATCCTCAGCCAAAACCTAGTCTGTTAAGGGGGCCTTGGCATAAATAAGTTTGGGAACCCCTGTTCTATACTATTTGAAATTTCAGGTGGGAGAATCAGGAGGGTACCATGAGAGCACCACTTTGTACAAGATTGTTCTCTTTCATGTTTAACAGCCCCTAAAGGTGCTATATGTAACTTTTTAACAGAAATACCAACAACAATCACGTTAGCACGTGATAAGCTGCGACCATATGGCAAAGTATCTGTATGTGCGGGTATAGTCAATTGCAGAAATATCAGAGACCAACCTAATTACTGGCAGAGTGACTTCTACTAGCTGCTGGTCACAGCTAAAAATGACAAGAAAAAGTAGAAAGTCCCCCATTCAAACACCAGTTGAGTAAAAGTACAAAAGTATCTGATTTAAAATGTAAGTACCAAAAATAAACAAACATAACCGGTTTAACAAATTTACAACCTTAACGTTTGCCCTATCACCCAGTAGCTAGCTAACTTTACATGGAAATGAAAACGAATGGAAACGCTTGTGAAACAGAACCTCACGCAAATACACAAACGCCTCGAGCTACGCAAACAGTTTTTCTTTTCCAATGACATTTGTAAGACAAAGGAAAGTGCAGATCAAACAAGAAAGTTGTTTACTGTTGTTTCCTGCTATAGCGTCCCTCGCTGCAACGCTCTGGTTTGTCTTTCACAAATGTCATGGCAAAAGAAAAACTGTTTGCGTAGCTCGTTCGCGTATGTCCGTACGTTTCGGCCCTTAAGGTTAGCTAACGTTAGTTTAGCTATAACTATGAGGGAACTCAAAAACAGCCGGCCGTATTTAACGTTAATACTAGCTTGTTAAAAGTAACATGGAAACGTGTGCTAAATTTAACAGAAAACGTTAGCTAGCGTTAGCTAACTCAAAATACCAATGTTATCATTTGATCGGTAACTTCAATTTAACAGATAATCTGCGCAATGTAATGTTACGTAAAGGCCAGTTCAGACCAAAGATTTGTGACGCAATGTGCAGTATAATAATTATATAATACAATACAACACAACAAACACTTGCTTTAAGTGTGTCACAGACAAATGAAATACAACTACATTAGCCTACATTAACTAAACTTATTATGAAACTTCATCCATTCTGTTATTTCAACAATTCTGAAATAATATTGTATATCATAAGAAACTGGTAGAAAAGCGTCTTTGTGCTGCCCTCTAACGGTTGAAATTTAATTTCTGCTCCCCATACTGCCCCAGCCCCAATCGTGATGTCAGAGTACCTATTTGGAGGTACCTCTACGTCATATGGATAATTGTCGCCCACAAGGGAAATAGCCGGCACCTGATTGGTTAGACGAACTACGGTCCTTTGGTTTCGGCTACACGTTTTAAAACCGGAACAACGTGGCGTCCTGTTCAATTCTCTTATTCCACCTAAATAGTCCACTAAAATATGGTTCTGAAAACATTTGAGGTGTGAAATTGGCCATGTTGCTGAATCTTGATTCATATTTGATGATCAGAGTTATACGAAATCATTTGTACATTGTACGTTCATTTATACAAATGACGATGGACACACCTCATCTGCCCCCACCCCTCTCCCTCACTCACCCCACAAAATTGTTCAAAATTGTGTAGTCGGCGGAGACAGGCTGAGACAGTGGGTGCACTTACTCTTTAAGGTTACATATTTATTTCAGTTAGGCTACTGAATATTTCAAAATGTCTCAGGTATAGCTTTAAGATGACTGAACATGTAATACATTAGCCTAATTCAAATATCAATGATATATTAGCTTAATACAATCCAAAAGGTCCAATCATTATTATTTTATAACCATTTTCTTTTAGTGTCCTGTTCTCCTATTCTGTGATTGTCGTAGGCTTGTGTTTAAAAGTGCTGATCCGGTGTCGGCTTTGACAATTGAGTGAGGTGATATAGACATGGGAAAAATGTTCCTTGATCAACTCTCAAGTAATAACATAGGCATCTGCTTGCGTGGCATCAAAAACAATAACTGACATTCCTTGAAATGCTTTGCGAAGAATGGAAGAGAAAGTGTAATTTTGTCTCAATGTAAGGACATTTCATAAAATAAAGCCAAATGTAAACTTTACGACCAGGAGCTAACATACTCCAACAGCAGTCTGTAACGATGCAAAATCATGTAAGATATAAACACTTGACAGTGAAAACCGTGTAATATCCGCGTTATCAGCATGAGCTGGACTATGAGGGGCAGTTTAGGCCAAAATTCATAATTGCCTCTCACATACACATACAATGACTCTCACATTCACTAGTGAAGCTCTTACGCACACTGAAAAAGCTTGTACATAACATCTAAATGCTTGCACACACACCCTAAATCTTCTCATATACACACAAAGAGCTCATATTCACAAGTGAAGCTCTCACTGACACATGAAATCTCTTACACGCACTATGTTCATGCTCTCACACGTTCAAAAAATCCTCTTGCATTAATTACTCACATAAACATACAAAGCATTCGCACATTCACTATTTGTTCTCACATATTCATAAAAACAACACACATACACAGAAAATATTCAGAATTGATATGTGTGTGTGTGTGTGTGTTATATGAATGTGTGAGAACTTATAGTGAATGTGTGAATGCTTTGTGTGAATGTGAGAGGGTTTTCAGTAGTATGTGTGAGACATCTCAGTTGAAAACCGGAAGGTATTTCAGTTGAAACGGAAGGTGGCTAAAATCTAGCGTTCTGATTGGCTTAGCCAAGCACACTGCTTCACTCCCCTACTTGATACTTCTGGCTGGCGACAGTTTTCTGTACGCCGTAATACATTGAGAAAACGTAAAAAACTACGCTAAAATAATTAAAAACGCCATATTTTCCAGTTTTTCAGGTTATTAAAAACAGAGAAAAATACCGCGTTTGCCTTCCAAAAAAGCAATGCCGCTTTTGTGCTACAAATACGAGCGTTTTGCCTACAATCGAATGAGCTCCGCCAGGTGTTTTGCAGGCTAATTGCAATATAGCTTGCAATTTTGGTTGGGAAGAAAACCAGCATGCACAGTGGTAGGCTATCCCAGGACCGAGTTTGGGAACCACTGCTCTCTGAGAATTATAGCCCACCATATGCAAGCTAAAATACTGCAACCTCCTTTGCAATTGCTCCATTTCAGTGGCGTAGCTTAGATCTATGCATCAGGATATTTTAGATACTGATAATAGCCAACTCATAATTCTTAATCGATTGTTATATTGCATTTTACAACGTTCTAGAAGTGGGTGTTTTGCTCCATTCGTCGGCTCCACTACGTTCATTAACCAGTTTCGCTGACTTCTGATCTGACCTTGATCATCATTGATTGGGTCAAGCAATTGCAATCTTGTTTGCTATGAAAAACAACTGGCGGAGCTCATTTGATTGTTAGTAAAATGCTCGTTTTTGTGGCACATAAAATGCAGACTATCAGCTTTAATTTGAGGGTATTTTCATCCATATCGGATGAACCGTTTAGAAATTATAGAACCTTTTGTACATAGCCCCATAGTACACATATTTTTAATATTTGGTCACATATCCTTTGCATGCCATGACTTCCTGATGTCTGTGACATCTGGGTCCCTTAAAGTTATCCATCCATATCTACTGTTTTTCTGGCAGCAGAGTGATGGTTTAAGGCTTGTTTTATACATCAGACCCTTGATAACCTAGAGCCATTTAGCCAACCATGTGTTCCACACTGTTCCAGTGTCATTTACAGCTAAATCTAGTCCCACCCCCCAATTCCCATAGAGATCCATTCAAATGCAGACGTTATAGTATCGCTTGTAAGAGTACCAGAAAATAAGATATCAAGAGTCTTGATAACCATAATTTTCTCCAATTGATACTGTCAAAACCACAGTTCCATTAACAGGTAACAGAAATCATTGAAACCAAATCTTTTTTAAACAGGGCTCTGATTTGTATGTCGTTATTATAATGTAAATAGGAGAAAGATTTTTCCTACCAACAGGCTATCAAAAAGAGACATAAGTTCTTCTTAACTTCTTAAAAGCACAAGCACACCAGAAGGAATAGTATCAAATACTGTTGCAAATACTTTTGGAGTAACATGGATATTTAACCTTTGTTATCCAATAATTGACATACCAAAATAATATTCTCATCGTACCACGTCTTAATAAACAATTACTTAATTTTGTACAAAATATCCATATTATTCCAAATGAAGTATTTGGGGGGTGAGAAATTGTGCTTTTTAGCCAAAGACCAAGCGAGAATAATCTGTTTGTCAAAATTCAACAATTTAACTGGGATTTTATCAATATTATAATTGCACAACAACATAAATTTAGTACTAGCTCTAAGTTAATTTAGAGTTTTACTTATTTATTTATTATTATTATTATTATTAGGTTTTATGTGCATTATGTCTATACATGTATATATAATATGTATTATATATAATACATATTATATATACATGTATATATAATATGTATTATTTCTCTTACAATATTAATAGTAGCTAGTACATTTTGGGGAAAGAAGATAAAATCTTAGGACCACACTCCTGCCCAGTAGGTGGCGGTAATGCACCAAAAGCTGATTTGTAAACCGCCAATAAAAAACAAAGAAGAAAATAATTATTTTGAAAAGAAAAGGGCGCCAGATGCAACGGTCCCGTTCGGCAATTCAACTGTCGGTGGTTTATCGCCTGTTTAACGTTACCCATGGCCATATACAAGGGATATGTTCGATTATATTGGAGTAAGAGGACATTCTTATCGCCTGAAATGTCTGCTGCGGAAGAATGACATTTCGGAATTCAAAAACGCCTTCAAATTTGAGAACATGGCAAGGTAAGTTAACGTTATTGCTAGCAAAGTTTCCCTGTGAACGTTAGCTAACCCCGAGAGTGTGTGATTTCAAATCGGCTAAAAAGTTCACGTTCATTTCAGCTGACACCCAATTAGTCAAACGGCGTGAGCTTTAGCCAATTTGCTGGTCCAAATTGGAATCATGCACGTTAGATCAGGGGTTCCCAAACCGGTCCTGGGGACCCCCTGTGTATGTTGGTTTTCGTTGCAACCACAGTTGCAATTCCAGAATTTTAACAAGCTGTTAATTTTTCTTAATTAGGTGCTTGTCATGTTAAGAGGAATTATTTACCCTCTTAAACCAGATTATATCGAAATAGCTATGGATGCCATGTACAATAAACACCCCATGTTCACATTGTGCTATATTATTTAAAAAAGATAAGAAAATTATTTAACAGATCCATCGAAGGTGACACCGGCGGAAGCTTTTTGCTCAACTGAGACATTCGTTGCTACTGCAGCCGAACTATTATTGGAAATCACAAACTCTGTGTTTTAAATTTATTGGTAGACGGTTCGTGACGATTTCTGCCGAATACGTAGTTTCTAAGTGTCACTATTTCCCTGTAGCAAGTCCATTTATCAGGCAACCCCCCACCTAGTCTATACCTACCTATGCGTGACATAGTGGACAATAGCGTCTATGTTTGAGTTCATAAATATATTTATTCATCATATAAAATTAGAATAACGTCATAGCAACGAGATAAACCCAACAATAGCCTGATCGTATGCCAGAAAAGCCGTGAAAAGCCCTGCTCACTCAAATGCAAAATAAACTGTGAAAGTACTATCTCATTCTACCATGTATTCTACTAGCAATATATGCTACTAAATATGAAATAAATATACAATCCTACCATTGGTTTTTACACATCGAGATGTTCCTTTCAAAATTCAGTTGTTATTTATTGTCTGGTACAATCGGTTTGAGAAATATACAACACTTTATACCGCTATTACACTATCTGAAACGTCGCCGCGTAATACCCCCATGCCCTGTAAGCCTGTCTCATGCATTACTGTTCATTCTGGTTTAATTGTCGGCTTTTTAATCCAATAGAGTACATTATAACCTTCGCAACGGTATATGCCAAATCTTTTTGGGTGCTTTGAGCAATTTACTACAGCCCAGCGTAACGGCGGTTTTCGTTTTATCTGTCTAGTATTACGCAAGCTCTATAGACATTATGGAGGGGAGTTTCCCTTTTGCGATATGTAAGTATTTTTGCGTCTAAAATACCGTTGGTCTCGCTGGCTACATATGTACATTCGTGTTTCCACTCGAGCATTGTCTTTCCAATATGTTTGATAGCCCTATTGTTATTTTCGCATTTTGAGTGCATTTCACATACTGTAGTGCAATCGTTAAATGTATTTTTGATGTAGGCTACCGATGTTCATTGAAGATAGAACATTTGGCAGCATTTTGCAGATGGTGGAATACTATTTTATGTTCATGTTATCCTACGTAATATAGGCTATGGCGTATACTTGTCTCTTAGGGCATGACAAATGCTCATTACAATTTATTATGCGCTGATAAGTGGTAGATTAAGGTAAAAATTTCCTTGGAGTCATTATGAATAGGAAAATTTAAAAGATTTAAAAAATACAGAAAAATGCAATCCCAGGACAAAAGTATACATACTGTAGAGTACAGGCACAAGTAATGTTTTGTTGAAGTACAAGAGTGAATGATTAGGCAACATATTTAGGTGAATGTAACACTGTGATATCAATGGTTTTTATCTTAAGCCATCAGAAGGAGCAAATGTATTTGTTTTGTAATGGAAAAAACTAATTTATTCATTTTATGACATGTTTTGAATAGGGGTTTTGGACCCATAGATATCTACCCCCCTATACTGATGGAAATATAGTAATTCCTACTTGAAAATTATGCAAAAGTGAGTTTTATGAGCCAGAACTGTTGATTTGTAGTTAAATATATCTTTTTTTTAAGAGCAGTGGACAATTTAGCCATTTGGATAGATTTGGAGACACTAATGGACAACAGGGTACACTGCTATATTTTGCATCATAGACCTTTAGTAGTTCTGCGTATCATCCTCAGATTTTGCAAAACCTGTGGACATGGAGTTTATGATCCAGGAAATGCATATGTATTACCGATTTCACTTATGTAGCTCTTAGCAAAATAAAAAAAATTAAAAACATTTTCTCCAAAGTTTCTTTGCATTTGTGGCACTTTATTTTGACTTAAATTATGAAAATAAACAAATCTAAGTTTGTATTGTAAATGGTACACCTGTCTTGTTTCATTTCAGCCATTTACCAAGTTTATGTGATGCTCAGACCTGGAGTTATAAAGCCTTAAACAGAGCACCCCCTAAATAGGTGAAATTTGCCATCTGCGCCAAGGGGTTAAAGACTGATTTGAATCAATAGGCTCCTAATTGGTGAAAGTGTGGACATATGGCCTCTAAAACTAACCATTTGGTAGATAATGAAGAATTCAAACACAAAGCAAATGATAACGAGCCAAACCTGCATTGTGTTAATAAGCTTAAAGAAAAAATTATGAGTTAAACACGTGTTGATTCACACAGCCTATTGTTTCACTTCACTCTTTAATTTGAGTGAAAATACATAATTTTGTAACCTCTTTTCATGGAATTGTTGCCATATAGCACAATAAGCACAATGTGAACATGGGGAGTTTATTCTACATGGCATGCATAGCTATTTCTGACATAATGTGGCTTAAGAGGGTGAATAATTCCTCCAAATATGAAAAGCACCTAATTAAAAAAAATTAACAGCTTGTTAAAATTCTGGGATTGCAACTGTGGTTGCAACGAAACCAGCATACACAGGGGGTCCCCAGGACCGGTTTGGGAACCCCTGCGTTAGATAGCTAGCTAGCTTGCGGTCTCCAAAGTTCAAAAAGTTTTCCAATGGTCGATGCCATTCAACAGGGTTTGAAGAACCGCTTCAGCTCCTTGGAGACCCAGAACTAGTAGCAGTCATCTTGATGCCAAAATTCAAGACATCCTGGACCAAAGATTAAACTGTCTTCAAAAATGGTAAGGCAAAGCATGGGGAAACAGGGGGGGGCATAGAGAGAGGGCCTGAGGGGCTGAAGGAGCTGCGGATGTCTGCGATCTTCTCATCAAAGAAATCTGCAAAGTCGTCTGCAGTGAACGAGGATTGAGGAGCAGGAGTGGATTTGCTGAGGAGGGAGGATAAGATGGAGAACAATTGACGGGGGTTAGAACTGTATTTGTGAATTTTAGTGTGATAGTAAGTTACCTTGGCAGCGGTGAGTGCTGTAGAGAACGCCGCTAGGAGAGACTGGTAGGAGGAGAGGTCTGATGCGTCTCTGGATTTCCTCCACATCCTCTCTGCTGCGCGAAGACCGGCCCTGGAGGTGCGCAGGGCATCGGACATCCACGGGCAGGGAGGAGATGGGCGTGTGGGCCTAGAGACAAGAGGGCAGAGAGAGTTAAGTGATGTGGAGAGAAGTGGTAGGAAGGCTGCAGACTGGGAGGCATCTAGATGGATGTTGAAGACACAAACAAACACAAACTAGCAATGCAAATAATATGATCAGTGTTCAATCTAACAATCTAACAGCCAATCGCGGAACAAACACAAACTAGCAATACAAATAATGTGATCAGCGTTCAACGAGGTCTAATTAAAATCACACAAACTGCGGCCAGTACGCTTAAAAACGACACTACCTTACGCGACGGTTAAAACAGCTCTTGATACGGAGGAAAGATGCAGCACTCTGCATACCTTCCGGTTTTCAACTAAGATGTCTCACACATACTACTGAAAACCCTCTCACATTCACACAAAGCATTCACACATTCACTATAAGTTCTCACACATTCATATAACACACACACACACACACACACACACCCCCCCTTAGCCCTTAGCTATGCTGCCATAGCCTTATTCTGCCGGGGTTTCCTTATCGCACGCAGGCACCTCTGTCTCTCCTGCTCTGCTTGTTCTGCTACCATCTGAACCCCCTAACAATGTTTTTTTTCTTTTTTCCTCTTCCCTGCTCTGGGCACCTGCCCGGAGCTCTAGCCCAAGTTTCCCGAGCCCTCCCCCCGCCCCCCCTCCTGGCCCGGAGCTCCAGCCCAAGACCAGCTAGGCGCCCCCCACCTGCCACTGCTGATCTCTACATGATGGAGTCATCAGAGTAGAATACCTCCCTATGAAATAATCAACCCATAGGCCAGTGGAGGATGGGCATCCCCCCAATAGCCGGGTTCCTCTTGAGATTTCTTCCCACAGTATGAGGGTTTTCTCTCCCTACTAGAGAGTTTTTACCTCTGCTATCTGGGGGCTTAGAGCTGGCTTAGAGCTGGCATTTCCCATTTCCCCTTTCCTCCCCTTTCTGTTCTGTAAAGCGTCTTTGTGACAGTCGTCTGTGAAAAGCGCTATATAAATAAAATTGAATTGAATATCAATTCTGAATATTTTCTGTGTATGTGTGTTGTTTATATGAATATGTGAGAACAAATAGTGAATGTGCGAATGCTTTGTATGTTTATGTGAGTGGTCTAGTAATTAATGCAAGAGGATTTTTTGAACGTGTGAGAGCATGAACATAGTGCGTGTAAGAGATTTCATGTGTCAGTGAGAGCTTCACTTGTGAATATGTGAGCTCTTTGTGTGTATATGAGAAGATTTACGGTGTGTGTGCAAGCATTTAGATGTTATGTACAAACTTTCAGTGCACGTGAGAGCTTCACTAGTGAATGTGAGAGTCATTGTACATGTATGTGCGAGCTCTTTGTGTTTATATGAGAAGCTTTACGGTGTGTGTGCAAGCATGTAGATATTAAGTGAATGCTTTTTCAGTGCGTGTGAGAGCTTCACTAGTGAATGTGAGAGTCATTTTACGTGTATGTGCAAGCTCTTTGTGTGTATATGAGAAGATTTACGGTGTGTGTGCAAGCATGTAGATATTAAGTGAATGCTTTTTCAATGCATGTGAGATCTTCACTAGTGAATATGAGAGCCATTGTACGTTTATGTGCAAGCTCTTTGTGTGTATATGAGAAGATTTACGGTGTGTAAGCATGTAGATATTAAGTGAATTAGGCGGCAGTGTAGTATAATGGTTAAGGAACTGGCCTTGTAACCGAAAGGTTGCAGGTTCGATTCCCAGGTACGACACTGCCGTTGTACCCTTGAGCAAGGTACTTAACCTGAATCGCTTCAGTATATATCCAGCTGTATAAATGGATAATATGTAAAAAATGCAAAAAAAAAGTTGTGTAAGTCGCTCTGGATAAGAGCGTCTGCTAAATGCCTGTAATGTAAAGTGAATGCTTTTTCAATGCGTGTGAGAGCTTCACTAGTGAATGTGAGAGCCATTGTACGTGTATGTGCAAGCTCTTTGTGTTTATATGAGAAGATTTAGGGTGTGTGTGCAAGCATTTAGATGTTATGTACAAGCTTTTTCAGTGCGCGAGAGCTTCACTAGTGAATGTGAGAGTCATTGTACGTGTATGTGCGAGGCAATTATGAATTTCGGCCTAAACGGCCCCTCATACTGGACTGCATCTAATTCTCAGTAAAATCAATATGAGAGCTTTAACTTTCCAACAACACTTACTAGTTAAATGCTACACTGTTGCACTTGCCCTAGTTTAATTTCTTTAACTCTATTTACTTTGGCCCTCCAGAGGCAATTTCCACCTCGTTTCTACTAGTTTTATTTAAATGTCAATATCTCAAAAAATATTCCCTGCACATCCACTTATTTTTCCATAGAGTTCAATTGGAAAATTTGTCAGGAGAAAGAACCCTTCAAGTTATCCATCCATATCTACAGTATTTCTGGCAGCAGAGTGATGGTTTAAGGCTTGTTTGATACGTCAGACCCTTGAAGACTGACCCATTTAGCCAATCATGTATTCCATACTGTTCCAGCATAATTTACAGCTAAATCTAGTCCCACCCCCCAATTCCCATAGAGATCCATTCAAATGCAGAGACGTTATAGTATCGCTTGTAAGAGTACCAGAAAATAAGATGTCAAGAGTCTTTTGATTTTGTTGGGTCACAGACATCAGGAAGTCATGGCATGCAAAGGATATGCGACCAAATATTAAAAATGATACTCTATTCTATATCTAAATGCAGGGGTGCCAATAATTATGGCACACGTGGTTTTGTTAAATTATTATTTCTTGATGAGGGATTTTCTTTTCTCATAATAAATTTACTTCAATTAAAGGTTGGATTTTCTCATTTTTTCAGTGTGAGATTAAGCTAATTCACCAAATGGTGAATTTTTTATAACCCTTTTTACTCATCTTTACCAGGGGTGCCAATAATAGTGGCGGGCACTGTAAATATAGGCTAGAACAAAATATGGGCTACAACGAAATACAACAACACCAGATGGCGCTCAGTGTGTGCCAGGCGCGAGGGAACCGTCTGATTCATTAGCTACGTGCACTGTCAATTTATATGAGAGATGCTAAAACAGTCTAAAAATTTCTTTATTTGCAATATTATTCACATGTTTTCAAATACTTTTTATAAATTATGTATTCTGATTCTAGCAAACATTGTAATGGGCACCCATGGTGTTTGTAAAGTACTTTTTTGAAGCTTGTACTGATCACATTGCTAAAATGCTAAAACAGAGATAATAACACTGGCACGTCATCTCTGGTCCAAACAAAGATAATAACGTGACATGATACCTCACTTGTTTTGGGCTTTCTGGAAACCTTGTTAGGGAATTGATATGGATAATGTTGCGAGTAAGTAGGGCATCTTGATAGCGATAATTATCTTTGGTTGAATGCAGAAAAACAAGATGGCAGCGCCGTAAGACTATTAGAGATCAACCCTGTTTAAATTGAATTCAGTCAGGCCACTGTTGTTCAAATAAACTTTATTGACATTATGAAACAATACATTTTAGGTTTGGCGGTATGGTTCTGTTCACGAACCCCTCCCGCCCATCCACTCGAGCAAGCATGGGTATGCGGCGAGGGCAGCTGCACAACCCCTGATAGGGTTACGCTTAGAACAGAACCGCAGCACTGAGAATGGTTTTTTAACATATTCCATTCAGTCACTTATCTATATATATGGCACTTTTAAGTGTCATTATCACAACATTTTACGAGGAACCGGGCCTGAACCCCTGTAGAGCATGCCTAGGGCGACAGTGGCAAGGAAAAACTCCCTGCTGTTAGCAGGAAGAAACCTTGGGCAGAACCTGACTCTGAGGGGGGAGTCCATCCGCCGCTGACTGGCACCGGTTAACTAAAATGGCTGATTACGGAATAGAAATTTGCAGACAGAACATATGAAAATGTCAATGTATAAGGAGCCGGTGAGGAAGACTGATTGAAGCCCGGCAGGTGCATCATAGCTGGGTACATGGGTGGAGCTTGAGCTGACCGTCTGCTTCTGGAGAACGATGTTTGTTGATCTATAGCTACCGCTCCGGCGGTTGCCGAAGCGGGAAGGAGAGAGGAAAAGAATTCAGTAGGCACTCGAAAATGTTAGTGATTCATGCAGGAGTGATATAGGCTAGGTATATGTGCACAATGGGGAACTGAAGAGGATGGAGCTGGGGGGGGGGGGGGGGGGGTTTGTGTGCAGCGGGTGTGCTGACAGGGGATCCACCATGGTAGGGCGAGGCGGTTAAATAGACCGCCTTGTTATGTGAATGGACTGATGGGTGAATCGTCACTACTCAGCTGAGCTGTCAGCTGATTATCGATGGCCAGGTTTCACTCTCGTGACCTGCCTGAACTAACGCTATGCTGGATTTCAGTCAGGCCACTGTTGTTCAAATAAACTTTATTGACATTATGAAACAATACATTTCAGGTTTGGCGGTATGGTTCTGTTCACAAAGCCCTCCCGCCCATCCACTCGAGCAAGCATGGGTATGCGGCGAGGGCAGCTGCACAACCGCCAAAACAACCATACGCCAAGTGCTGCTAGTATTGTGCATACGTGATGACTATGTGTAACGACCTTTCGCTTCCGGAGGAAGCCAATCTTGACCTTCCAGCTACCAATGAAGCCATCCTGTCCTTCAGCACAAGGTCCTTCTAACATTACATGGATCAGTGGTTATGTGTACCAATGCTTGTTGGACTCTACTGTGCCAGATGTAGTGTAAATTAACCCCAGGAAGTTCTATGTGTAGTGATAAAGAACAATGTGTGACCTTCTGGCTACCGATGAACCCATCCTGTCCTTCAGCACAAGGCCCTCTAACGTTACATGGGTCAGTGGTTATGTGTGCCAACGCTTGTTGGACTCCCCTGTGCCAGATGTAGTGTAAACTAACCCCAGGAAGTTCTATGTGTAGTGATAAAGACAATGTGTGACCTTCCAGCTACCAATGAAGCCATCCTGTCCTTCAGCACAAGGCCCTTTAACGTTACATGGATCAGTGGCTATGTGTACCAACGCATGTTGGACTTCCCCTTGGTGCCAGAACGTTAAATTAACCAGGGAAATTCTATGTGTAGTGTGAAGAACAATGTGTGACCTTTCAGCCGCCGATGTAGCCATCCTGTCCTTCGACTCAAGGCCCCTTTAACATTTACATGGATCAGTGGCTATGTGTACCAACGCATGTTGGACTTCCATGGGAGCAAAACCAATCGGGAGTTCTATGTGTAGTGATGAAGAACTATGTGTGACCTTTCGGCTACGGATGAAGCCGGCATGCTTATGGGGAGAAGCTCTTCATCCCTCAGGTCAATGCCAATTAATACGATACCATGCCTGTTGGTCTTCTCCGAGGTCAAGGAGGATGCTGTGCGTAACATTGGCTTCATGGTGCCCCTATGTATGCCTAGGACCATTCTAACTACTGAAGTTATATTGTTGTATATATATATATATATTAGGGGTGTCACGATACCGATTTGAAATCGAAAATCGATCGAACTGAGCGTTCGATTCCGAACTTCGAAATCACAAGCTGGTTCGCGATTCTCCAAGTTTTTTTTTTTTTCTCCACCCCCGCCCCCCGCGCGCTCTTCTTAGCCTTTCATGTGATGGGTAAAATGTAAAAAAAAGTAGCCTACTTGGCCATCTCTAATGTAAGCATTTCCGACAAAACGTAACTTGACGCCTTCCACTGCATTTTGTTCGTCCACGCAGGCGTGCGTCCGAAGAAAAAAAAAACAACGATATTTCAAAGACACAGCTGCTAGTTAACGTTAGCTTACCGGTAGCCTGCATTACTTTTCGACACACCATGGCCACTGCCGGAGTCGGAGATGGAGAAACAGAACTGGAAAATCCTCCTGCTTCCCTCAAGTCACCGGTGTGGCAACATTTTGCCTTCCCCGTGAGTTATATAGACAACGAACGCGTCATTGACAAAAAAACGACAGTTTGTCGGCTATGCTACACGCGAGTACCATACACCACCTCAGGCAACACGTCAAATATGGCAGGACACATTCGCAGCCATCACAAAGAAATAGATTTGACTGGGAAAAAAACATTGACACAGGCAACTCAAATGACAACCCAAATGACAGTTGTCAGGGCATGAAAAAAAAACGTGTAAATAGTTAATAGCGTGGTACAACTGTTTATTATTTCAGATATTAGTTTTGTTAAAGCTCTTAACTGTTCAAAGAATGTGAACACGCTCATCTTTTTAAAGAAGAATTTGAAAATGTAAATGACCGTTGTCAGGGCATAAAACCAATGTGTAAATTGTTAATAGCGTGGTAAATGTTCAACTGTTTATTCTAGAGGCTAGTTTTGATAAAGCTCTAAACTGTTTAGGTGTGTTTAAATATTCTCATATTTTTGTTATTATTTATAATTGTTATTATTCAAATAAAAGTTACTTATTGAGAAACAAGTATTTTTCTTTACAAATCAAAACTCGATAGTCTAACAATGGCATAGCCATTAGCTAGACTATAGTGCTGGAAAAAAAAATTGTGCTGGAAAAAAATCGAAAATCGAATCGTGACCTTAAAATCGAAAATCGAATCGAATCGCGGATTTGGAGAATCGTGACACCCCTAATATATATATATATGTACCAACCGCCTTAAGGCAATTCCTGAAGCTAAATTAACAAATTTAAGTGAAATAGAAACTCTAGACTACCCTTATCGGTGTAATTGAATCCTCGCTTTGTTGCTGGGAATTACAACTTTTATTTTTTTACAAGCCACACACGAACAGCCATGTTCCTATGTTTTCTAAACTCATTGTTTTTTGGATAGATAAGATTTCATCAACATCGGGATGAATGTAACGTTCGTAAGCGGCGGATGACCAACGCCCCATGGCTTTTATTGTGCACGTTGGGGCGACTGTTGCTGCTGTCGTTGCGGCACCAATGCGGAAGGAGTGGGCAGTGTATAGCTCAGGGGAAAGATCACAGTACTGACAAACTAAACGAAGGCATGCTGAAAACCAGGATCTCGTCATGGCATTTCCTTTGTCGGTGATGAAAAGTGGTTCGTCGGGACTCGTGAGGGGGCGCCGCCGCAGGTACCGGGTCATGGAGGAAAAGGGACAGAAAGAGGTGCTAGTTTGTGTTATGACGATAGGAGTTCCTTTAACATCTTTATCGGTTTTTGAGTGCTTAAGGTGAATGGTGAAATGACATGAATGAAAAGATAAATCTGAGATGGTGAGATCAAGTGACGGATCAAATTTGTTTGTGCGCGTAGTGAATTCCCCACACCTGAGAAAACCATAGAATGCAATCAAAAAACGATCTCCAACAGTGAGTCTACGTATAAATTAAAACACCCTTGTCTTAAGCGAGACACCAGTTTGTGAACTCATTTTAAAGTGAGGGGAAGGCGTTTATCTTTGCTTTGTGGGTTTTCTTTTTTAAGGCCGTGTAAAAGCAGATGGAGGGATGGGTTCCCGAACAGGCTACCGACTGAAGGATCCCTGCATCTTAAGTGAAATTGTATGCCAGCAACGAGTGCCTTAATAGAAGAAGCAGTGGACTATAAAGGCGCAAACGATTGGAATGTTAACGGGTAATGCGTGGACAGAAAAAGCGACGCAAAAGGAGGAAAAATGAGACCATGCTGAGTCGTACGTTTTTAATGTAGATTTTGCCAATCCAGATCTCATGTAGTGTGACGCTGAGGACAAGTAGGCTTGCAGGATAGGGTTTAGTCTAAGATGGTTTGGTCGAATGCTGGGCAGGACAGGCTTGCAGGGGCTGCTTCGGGGCACAGTTTTTGGAATTCCTGGAATTTAAATCGGGACAAGGCATCAGCGATGCCTCAGTTTTTGGAATTCCTGGAATTTAAATCGGGACAAGGCATCAGCGATTTTATTGTCAAGCCCGGGTAAATAAACGGCGCGAAGCGTGAAATTATGCATAACGCAAGTCCAGGTAAAGCGTCTAACTAGCCTATTGATGAAAGGGACAGATGAGCGCCCTTTGTTAATGATGTTGATGGTGGCTTGGTTATCGCAATAGGCCAAAATTTGTTTTCTTGGCCAGCTGTTTCCCCATAGGATGCAAGCAACGACGATCGGGTATAGTTCGAGCAGAGCTATGGATTGGATATTGCGAGGCAGAGTTTGCAACTCTTTAGGCCATGTTTCTGCAAACCACTGATTATTATAAAAACCCCCAAAACCAATGGAAGGAGCTGCGTCGGTGAAGAATTTTAAAGTAGCTGATGTTTCGACGTAGTCTTTATAAAAAAAAGAGATGCCGTTCCAATTTTCACATAGCAACGACCAGAACCGCAGGTCGGATCTACACCCTGAATCTAAAATAATGTGATCGTGTAGCTTACTCAGTTTTTGATAAATCGAGGCAGCCTTGATATAAAAGAACGTCCTTGAGGGATAATTCGCATAGCAAAGTTGAAATGACCCAATAGGGAGAGCAGCTCCTTTTTTGTACGAGATTCTGCTTTCTCGGTATGTTTGATAGCTTGGCGAATGCGAGCTAATTTATCCGGTGGCAGAGAGGCCTGCATAAGATTACTGTCTAAAATAATGCCCAGAAACTCGATAACTTTTAAAGGGCCTTGTGCTTTCTCCTCGGATAGAGGAGAATATTTAACGCTGTAACGCAATGATCCACCTGGGAGTATGGAAAATCTACCACTAGGAAGTCGTCTAGCAGGTGTAAGACAAAGGGCAATTTGCAGTTATTTAAAAGAATCCAGCAAAGTGCTTCCGATAATGTATCGAAAATACGGGGACTGCTATGAAAACCAAAAGTAAGCCTGACCGAAAAGTACATTTTATTACGCCACATGACGCCAAACAAATGCCATTGGGATGGATGGAGAGGCATGATTTTAAATGCATCCGTTATGTCGGCTTTACCGAGCCAAGCTCCTTTACCGGCGTGTTTGATAAGTTGAATCGCGTGGTCGACTGTTGCGTAAAACAATGCGGGGGAATGATACTGTTAATAGCTTGGACGTAGTTGTTATTATGAGGGGCGGATAAGTCGATTATTAGGCACTTTTTTCCTGAATATTTACATGTGGCTATTCCTATAGGATTGATGCGGAATATTGGAAATGGCGAGCTTTCGAACGGACCAATCATATAACCCTTTTCGACCTCTCTAGCAAGCAGTTTGTTTACTATTTTGGGTTCGTTTATGGCTGATTGAAGATTAGGGAAAACCTGAGACTTTTTTGGAAGGAAGGAAAGTCCAGCTGAAAAGCCCTGAATCAGACCGATTAACAAATAATGGACAAAACAACGATTTGGATGCTGCTTCAGAGCTTTTTCCAGCTCTGGGACGTTGACAGGCGTAGAAGGCTTTAATTCCTCTTTTTTACAAAGTGGGTTCGTCTGGGACACAGAAATTTTGGGTGCCCGTCTCCGCAGAAGCTGCAGATATGCATGCATTTACATTGAGGATATTTACAGACATTTTCTGGTACACTCCGAAGGCGATATTAAATTCGGCCATGGTAAGGCTTTTAAGTCTGGGGTCGCACTCTTTAAGTGTGACTGATATGTCCCCGCAGTCTACGACACGTTTATCGCTAGGCTCTGAGCATAATAAAATTTTTATTAAATTAATGTCATTACCTGCCAGGATCTGAGCTCGTAGATGCGCAGATATGGCTGCTGCTGGAGGGAAGAAGGGCACTCCGACTGGAGCAGCGGGGATAGCAGTTCCCATGTTTCTTCGCGGCTCTATGGCAAGGTTAGAGGGCGCAGGATTGGCGTTATATGTGGCTGCTGAGGAAGTTCAGATTCCTGGCTCGTTGACAATGAAGCTTGTACTTGAAGGGGAATTTTCCAGGTTAAGGATCCGGGCATCCATATCGAGGAGAGAAGTTTGGATGTAGCTTAGAGCGGTCAGGATTGGGTCTTCAGTCTGCTGCGGGATTACTCCCTGTGACTGTGACCTCGCTCTTTTTTCAGGTGCGGAAGCTTCGGCCGAGGACTTGGCAGGGGGAGCGCAATGCTTCTGTTTTGAAGAGGCTTTTCTGGGGGCCGGAGGAGTAGAAGCGGAAATTCCCGTGGCAGGAGCAGTCACAATGTCAGGAACATTGGCCATTAAAAAGTGAAGAAGCTCTTCATGGCTGGCCCCCTAATGGAGCTTGGATGTTACGGCTGAAGAGGACTCAGAGGATCTTGCTTATCGACCAAAGGGCGATGCACGGACTCTCGGTGTTTCTGACTGCCAGACGGGCGCTTTTACGGACTGACGTGGAGTTCCCGTCTGTTTGCGGTTATGAGTCTGAGACGCAGTCTTCCAGCGTCCACGGATCCTCGTCTTGATTCGCGATAGACATGGCCGTCTTTGAAAAGGTAATGAACAAGCTTATAATAATGATTGCTCTCATTACAGTGCGTAGATCTGCGTGCAGCGTTTTTGTGTGCAGCGGGTGTGCTGACAGGGGATCCACCATGGTAGGGCGAGGCGGTTAAATAGACCGCCTTGTTATGTGAATGGACTGATGGGTGAATCGTCACTACTCAGCTGAGCTGTCAGCTGATTATCTATGGCCAGGTTTCACTCTCGTGACCTGCCTGAACTAACGCTATGCTCGATTAGTCCATCTTATTACAATCCATTCGACACCAAACAAGCCTATAGACATAATGCTTGTTTTTTTTTTTTTACTGGTTCCAATTATTATTTTACTTGTTTAAAAAGACTAATAACCTAGGCCACTTTGTATCCAAGTTTTTTTACGGGTAGATTCTGTGTGTTTAATTGTATTATATCTACTGAGATATGTGATAGTATAATATCTATTAAGTATTGTCTGCTAAAATTACCCTTTTCTTATGATTCTTATTGTGATAGTATAATTTCTTAATATTCTAATATTTGTTTCATGAGATTGTTTCTCCCGGACGTGGCTAGTTAGTCAATACAATTAATTGTGCTACCAGCATTCCGTTAGAGGGCATTCATTGCTCAATAGTGTGATTAGGTTGGGAGAAATGTCGTTGAAAATGTCGTTGTCAGGGGGGTCGGGTAGGAGGATCAGACACGACCAGAAAAAGATACGAAACATTACCCATGCAAGTGGATAATCACTAGAAAAGAAAAAATAAAGAAAGACAGGACAAAAAATTCCCCAACAAACAAACAAAATTAAACGTCCTTTATGAAAACTCGAATAGAGAGATTAACTGAGAGAGAAAATAATCTCGTAAAGTACCGAAAACAGAAATAAACCCCAATAGCTCTGGGCGAAACTCGAATAAGGAGCAGATGCGAAAATAAAGGGAGATAAGCCAAAATAAAACAACCCAAAGAATGGGCGCACTCGCAGAAATAAACAACGCGAGAAAAATAAGCCGGTAGCAAACCTCTAGCTCTGATAAACGTCAGAGACAAAACAAATAGGCGAATAACTAGAGCACAAAGGAAAAAGAAACCGAAACTAGAGTAAAGAGGAATCTAACCTAAACTCTAGGAAGTTCCTGAATGTTTGTCAAAGACAAAAATCCAGTCTTCCGGCTATACCTTTTACCTGGCTTGGTGAACGTGGCAACAAAGACACACAAGCACCGGAAGGCGGAAACAGTGTGCTTAAATAGCACACAGGAAACCAGGAACAGGTGCGCCAGGTAATGAGCAAAACACGGGAAAACACGGAGCGGACTGCGAAAAAGAAACCGGAACGTCAGCTCACGGCTGCAGAGAACCATAATCGCAGAGATGGAATAAAGCAGTGGTTCTCAACCCTGGTCCTGGGGACCCCCTGTGTATGCTGGTTTTCGTTCCAACCACAATTGCAATACTTGAATTTTAACAAGCTGTTAATTTTTCTTAATTAGGTGTTTTTAATGTTTAGAAGGATTATTTACATTCTTAAGCCACATTATGTTAGTAATAGCTATGCATGCCATGAAGAATACAAGTCCAATATTCACATTGTGCTGTATTGTAAACAATTAAAAGGAGGTAAAAAATTTTTAACTGATCAAATTAAAGACTGAGGTGAATCAATTGGCTCATAATTGGTGAAATTGTGGACACATGGCCACTAAAACTAACCGTTTGGTAAATAATGAAGAATTCAAAGACAAAGCAAATGATAACGAGCCAAACCTGCATTGTGTTAACAAGTTTAAGGAAAAAATTATGAAGGAACTTAAACTTGTGTTCAATTACCTATTCACCTGAGTTCTTACCTCTTCTTTGTAATTGTTTGCAATATAACACAATAAGCATAATGAACATGGGATTTTTTTTCTTCAAAGCATGCATAGCTATTGCTAACATAACATGGCTTAAGAGAGTAAAGAGTTTAAAGTGTTCTCTCTATACAATAAAAACACCTAATTAAGAAATAAATAACAGCTTGTTAAAATTCTGCTATTGCAATTGTGGTTGGAACGAAAACCAGCATACACAGGACCAGGGTTGAGAACCACTGGAATAAAGGATAGTCAAACCGTGACCGTCGTTGCCTGGGTCATTTAAAAATTGAACGGGTTGCTCAATAGTGCTGTATCTGGGGGTTTTAACGTCGTGAGAGATAAATGGCTTATCTAGTGCTTTCTCCAAAAATTATACAAACTTTTAAAAGTATCTATGTTTACAAAATATAGGATTCATATAAAAGATCAACCCTGTTTAAATTGAATAGTCCATCTTATTACATTCCATTCAGCATCAAACACTCCTATAGACATAATGCTTGTATTTTTTTTGCTGGGGCGGCAGTGTAGTATAATGGTTAAGGAACTGGCCTTGTAACCGAAAGGTTGCAGGTTCGATTCCCAGGTAGGACACTGCCGTTGTACCCTTAAGCAAGGTACTTAACCTGAATCGCTTCAGTATATATCCAGCTGTATAAATGGATAATATGTAAAAAATGCTAAAAAGTATGTAAGTAATGTAAGTCGCTCTGGATAAGAGCGTCTGCTAAATGCCTATAATGTAATGTAATGGAAACTATTATTTTTACATGTTTTAAAAGACTCTAATAACCTAGGCAACTTTGTATTCAAGTTTTATATTGTTACGGGTGGATTCTGTGTGTTAAAATGTATTATGGCTACATTGATGTGTATAAGCCGTTTTTTAATAGATCGAATGTATCGTTGTTTTAAATATTATATAATATAAGTATTCTCTGCTAAAATTACCCTTTTCTTATGATTCTAATTGTGATATCATTTCTTAATATTCTAATATTTGTTTCATGTGATACAAACTTTTTTTTGTTTGTTTCTCCCTGACCTGGCTAGCTGGCCAATAAAATGAATCGTGCTACAAATTTTCTGTTACAGGGTGTTCATTGCTCAATAGTGTGATGAGGTTGGGGGAAATGTCGTTGAAAATGTTGTCTCTGTGGGGGTTTTAACGTTGTGAGAGACAAAGGGATTATCTAGGCCATTCTCTAAAGTTCTCCGAAAATTAAACTAACTGTTTTATACAATGTAGGATTCATATAAAAGATCAACCCTGTTTAAATTGAATAGTCCATCTTATTACAAACCATTTGACATCAAAAAATCCTACAGTCATAATGCTTGTATTATTTTTTTTTGCTGGAAACTATTATTATTTTTACATGTTTAAAAAGACTTAAATGATCTAGGCCACTTTGTAGGTTTAATATCATTACGGGTGGATTCTGTGTGTTAAAATGTATTATTGTCATGGTTTTCTACCCTGTTTCCCCATGCGGTCGTTTTCCTCGGTGGCCACGCGAGGGCGCTGCCCTTTTGGTAAATGCTTGCTCCGCCCTGCTGAGTTGGGGGAGTTTCTGTTAAAGCGTTTACACCTGTTGTAGTCACCGGAGTGATTTATATAAGCCTACCGTTTCCTTCATTCGGGGCTTCGACATTAATTGTTAATTGTTAATTGTTCGTACTGTGGTGTTATTGTTGGCTGTTTGTTCTCGTACCATTTTGGCTACTCGCCTATTTTTAACGTCTCTGTTGAGGCAGGGCTTATTTCTTACTGGCTTGGTAGTTGATTATCTCGTAGAAGTTTGGGACCGTAAAATCTCTGCTCTATTTTGCCCTTTTAGTGCTTTTCCTCCGTGTATGGAGTTTTGGGCGATTCTGTTCAGAACTGTAGTTCTGCTCGCCCTTCGGCACATGTCTTCCCATAGGGAGATCGGGTGTTTAGCTTCTACTTAGTTCTTAGCTCGTAGAAGTATAGAGTAGTAGTTTCTCTGGTCCATTTTCGCCTGTTGTTTGTTTCTTACTGAGAGACCTGGCGTTTTAGCTTCTACTCATTTCCTTGTTACGGTGAGCCAGTAGCTACGGTACGTTTATTTCCCTGTTTGGTCCTTCTCGTGGACTACGTTCTCCTTTGTTGTGAGCCAGGGTTTTTATTTGTATTGAGAGGCTGTCGTGCTATTAAGTTTGCGTAGGTCTTTTGTTGCAGCCGTCCTATACTCCCTAATTACCTGCGGGACGATTTTGTTTGGAACTGTTGTTCTGTTTTCGTTCTCCGGGTGTTAGCCTCCTAGTTTATGGAGCTTGGGCTATGTTGTGGACGTGTTTGTATTTGACTGCGTGTTTTCTTAATATAGCCTCGGAACGTTAAATCTCTGTTCCTGTTCGCCTCGTTACATTTTCCGTTACTGAGAGGCAGGGCTTGTGTTTGTGCTTGTGTAAGTCAGTTAGCCGATAGTTTCGGTGCAGCTGTCCCATCGTCTTTTGTGCTCTGTTTCCGTGTATGGAGATTTGGGCGATTCTGTTCAGAACTGTAGTTCTGCTCGCCCTTCGGTGCAATTCGTCTCTTAGTGAGACCGGGCGATGTTTTGGACATGTTTGCGTTTGACTGCGAGCCTATTATTCTCGCCATGGAACGTTAAATCTCTGTTCCTGTGCGCCTCGTTATTTTCCTCATATAGAGAGGCAGGGCGCTTATTTTCAATTCATCTCGCGTTGGTCTAGCCGGTAAATGTCTGGTACTGCCTGTCCTGTTTCGTTCCTTTCGGTGCCTTTTCTCCTTGCATGGAGTTTGACGATTTTGTTTGGAACTGCTGTTCTTTTCGTCTTTTGGCGCATGTCTTCCTATAGGGAGGATTGGGCGATTTTGTGGACACGTTTGTGTTTGACCGCGAGTTTGAGAGTAGCCTGGGAACGTTGGATCTGTTCCTTTCGCCTCCGCTATTACTAGCTATATCGTTTTATTTTTGCAGTGTTGGTTGTGTTTTATGTTTGTCTTTACGCTACTCGCCCGTTATTATTTGTCTCGTTATCGAGACAGGGCACGTATTATTTCTGGCTGTTAAGAATCCTGTCCTTGCGCTCTGCTTGGCGTGTGACAGTGAGCCGGTTAGTGGCGTCTGTAGTGGTGTTTGTTGTTCCTTGTCTTGTCTCCTCCCTTATCTGCGGGTATCCCGCCTTAGTGGCCTAAGGGCTTAATGATTCCCCTTGCTGCGTTTGGCTCCTCCCATCTCACACGTCACGCCCCCTTACAATTATAGCTACATTGATGCGTATAACCCTTTTTTAATAGATTAAATAAAGAAATCAAATGTATCGTTGTTTTAAATATCTGGATCGGACCTGGGTAATAAAATTAATTGTGCTACAAACTTTCAAGCGGGCATTCATTGCTCATTAGTTTGGGTTGGGGGAAATGTCGTTTCCTGGGACATTTCAAAATTGAGATTCTCAGTAGACTTCAAAACACCCCCATTCGCTGTTGAAGGAAGTGGACACTGAGGGGCATTTCTTTTTTTGTACGGAAGCGATGACAGTCCCTAGCTCAGATAAACTACGGCAGGCATGCTGTGAACACCTGTCTGTCTGTGTCTCTCCACCCCGCTACAAACTTCAAACGTTTTTTTTTTTTTGCCTAGTACTTTCGGACGCACGGCCCAACAGACCCCTGGAAAATCGACTAAGTATTTTCGGCTGAAACTATTTTGTTTAGTTTTTAACTTCTAAAATCTGTAACGTCTTTAAACATGGCATGGTTTTCATTTAATTCCTTCTTTCTTTCTTTATTTCTGGACAGCTTTAACTTACATTAAATAACATTTGGCTTTTCATGTTTTTTAAAGATGCTTGAATATTTATTCTTTTTAACACAAATCTGTTAACATGAAAATTGTTTTAAAAACCTAAGAACTACTAAACATTTATAGTTCATTACTTTTTCACGATGTTGTTCTAATAAAGTATATTTAAAAGAAAATGCGAACACATTGAACCACGTTTTACCTAAGCATCAAGATCATCGCAAAAAACATACTGTTCTAGCCTGTCATGTCACGTTTTATGTTTCATTTCTTGTCTTAGTTTGATTTCTTGTTAATGTCACGTATTGTGTTTAGTCTAGTCATGCCACGTTTTATGTTTTATTCTTGTTATGTTTCATTCTTATGTCGTCATGTTTCATGTTTGATTATTGTTACGATTTATTTTCTTGTCATGTCACGTTTTATATTTGATTCATGTTATGTTTCCCGTTCATTGTTAGCATACACATTTTCGTGTTTTTCCGCAGCCTTGCGTTCATGCTTTCTCTATCTCTCTTGCTGTCGCTCACGCTTCCCTAATTGTTTCATTCTCCCGTGTCTAGTTTACTAATCTACTAACATTAGTTCAGGATTGGGTAATACTAACTCTCTAACCATGTGTTCATGTTTACCTTACGTTTCTCGTGCATGTCATTTACTAATTTACTAACGCTAGGTCAGGATAGGTTTATTACTAACGATTACTAATTATCTTTTTAACTTTATAAGCCTTCCACACCTGATTTCCATTCGCATGCTGCTCTCAAGCTAAGTGTCTGCACCTGTCTACACCTGCATTTAAGCTCAGTGTTCATGTCTTGTCTTCGTGAAATTGTTGCCTCCTGTTTGTCAGTGCTCTTTTGAGCGGTTTTTCCCAAGCCTGCCTTTTTGTTACGATCCAAGCCTGTTATTGACCATTGTTACTGACCTCTGTTTTGTTTACCACTGCCTGCCTGTACCACAAGTTTTTGCACTTTTGTACTTTTGCCCCGTGGCGCGGACTTCGGTCTTGACTCTTGCATTGCCTTCGACCCCGAGCCCTCACAAGTGTAATTCCATGTAAAGTGAACGTTTTTGAAGTCTTGACATCGCAGCAAAAGGTTTTTTTGGTCTCCGCAGCACTGTTAGCCACAACTTCTGGAGATTTCGGTGTTGAGTTTTCCGAGGTAGACATGCTTCTTTGTAGGTTGATTATAGGCGATAGTGTCAACATCTGTTTCGGCTATAGACATGCTCAAAAAGTCTGAGCTTTATAAAATCCGCGAAACCTGTGGTCAGTATACCAGCTGTTTCCGTCCTTCAAACGGATTCCTGCTGTGAATCCTACGCATGCGCAGTTCTCCGAAAAATTAAATACACTTTTTAAAGTAACTACGTTTAAACAATATAGGCTATATATGATGGCTCAACCCTGTTTAAATTGAAGAAACCTGCTTTTTTACAACTCGTTCGATACTGAACAGTAGCTAGGTCCATCTAGCAAATAGCCTATATTTTAACTTTGTTTTAAAAATTCTAAGTGGAGAGCCTATAGGCCTACGACCTCCGCTAAAATTGTATACGCCCTTGTGCAAATAGTCTACTGAGCGGTTTGTTTGTTTCGCTAGTCTAAGGTTTATTTTCAATATGTATTAATCTATACGTTTTCATTCAAAAGATCTTTGAATCACACCGCCAAAAACCTGAAATCTGTTCCTGTCCATCAAACGATTCCTACGCATGCGCAGTTCTCCGAAAATTAAATACACTTTTTAAAGTAACTACGTTTAAACAATATAGGCTTTATATATAATCGCCCAACCCTGTTTAAAATGAATAACCCTATCTTTTTACAAGCCCTTCGATACTAAACACATGTTGGCGCTAAGTATTACCTAAGTTTTATCTATCATGAAGCTGCCCCGTTGAAAAAACACATTACAGTGTCTGGCCTTATACAATGCTTTGGAAAACGCTTCTTGGACGCCTTTTCGTTGGGACTTTTCAACGACATTTCGGGGCCTTTTGCGGCCTGTTGGTTTATTTTCTAGTCCATGCATTTCATTCTTTCCTTCCAAACTCTTGGCCGTCCCGCCAAACCCCCCCCCCCCCGGCTGTTCGTGTCACTCAAAGGTTTGCTCTAACATCGCACAAACATGCACGCACACAAGCCCCCCCCCCAGCAGTTGTTACTAAACCATCAAGTATTTTACGACCCCCGGTTTGTCACAAGCGATCCAGCTCTCTCATTGGACTGTGTAAACATCCGTCAATTTCATAGGGGACAGGAAGCGGATACTACGGGGCGTATCCCCTTTTTAGGTATACTCCATACGGAAACCAAAATGGCCTATTTGTGTTGTCGCCATCAGGCTGGGACCATCTCTGCAGTCTATAGGCTATCCACGGGCCTCCACGGAACCCAAGAATAATTCTAAGTTCTTTTTAGGTTTTGCGTTTTAATTCTGTAAAACGTTACATAGCCTATTCTTTTATTTTTGATTCTTTCTAGTATTTCTTTCGAGTCCTCCTATGCTTTCTTTTAGAACACTAACTTGCTTTTTAGATATACCGCTTGGCTATTTTACACAGTTTTACGACTTCACGCAACCCCCGGACCTCAGAAAATATTCAAAGTCCTTGGCTACTGTCTCTACGTAGCCATTCACAGACCTCTCCAAAAGTTTTTCTTCGGCTCAAACTTTTTTTTAAATGTCATGCTTTCTTTCTTTCAGACAACTAACTTGCTTTTTCGATATAGCCTACCGCTTTTTGTCACGTTTTAACAACCTGCTTGAATTCTTTTATTCTTTTAAAACATTTCTGCTAACACAAACTGTTTTTTAAAAACTTTAAACTATTGCTTAAAACTATATACATTTATATATACCACTACTTTTTCACAATGTTGTTCTAATAAAAAAAATACCAACACGTTTTCCCCTAAGCATCAAGACCCACCATAAAAACAACGTTTACAACAACCACTCCCAATAAAATGACATCATCACAATGCCAATACATCCCCCCCTTGAAACAACCCCCACAATACCCTGAATAATAATAATACATAATTTTAAAAAAAATAATAAAAAAAATATTTTAAATTTTTTAATGCATAATTATATTTTTTCATAGCCTCATGAATATTCATAAAACTATGCCATATGCACATCAATCAAATTTTGACATAAGCCGAATGCTATTACGCTCATGTTTTATAAGATACCATCTTTACACATACAGGTGCTCCCCAAGGCACATTCTTGTCACTTTTTATTTTTCCATTATGCACAGCTAAGCAGGAGCAGTTATGCCTCCTGTCATCTACAAGAATTTTCAGATGATTCTGCCATTGTAGGATATACAGGAGGTGTTCAAAATATTGGAAACGCGTTTCCAGAAAACATAAAACACCTGCCACATGTTTGCTACGCAAAACCTCAATCTCTCTTCTTCTGATTATCTATGCTGTTTTGTGAATCTTGTGCCATGTGTACATTTCATATGATGACTTGTTTTTCTTTATGACTTTTTTTATAGTGCTAACTTTTTAGAACTCAATACTTCCAAAACTGAAGAGCGAGTTATTGATTTTAGAAAAAGCGAGTTGTTGACACCTGTAGTAATCAACACATTATGTGAGGTCCCTGTGTGCCGTCCCTGGTTTTCCCCTCGTCTCATAGTCCACCCCGTGTTTTCCCTCTCTCCTTCTTTTTGTGTTTCTCATTCCCCGCACCTGCATTGTGTTTCCCTCTCATGTCCTCGTTAGCCTTCCCCCACCTGTTGCTCATTCTGTCCTCGTCATGTTGTGTATTTAGTCTGCCCCGATTCTGTGTTCGGGGCCGGACCGTCTTGTGATCTCCTTGTGTTCTTGCCACGTCTTGCCCTGGTCTTATGAGTTTGTTCATTGTTCTTGTCATGCTTGTTCTTTGTTCTTGTCATGTTTGTTTCTTCCATCTGCCCTGGTCTTGTCAGTCATCTGTTCCCCGGTGGCTCTTATCTAGGCTCCCTCGTTCCTCCCAGACCCCCCGCGTTTCCTCCAAGACTCCCTCCTGTACTCCCGCTCCTGTTCCTGACCCCCCCTGGCTGAGTGTCTGACCCCCAGGCTGAGGCGCCTGACCCTGTCCTCGGGCCTGGTCCTGGCCGTGCGCCCCTGCGCCTATTGCGGTCCCCCTGCTCCTGTTCCTGCTCCCCCAGGCTGAAGCGCCTGCACCCCCCAGGCTTAAGCGCCTGACCCTGTCCTCAGGCCCCGGCGTCTGTTCCCACCTGTTGCTGACGTTGGTCGCCCGCACCTGTTCTGAGCTACAGACTGGTCTGGTTCCAGTCCAGCCTCCGTCCAGGCCATCCCTTTCCCAGTCTGTCTCCGGTCAGTCTGGTTAATGCCCAGGCACTCCCCTCCCGTCTGGTTCCTGACCTGTCTGGCTCCTGCCCATCTGGCCCGTCCAGGCCCTCCCTACCCTCCAAGTTCCTGACCCGTCCTGTTCCTGTCACGCCTAGTTCCTGCCTCATGTCTGTCTATCATGCCTGTTTCTGTCTTGCCCCTGCCTGTGTCCCATTAAATGTACTCCCCGGAGGAGTTTTCCCCTGAGCCGTCTCTGAGTCTTGCATTTGGATCCCGTCCCCTCATGAGAATGTAACACATCCTTCATTGATTTTGTGGAATCTTATAGTATTTGGGTGTTGTTATAGACAACAAATTACAATGGAAGGAGAATACCACCATTGTTCTTAACTCCTCCGTAGATGCATAGTGGTAATGGCGCCGGCGCCATCATTTTGCTCAACTGGGACATTCGTTGCTCCTGCAGCCAAACTATTAGTGGAAATCACAAACACTGCGTTTAAAATTTATTGGTAGACGATTCTTGACGATTTCTGAGTAATGCAGAGTTTCTAAGTGTCACTATTTTCCCGTAGCAAGTCCATTTAACAAGCACCCCCCCACCCAGTCTATACCTACCCATGCGTGACATAGTGGACAATAAACTGTTCTGCTTAATTGTATTTCACAAAACTTTGGTTTGAAAAATCATTATACCTTTAGCCTTCAAGAAAAAATACTTTAAAACTTTCATACGGCTGTACATGATTTTTTTCCAATTTTAAACCGACTTGTGCTTATTTACACTTGATTACGACTCGTTCGGCTGTGTTCAGTTTGGCGTTGTGAAACTCAGCCAGTTTCTGGAGTACCAATCCCGTGGCTTAGTATATGTTAGCCAGAGTGGTTTTGTACTTGTTTGCAGAGATTTATGCAAAACCGTCGTCAATTGGGTGTATTTCTTTGACTGATAGCACAATAGGCCTATCTGAAGTGGGAAAAACTGTCTTCGACCCGCCTCCACTCCGAGTATTATTTGCTTTCCATTGGGTTTTAAAACTGTCTGTCAAATATTCCAGCCAATAGCCAAGACTCTTATCTTTCAAACAAGCCCTCATTCAACACAATGCCGTCGTAAATCAAGGAAATACAGCCCTGCGTAAGAGGAAGAGGCAAACAAGCGTAATTATCTAACCAAGATGGCGCAGTGTTTTTACCTTGTAGCGTAGCTCACTACATTCCGTTTAGCAAAGCACAATTTGTAAGATAACTGCGCTGTTTATCTTTTTACTTTACAGTCTCTTTCATACAGTTTTTGGTTAGTTATGTCTAGGGTATTCAGGAGTTTCTCCATGCAGCAGGTCCTAGCCCAAATATGGTTTTGCGGTCTCAGTGACGCAGTGATATAAGGTAACAGATTATTTTGCCAGTATACCAGTGCGAATTCACTGTTATGTATAAAACGAATCCCTCTGAATTAAATGAATATAGCTAACATTACTATATTGTAACAATGGCAAGCTAGCCAGCAAAATTACACATAGCAGCTAGCTATCTATTTGTGTCTGAGACGATCTGTTCCGAGTTTCTTTTGAATGCAATGGCGTCTGAAGGGTTTGTTTTGTTCCACATGAGTAAATTGTTCTGTAAGCAGTACAGCAGGCTCTGCAGGTAAACGAATGAGCAATTTATGCATGACCTAACACGAGGGAGAGATAACATGAGGATGAGTTTGTTGTTGATTATTATGCAGGGGTTTATTTTATCTAGGGTGGACATTTGATTTTATATACCTGGACTAATTTCTGGCTAATGAGGCAGAGCTTTTTGGGGACCACGGCTAGGCTAGTTAGTTGTTTAATATGAAACACACCAAAAACACATCTAAAAATGAACTTTTATTGCCAATTATCAGATTTTATTGTAAAACTTAAAAAATTAATTATATTGAGACTTTTCTGGAACCTGGGCCATTTTGCACAATTTGGCACAATTTGTGCCAACTTTGGTAACCGAAATGGTTCACCTGAAAAAAAGCTCTGTAGAATTTGAATGATTTGAGATATTATCTTACACCCGGCGCAAAGCGGTGCTAACCCAAACGCAAGTGTCTTTGCTATCTTACACCCGGCGCTAGGTCCATAATAACGCCTAGCGCTCACGTCCTTTAACTAGCATGTATTCTTGCGCCATTACAAGTGAACTGGGCGTGTTGGTCTTAAGATGAGGAGTGGCCAGGATTCTTTTTGGCATATTGCTATCTTGAGCCAGCAGAAAGCGCTTGCGCTAGAACCACCACAAACCTGGTCTAAAGTCATGTCACAGTTGTTTACATGTTATTGTAATGGCGCATATAAGTGCGTCTACATAGGCGTGTGCACAACGCGCATACCCTCCTGTCTGTTACACACAGGGGCGTGCACAAGCATGACTAAAATATCTAGATCACAATGTGAAATATTATTATTGTGTAGGCTATATCAAAAATGCATAATAATAAAAGGTTCCATAGGTCCACATACCTTTCCCTCAGCGAAGGGAAACAATGCCACATTACATTTCTCTCAGCCCACTCCATCAACATCCAGGCGATGTGCGATGGTACGGGACAATGGCTATCCATTAAAAAGGAGCTGATAACACCTATAGCTATCAAGCCTAATGCGCGAATTGTCTTTGCACCTAATGCGTGAATTGTCATTCAATGGAAAACTCGCGTACTGCAATAACCGGACATTTGCGTTCTGAAAATGCGCTTCAGATGTCATTACAATACAGCTCTGTTTATCTAGGAATACAGCCTGTAAGTAGGCTAAATAGAATGGTTTGTGACTGAAAAAAGTTCAAAACCTTGTCCAGTGAATATTGCTTTTATTGTTTTTCAAATAGCCTAGGCTACAGCGGACTCGCTGTGCATAATGTTTTTTCGATAGACTATGGTTAAAAAACGGAGATAAATGTCATCATGTTAACTGAATTGTAGCCTAACCTTAGCTATTCTTCGTCCTTCATATTTTTTTAATTACAGTGACAAGGTTTCCATACCCTCAGCTTATTAAAACCCCGCTGATTTCACCTGTTATTCCATAACTGAACAAAAGATTTTAAAGAGAACTAAGTGTCTAATTAGAAACAAATTGTTACACAATTAATTTACAATTAATTTTTATTCCATTATCTGCATGTTCGCTTTACAAGAGCAGGTCTGTTTCCCCTGCTGTACATCGCACTTTTCACAGTCTTCCTGGGAAAGTGAATCGTTTTAAAGTATTACGCTACCAGTGAAACAGGTTAGTCACATTTCCATAAGCAGGACATTATAAAACAAGGGAAAATATGCTGAACCTATGGGTTGCCAACCTGACATTTGTTGTATTTAGTGTCATCATTAAGGCAAAATAACGTTAGTTATGTTATTAATCTAAATTAGAATGCAGGTAGCCTAATGAACTTCGGATGAAGCTTGAACATGAGTTCATTGCATAATCAAACGAAATTCGTTAAACAAGCAGGCTAATTTGGCGTTTTCTAAGGTGAGAAGGAAGCAATTGGTCGCTTATTCTCAGCTGTTGCAGGTGCTTTTAACGAAATTTAACAGCATATATTTTGTAAACAGCACTGTCAGGAATTACCGGGAACTCATAATACTACTACTGCTACTGATCCATATAGAAGAAAGAACTACTACTGCTACTGATCCATATAGCCGATTCCTTGAATGCACTAAACACGCACGAGCATGTCTGTTTTGCCATCATAAGCAATCCGCCAAGGTGGAAAAGCAGGCTTTTAAAGGGAATGGGATATAACATTTTGATTGGTTTATTGCATGTCACGCCCAAGACACACCTATAATTAATGAAGAGACTAGGTTCAGCCCAGTTGCACCTTGCGCTGTGCTTAGCGCCCAAAAAAAAAACGCCGTTAAAATAGCAAAAGTGGACTTGGACACGCCCTAAATGGACTTAGCGCCATGCGCTTAGACTAAGCGCCAAGATCGCCAAGATAGGGCCCCATATCTTTAGCAGAGATAGGCAGCATATTGAGGAATCACAAAGAGGAGTTATTTCCTCCATAGCTCTTGTAGCTCATCAGGTAAAAAATCTGAAATTTGAATTTAGGTACCCGTTTTTTGTTTTTTCACAAAGGGGTGCTCTGTTTAAGGCTTTATAACTCCAGGTGTAAGCATCACAGAAACTTGGATAATGGCTTAAATGAAAAAAGACAGTTGTACCATTTAAAATAATAACGTGGATTAGTTTATTTTCATAATATAGGCCAAAATAAAGTGCCACAAATGCAAAGAAATCTTGAATGCAAAGTTGTTTTTATTTAGTTAGCAATTAAATACTGGGATGTACAAATCTAAAACAGGTAAAACTATACATTTCCTGGATCATAAACTCCTTGTCCACAAGCATGCAGAATCTGAGGGTTATATGCAGAACTACTAAAGATCTATGATGCAAAATGTAAGTAGTGTACCCTGGTGTCCCTTGGAGTCTCCAAATCTATCCAAATTGGCTAAATTGTACATTGCTGTAAATAAAATAATCATACATTTCACTACAAATCAACCATTTTGACTCATTTAACTCACCTTTTCATCATTTTCACATGGGGATTATTTTGGATCAGTACAGGGGGGTGGATATCTAGGTGTCCAAAAACCTATCCAACACCTCTCCGAAAAGTATTAAAAAGCTTTTTGTCCATTATAAAGCATACAGATTTTCCCTTACGATCACTTAATGGATGAAAACATTGATATTGCACACAGTTTTAGTTCAGTGTTTGATGCCTAATGTGTCCTTTTTTCACCAGAGCCCCGTTAGCCAGCACAGTTATTCATCAAAATAAGCATTTTGAAGGATAATAAAAAAGAATGCTGCTGTAACTTTTAGCTGCAAGAAGACAATGTGCTGTTACCACCTCCTACAGCATGGACGAGGGGTTGGATTTTAGGAGGCATAAAAAATTAATGTTGAAAGGTAAAAAAAAAAAAAATGCAAACAACTATTTGCATGAGACACCGGGCTGTATACTCAGTCCTTCACAGTGCCTGGCTCCTCTGGAGGTCATGCCACTCAGTGAAGCAGATCCGGTCTGCCACCATGCAGAGAGGGACATCACATGATCGGCACTTGTAAATGGTTTTATTACGCACCTTCCTGCTGAGGCAGAGCACGCAGAGCCTCCTTCCCTTGGAGGCCTTGTGACGGGCATCAGAGGAGCTCACGTCCGTGACTGCTACAGGGAAACAGCCCTGTGGCCTCCCCTCTACTGCCACCTCCTGTGGCTGGGGAGCCGCTGTCGCCACCTCCTCATCTTCCTCCCGCTCTGTGCTGCCATCCTTGCCCACATCAGCCAGCTGCATGCAGAGGGCCTCCCTGAACTTTTTCTGGGTCAGGGGATTGTGCTGTTTCTCCTTAGCCAGTTCCTTATGAATGATGAAGCTGTTCACCACTGCGATGTCCACAAAGTGGAGGAACAGCTTCCGGTACCATCGCAAGGTCTTCTGTGAGACGCTGTAGTATTTGATGAGGGCGTCTGACAGGTCAACACCCCCCATGTACCGGTTGTATTGAAGGACTGGCTCCGGGACTGAAATGGCCTGCCTCGACCAGGTGCCATCAGGGTTCTTGAGACACCGCTGCGTTGTCCTCCCACTGTATGCTTTGTGAATGGAGGAGCACATGGTGACATCCCTAGTGTCCCTCCACTTTACATACAGTAGGGCACCATCCCTGATCCAGCGCATGTCCCCTCGCACAGCAGACTTGGGAAGAGCGTTCACCTCAGTCCTGGGAAAACCAATCCTGTTCTCCCTGATGGTGCCGCAGGCGCCGTAGTGGATCTGGTAGAGCTGCCTGAAGAGCGCCGCACTGGTGTAGAAGTTATCTACATAGATGTTGTAACCCGTTCCAAGGTATGGCACCCGAATCAGGTTCATGACAGCGTCATAGCTCAGACCATTTCCACTAGGAGTGAGAGCTTTTCCCTGGTAGATATTGAAGTCGCATGTGTAGCCAGTCTTGCTGTCAGCCAGGATGAACAGCTTGAAGCCTCACTTTGTTGGTTTATCCTTCATATACTGCTTCATCCTGTGCTGCGCCTTCGTGGCTACCATGCGCTCATCAATGGCAAGGTTCTGATGCGGATGGTAAAATGCCCTGCATGCTGTAAGGATCTGGTCCTGCAGTGGCTTTACTCTGAACAATCCATCATAACCAGCTTGGCCCCTCAGCTGGTCATTGAGGATGTCTGCTGCTGGATTGCTCATGTGAAGACAGGCATTGATGGCTTCATACCGGTAGCCCGGCATCACACTCACTGGAAAGTGAAGGTTGTGAAGCCGGTCTGTCCTCCACAGGTCCCGAATGGAATGGGGCCTTATCAGACCCTGGTATATGACAATGGACAAGTAATGCAGCATGTCCTTTGAATCCACATCTATCCACTGCTTCTGGGTCCCCTGAAGTTTCTTGCGCTGTCCATTGTTGTTCGTATTATGGCAAAGAACTGTAATGGCCTCCTTGCTAAAGAACAGCTGGAACAGTTCCAAGGGGCTGTATTATTTTAGGACATCAAGCTGAACTCCAGGGGTCCTCTGTGGGCAGAAGGGGAACTGATGAGGCTCCACATCCTCAACACTTATGTCGTGCCATTCATTCTGAAGCTCAGTGGCTCTCCTTTTGGCTCCACTTGTTCCTGTTGAAGTCCTGCAGGGACGAGCAGGAGTTGGAATAGCAGCAGCAGTCACTGAACCTCTACAGGCAGCAGCAGAGGCAGCCCTGCGAGCACGAGTGACCGGGGGAGAGGAGACAGCAGCAGCAGAGGCAGCCCTGCAGGGGGCGAGTGACCGGGGGAGAGGAGACAGCAGCAGCAGAGGCAGCCCTGCGGGGGCGAGTGACCAGGGGGAGAGGAGACAGCAGCAGCAGAGGCAGCCCTGCGGGGGCGAGTGACCAGGGGGAGAGGAGACAGCACAAGCAGAGGCAGCCCTGCGGGGGCGAGTGACCGGGGGAGAGGAGACAGCACAAGCAGAGGCAGCCCTGCGGGGGCGAGTGACCGGGGGAGAGGAGACAGCAGCAGCAGAGGCAGCCCTGCGGGGGCGAGTGACCGGGGGAGAGGAGACAGCAGCAGCAGAGGCAGCCCTGCGGGGGCGAGTGACCAGGGGGAGAGGAGACAGCACAAGCAGAGGCAGCCCTGCGGGGGCGAGTGACCGGGGGAGAGGAGACAGCACAAGCAGAGGCAGCCCTGCGGGGGCGAGTGACCGGGGGAGAGGAGACAGCACAAGCAGAGGCAGCCCTGCGGGGGCGAGTGACCGGGGGAGAGGAGACAGCAGCAGCAGAGGCAGCCCTGCGGGGGCGAGTGACCGGGGGAGAGGAGACAGCAGCAGCAGAGGCAGCCCTGCGGGCGCGAGTGACCGGGGGAGAGGAGACAGCAGCAGCAGAGGCAGCCCTGCGGGGGCGAGTGACCAGGGGGAGAGGAGACAGCACAAGCAGAGGCAGCCCTGCGAGCACGAGTGACCGGGGGAGAGGAGACAGCACAAGCAGAGGCAGCCCTGCGGGGGCGAGTGACCGGGGGAGAGGAGACAGCAGCAGCAGAGGCAGCCCTGCGGGGGCGAGTGACCGGGGGAGAGGAGACAGCAGCAGCAGAGGCAGCCCTGCGGGGGCGAGTGACCAGGGGGAGAGGAGACAGCACAAGCAGAGGCAGCCCTGCGGGGGCGAGTGACCGGGGGAGAGGAGACAGCACAAGCAGAGGCAGCCCTGCGGGGGCGAGTGACCGGGGGAGAGGAGACAGCAGCAGCAGAGGCAGCCCTGCGGGGGCGAGTGACCGGGGGAGAGGAGACAGCAGCACAAGCAGAGGCAGCCCTGCGGGGGCGTGTGACCGGGGGAGAGGAGACAGCAGCAGCAGAGGCAGCCCTGCGGGGGCGTGTGACCGGGGGAGAGGAGACAGCAGCAGCAGAGGCAGCAGCAGAGGTAGCCCTGCGGGGGCGAGTGGCAGGAGAGGAAGGAGCAGTAGAGGGCACTGCTGGAGCGACAGTCGGAGTGGCAGATGTGGAGGGTCGAGCATCTTCATCCCTGAAAAAATATAGTGAAATGTTATAGGAACAAATGAATACCAACAAATTACATAATGCAAAAGCATTATAACACACTGTGGTACAAACAGCTAAACATGTAATCATTCACTCTTGTACTTCAATAAACACTTTCTTCTCTATGCTACAGCTTGTTATCTTTTGTTGCATGCTCTATGATGACATTACTCTGTAGTGTGTTTCACAACTGTTGCTATTTTTCTTTTACATTCATCTTGCACACATCAGGACACAGTACATTTGAATATTTTCCATTCCCTACGTGAAAAGCATCACCCATGGAGACTAATACCCCATAGTCTATATTATGCACAACAAGATTACAATACAATAAAATAATATTCCATCATCATATAATATTCCATCATCAGGAAAACACTGGCAACACTGTTCTAGCTTCACGGCAAATCGAGGCATCAAATAAAACGCACGACTGAGCAACCAAACACACTACAGTATGTGAAATGTCCTCATTAGAGAAAAGCGTTAAAATACTCAATTTCATTGCGAGTGTTATGAATTGTAACAAAGCAGGCACCCACGAGCCATTACGCTAACTATAACACTGCATGAACAGATATTATCAATACAAATATGTTCAGCATTATTAGCAGGCTAACAGTGGTCTATTACGACCGATGCGAATACAAAAATAACGAAAATATAACACAAGGTAATGACGGAGTGGAAAAACGAATGTATATAATGGAAATATTACAAGCAGTAATACTTACACGTCGAGGAGGATATCTTCCCCATGTTGATAGACATCCTCTTCGATAGAATCTATGCTACCCGGATAAGAAGAATCTCCGTCGCTCTCCTCTTCTGACCCACTTTCAAAATACACGTCGGAAATTTTTTCTTTAGCCATACTTGAGAAAACCCGTACGAAAACGCAGGTAAACAATGATTACGCGCGCATGTACTTGTAGCTGCGTAATGCGTAATCAACTGCGTAAGATTGTCGTGATGCAACAAGAATTGCAGTTACGCTCGCCCTTAAATAGTTATTCCAAGCTTGCAATTAGACCTGTCATATGCTTTTGGGAAGCTCATATTGCCTTCTATTGGATAAAACCATTGTCGATCAAACCAGAATGAAATTGAAAGCGTCACAACAGTGCAATCCGGAAGGGGGGGTTTACGCAGACCTATTTAGATTGTATAATCGTGTTCAAATGCGCTGTGAATTTTTCAAACGGACTGTCCAAGACAATAAATGACTACGGAATCTTGAAAGGGACATATCTACGTGTGAAATCATGGTAGGATTGCACATGAATTCCATATTTAATAGCAGTAGAATGACATTGTATGATTAGCGAATAATTTCACTTGTTTATGTCGGTATTGATTGAGCAGTGATTTGCACCGCTGTATTTGCATAACCTCGGGCTATTGTTGAGTTTATTTTGTTGCTATGACGTTATTCTAATTTTTAATGATGAATAAATATATTTATGAACTCACACAAAGACGCTATTGTCCACGATGTCACGCATGGGCAGGTATAGACTGGGTGGGGGGTGCTTGTTAAATGGACTTGCTACGGGAAAATAGTGACACTTAGAAACTCTTTATTCAGCAGAGTTGTCACGAATTGTCTACCAATAAAGTTAAAACACAGAGCTTGTGATTTCCAATAATAGTTTGGCTGCAGTAGCAACGAATGTCTCAGTTGAGCAAAAAAGGTCCCGCAGGCGGGACTTCTGCGCAAAGGTGTTTTAACTAATCTAATATCACACTGTGCTATTCTGAGTTTAAGTGAGAGCAGTAATTTAATATCACGTTGTTTTATTCAGAGTTTAAATGAGAGTGAAGTTGTTACACCTTAAATGCAATAAGCAACACTGTATCATTCGGAGTTTCCGCTCCTCCAATCAATGTTACGCAACTTCCACCTCAACGCTCAGGCCCCAAGGGGCCTGGTGGTTGAGGTGGGGCTTGGTGGTTGAGGTCTTTAGAAAGACTCTATTGAGTCATACGGAAGGTTTACGATTGTGTCAGTTGATTCAGCTGTAGCAGGGTAGACCTCTACCCACCTGGAAAAATTAACAATGATTACCACTGCAATACAATCAATTTGACTGTTTTGGGGCGGATTCTTATGTCTTATTTGCAGATGCCACTGAGACAGTTTTGTTTCTTATCTCCTCCCTGGGAAAGAGAAAGAGAATGCCAGCTGAGCGGCACCTCCGAAGAAAAGACCCTGCGGACGGAACCTCCACATTCCTTTTCAGCTCGGAGAACAGGGGGGGTTGGTACCCCAGCTGAGCCTCAAAAGGAGAGAGACCCGTGGAAGCATTGCACAGTGCGCATACTGTGTGCGCATACTCTGCCCAGGCGAGGTGGCGACTCCAAGACGTGGGCTTGGAGGTGGCCAGACACCTAAGAGTGTTCTCCAATGTCTGGTTGGTGCGTTCAGTTTGTCTGTTAGTCTCTGGGTGAAAAGCAGATGATAAACTAATGGATGCCCCTAGCTGAGCGCAAAAGGAGCGCCAAAACCGAGCGGCAAATTGAGATCCGATGGGTAAGGGGCGCAAAAGACCCGAGCGCGTGAATTCTTGTTGCGAGCGCAGACCGAACAGGCAGAAACAAACTCCTGAACGTCCTTCTTTATGATGGGCCACCAAAAGCGCAGAGACAGGAAGTCCCTCATACAATGGATGTCTGGATGGGCCGCCAGCTGGGACGAATGACCCCATTGAAGCACCCGGGACCTCATCCGCGGCGGGATGAAGAGACAGTGAGGTGGACCCCCACCTGGGCCCAGATCCAAACGCAAAGCCTTCTGGATGGCAGCCTCGATTTCCCACATAACCGGGTCCAAGATCCGGGCAGCGGGCACGATGGGTTCCGGAACTGGATCCCTGTCAACACGGTCGTAGGTGCGAGAGAGCACATCCGGCTTAATATTCTTCGACCCGGGTAGATAAGTAAGTAAAAAATTTAAACGGGTGAAGAACAATGCCTAACGGGCTTGCTGGGAGTTTCGTCTCTTGGCTTGCTGAACGGATTGTAAGTTCTTGTGGTCAGTCCATACGGTAAATGGGTGCTCCAATTGCACCACTCCTCTAGTGCCAACTTCACCGCCAGCAGCTCCCAGTCCCCTACATCATAATTTCTCTCAGCAGGTGTTAAACCACGAGAGAAATACGCACACGGGTGCATTTTACGATCCAGCGGAGAGTGTTGGGACAAAATGGCTCCTACCCCTAACTCCGAGGCATCCACCTCTGCCACAAAGGGGAGGGAGGGATTGGGAGTAATCAGAATCGGTTCGGAGCAAAACCTTTTTTTAGCTCCATGAAGGCCGCCTCAGCCTTCGGATTCCAGCGAAAACGTGAAGGTGATGTTTTTTTTTGTGAGAGCTGTGATGGGAACAGCTACTGCACTAAAATTACGGATAAACCGCCGGTAAGAATTCACAAAGCCAAGGAAGCACTGCACCTGCTTTACGGAAAGCAGAGTGGGCCAGTTCTTAACTGCCGAAACCTTCTCGGGATCCACCTGAACCCTACCCTCGGCCACAATAAACCCTAGGAAAGAGACTGAGTTGGCATGAAATAGACATTTCTCTGCCTTCACAAACAATTGGGCCTCCAACACGCTTTTTAATACCTGTCTGACATGGCTGATATGCTCAGAAAGATTAGCGGAGAAAACCAGGATATCGTCTAAATAAACGGATATGAATTTCTCTAACATCTCTCTGAGCACATCGTTTACTAATGCCTGAAAGACAGAGGGGGCACTAGTGATCTCGAACGGTATGACCCGGTACTCATAGTGTCTGTTATGAGTACAAAATGCCGTCTTCCACTCATCACCCTCATGCATGTGCAACAGGTTGTAAGCGTTCCGGAGGTCTAGTTTGGTAAAAACCGATGCCCCCTGGAGACGCTCAAATTCAGAGTTCAAAAGGGGAAGAGGATAACTGTTTTTTATAGTGATGTCATTAAGGCCACGATGGTCTATACATGGCCTCAAGCCCCCATCATTTTTCTTAACAAAAAAGAAACCGGCCCCTGCCAGCGAGGTAGAGAGTCTAATGAAGCCATTAGCTAGTGACTCCTCTATGTACTCCTTCATAGCCGCACTCTTGGGGGCAAATAAGGAATACAGGGAGCCCCTGGGAGGAACCGTGCCTGGGTAGAAATCAATGGCACAGTCCTAGGGCCTATGAGGTGGCTTGCTATAAACCTCGGAGAGGTCAGTGTACTCGGCAGGTACATTGGCCAGTAAAAGAAACTTGAGTGCCCCTCCTACTCTGGTGCTCTCCAAACCAGAAGGAGGATCAGGTAACGGATCCCACCTGATCTCAGAATCAGAGAGTTCCTCCAGAGAGCCCTCATCCCAAAGGGAGTTACCGTCAGCCAAAGAGTCCCAAGCCAAACTCTTCTCCCTATTCGCAGAGAGGGGAGCCGAGCTGTCCTGGTCAAAAAGGGAATCAGCCTCCTCCAGGTCAGATTCGGAGCTGAGCTCAGACTGAAATCTGCGCCCTCCTCAGGCGAGGAATACAGATGGCCGGCAGTGAGATCTGCATTGGGATCCCCATCTAAGAATGACAGCCTTATCCCCGCCCCAATCAATATAAGGGCTGTGCTGAACCAGCCAAGAATGTCCCAGCACAAGAGGATAATCCGGAGAGTTCACCAAAAAAAACTGAATGCGCTCAGAATGAGAATCGTGAGAGACGCACATTTTTAGGAACCCCATAATCTCTTTTATGGTCCCGGTACCTAACGGGCGACCGTCGAGAGCCGTCACCAAGCGGGGCCGAGTGAGGTGGTGTATGGGAATTCTTTGTTCCCTAGCCCATTTCGCATCTACAAAAGATTCAACTGCTCCGGAATCAATGAAAGCGTTGACACAAGTTGAGCGCTTATTCCAGAGCAGCTGAACCCGCAATAAAGTCTGAGAGGCGGTAACATTATGTCTTGCGAAGGTCCTCGGTTCCCCTAGCGAGACCCCCCATTTCCCTCCAATTTGGGGCAATGATCTTTTAAATTCCCAATGGCACCAATCCTCACCAGGAAAAAAAACCTCCCGGCTAAAAGCCCAAAATAATAACAACCCCACTACATTATAGGCATATAGCAGATGCTCTTATCCAGAGCGACTTAGACAACTTCTTATTACATTTATCCATTCATACAGCTGGATATATACTTCAGGTTAAGTACCTTGCTCAAGGGTACAACGGCAGTGAAAAACAGCAGAGAGCGAAAAACAAAACAAAGGCAAAAGGAGACGGGAAAAAACCAAGGTACTGTCTAGCAGCAGACAGGAAAGGAAAACCAAGGAAGGAAATAACAGTGAAGAAAACAAAAACCCTAACCAGAAATAAGGGTTGTTTCTCCTGACAAATTTTCCTATTGAACTCTATGGAAAAATAAGTCAGGAGAAGAAACCCTTCAAGTTATCCATCCATATCTACTGTATCTACTGGTACAGAACCAGAACAAAGAGCTAATCAATGTTACTCACTTCTCCTGTCAGTGGTTTTAATGTTGTGGCTGATCGGTGTATATTATATGTTGGGTAAGTGAGGATTAGGTAAAATGTCTATTTTCTGAATCCAGCGGTTCCAACAGTCAATGCCCTTGTTAAAATGTTTGGCACTCTGAATACTGAACACAAGCGATATTGCGTGCTAGAACCCCTCACTTAACCTACATTCAAAATAAGTTTTATGTGATTTAATTTAATAATTATTATTAAAAATGAAAATCATCAATTAAATCGCTTAATTCGTTAATAGGTAAGTCGAACAGTAACCTGTTGGATCAACTAACAAGCCAAAACAAAGTCTAAATCCGGTCTTAAAGGACCACTGCAATACGGAATTTTTGCTTTGTATTGGGATAAATGTGAGTCCCCTCATCATGAAATCATCGATGTATTTTTGAAAGAAATTACTGATTGAAAATTATAGCCAATTTTAAATGACTTTTGCACCTAACTACGCCCCGCCCCCTAAAAAAATCGAGGTTGTCAAGCTGTAGATCACATGACCTTCTGACGTCATCTAGAGAACGATTAGCTCGGGCTTTCACTACTTTCTATAGATTTTATACGCGTGGTTTCCTATTCTTAGTTTGTATAATATAACGTTTTTGGAGGTTTTAAAAGTTTGTAAGTTTGCTTGGGATAACTACAATGCCGACAAGATGCGTTGTAGCTGGTTGTAGCAATACAACAAAGGATGGAGTAAGCCTCCATTTGTTTCCCAAAGACACAAATCTTCGCAAATTATGGACGACAAAAGTGAAGCTGACCAGGGGTAGGTGGAAGGCCCGAGCAATTCAAGTGTAGTGTGCAGTACACACTTCGAAGACTGCCTGTATTCCCAGTTTGGAATGAAAAAATTGAAGCGCCTGATGCCATTCCAGTGCTGATAAACAGCAATGTTCAGACTAGTGCTGGTGATGAGATGGCTAGGAAGAAAACTGGGAGAACCGCTGCTGAAAAGCAGAACAAAATGAGGGTAAGTCCTATTGTTTTAACTACGTATGCCCCAGTTGTGGCTTAGGGCTGTTAGGCTGATACGGTACTCTACAGACAACTCGCTCGAGGGCGTCGTTTAATCACCCTTTTCCACCATTTAACATCACTTTCTGACAATGCAGACATGGGTCTAAACTAGGTCAATTTGGCTGCGTATTTGGGGACTCAACTCACCATATGTTTATTATCTGTGTTTATTATCTAGATCACCGTCAATATTATTGTAATTTTTTTTTTTTTCTTTGGTTCTGCTGTATGGGATGAAATGCAAATGTCCAAAAATTAAGGAAAATACCGCATAAACATTGGTTGTGTGTGGTTCTTTCTCTTTTTTTCCATTTTTGCCTAGTTATGCCTTAGGAAAAAAATGTTTTTTAATTGTGGATTGTGGTTTTTAACTACTGGAATGTGATCAGAGGATTCTGAATCAGAAAATAGATCACTCCCAGATCCCTCAGACAAATCATTAACGTAATCATCTGCCATATTTTGTGTCGAGTAGAATATTTGCGTGTACAGATATGGCGGTCGATTGGATGCAGCAAGACGTTCGTTCTTCAAATGACGTCACATGGATTACGTAGTCGAGTCAGGCTTTTGTCCAGAATTTTTAGGGGCCTTCCCATCCAAGATGATTTTTTCAATATAACTTGTTAGGAAATTTCCGTAACTGAAAATCATTGACAGATTTGGATTTACCATATAAAACTCCCTTAGAACGGCATTTTAAAAAAAGATTTTATGTGGCAGTGGTCCTTTAAGATTAAATAATTTTATTAAATGAAAAAAACTGTCAATTAGAATAATGACTTCAAATCATACATTCACTAATGAATGTAGGCTGACTACTTATAATTTACAAAGAGGAAGACATTAAACCAGACATTAATTAGAATATACCAGAAAAGAGAGAAACCGATAAGCCAAAACTTTCCAATATTATTTACCCTTCTCCAGCTGAACAGAAACAAAAGGAAACGCACAAGGAACCACCAGCACAGAAATAAAAGAGGACAACTTATTCGTAGCTGTAGCCAATAAAGTATATGTAATTTTTCCCACCCACTGTCGTGTCTACGTTATTTCACTAAGTTGAGCTCTACTGACGTATATAATTCTAATTGAGTGTTGCACTTCATTCGTTCTGAATAAAACTGACCAAACCTCACTACATGATTGGTGCCACGCGTGAGGACGTCATAGATTGAAACGAGCCAACTTTTTGAAATTCATTTGCACGGCATTTCAAATTCGGCAGGGTATAGTTTAAAGCAACTTGACTAAAAACTGTTTCAGAGTGAATTTGATTGCATTAAAGGGTTGTGTGGTTTCTGACTTTGGTTCCGCCGTGAACCACTAGCACGCTATTTAATAGGTTTTTTTATAAGTGGCAATCAACTTACTGTTGAATATGGCTGCTCAATTAACTGAAGCTGAAATTTTGGTTGCTAAATTTGCGAGTGAGTTTAAACCTGGTTATGCTGAAGACATAGCAAAATTAAGCTTTGAAGCAAAAGAAAACAGCTACACTGGTTCAAGAGGCTTCATCACAGCCTTCACAGAATGTGAATGCTGACAAATTAATTTCTAGCTTGGCATTGAATTGGGCTAGACAGTTAGAATTGTCCTTGAAAGAGCTGAAAAAGGCTCAGAAGCTGTCTGAGGAAGCTGAGAAGTTTAAGCTAGAGCGTGCAGAACTCACTGGAATGCTGGAGGCTCAGCGAGTTGAGAACAGTGACCTGAAGGCAGAATTAGCCACTGCCCATAAAGTGATTGTCTCTCGAGATGAACAGCTAGCAGAAGTGTTAGTGGAGAGAGATGAATTAAAGGTCCAGGTGACCAAACAGGCAGATGAGGTGAAAACTACTGTGGCAGAAATAGGTGCACTGCATGCGCAATTAGAAGCAGCTGACAGGCGGTGTTGTGTGATCCGAGATGATAGGGATGACATAGAGGCAAAACTGCGCCGACTGACCCTAGAGAAGGAAAATACTGATGATAGTTCAGAACATCTCGTTGGTGAAATGAGAAGGGTAAAGAGAGAGAGAGACCAATACGTTGACGAGGTCAGGCACTGGAAAGAAAAGACTAACTCTATGATAGGAGAGGTTGAGTCTCTTAAACGGGATGCTGTTTTGTCCAGGTGCTACCGGGAGACGTCTCCGGTAAAACGAGATTTCAGTAAGCGGGGTGGGCGAATGTCCGTTCGCTCTGTGGCTAGCCGCTCCTTCTCTGTGTCCCCTGTGCAGGCCAGAGCTAGGTCACCTGTTACCCCTGATTATTCACCACGTCGGGAAAAGGAGCAAACCCCCTCTCATCCTTTCTCTAACATGCGACTCCGACAGCTACGGGATTTAGCTAAGGATATAGAGGCTTTTAATCCCTCGGCGCGAAATAATAGCATAGAGACATATATCAAGGATATTAATTATTCTCTTAGATTTATGCCTGATGCCTGCTCAACGGAGAAGGTGATGGTGATTCACAAAACCACTGTGAGGGCCGTCCATGAATTCATGGAGCGGCAAGGATCACAGGTGTGTGATGATTATGACCGCTTGTGTGAAGCTTTGACAGGTGAATATTCTGTGTATATTGATCCGATTGCTGCCATGACTGCCGATCATCAGATTAAACAGAGTAAACATGAGTCACCATGCGATTACTATGAGCGTTTAAGGTCTACCTACTTCGCTGGTCAAAACTACCAAGGCGCGGAAGAGAACGTTAACTTTAAGGGTTTATTTGTCTCCAATCTCCACCCAGTAGTTAAGAAAATGATTGTACTGTATGTGGACGCAAATAACATGGCCATGCGTGACGTTAAAAAGATGGCACAGAAAGCCTGGGAGAGTGAGTTGAAAGGCTTCCTGATTGGAAAGATTGCAGGCCTGAAGTGTGTTATTTATCCCAGTACGAAACACCACTGCAGCTAGAGGGTTCTGAAGTCCCTAAAGAGAAGGAGACTCATAAAAGTAACCCTGGCCGTTCCCAACACAACAGTAACGCGTATAAGGGTAATAATCGTCATAGGAAGGATAGACCAGGAAGTGGCGACAAGTATAAACACGGGAATAAATATCGAAATGGAAGGTCGATGGGGGTCGATACCGAGACGGGGATAGATATAAAAACAAAAGTGAATGGGAAGACCGAGAAAATAACCCTACTAGAGCTGAGTTCAAAGAATTACAGACTGCAATTGAAACACTAACAAAGCGTTTCCCTATTACATGTGCTGTAAAAGCTCCAAGTAATGAGGGAGAACCCCACAGGGATAGTGACACGCCCCCATCCGCATGACTAATCTGGGACCCCTCCTCTGCTGCATCGAAAGTTTATCTGATTGGTTGGGGGGAGGAACCACTTGGCCCAGATCCAGTGACGTCAGTAGTGAAAGCTTCCCCCTTTGTCCTGCCCCGCCCCTGCTGCAGTTCCTCGGAGAGCTGACACAGAGAGGCCAGGCAAAGCGTATATATGTCACGGTAATCATAGAAGGTGAATTACAATGTGAAGCATTACTGGATACGGGATCTGAAGTTTGCTTGATGTCCAAGACAATGTTTGACAAACTCAAGCAGTCGTTAGCCTCTGTAGGAAAGCGAGTGAAAGTGGAGTTTTGTAGTTTTAACATTACTAGCTACACACAAGACCAGGCTTCAATCACTTTAAAGGTGTGGTTGGAATTCACATTTGGCGAGATGAAGCTGGTACATCCAATTTATATCTCCCCATTCGATACAGAACAACTGCTTGTTGGCCAAGACCTGCTTGACCGTCTTGCTCCTTTGATTGATTGTCATAGGCGACAGTTGTGGGCTCAAGTCAGGATCCCAAAACCTGTGGAGGCTGTCACAAATGGACAGACTGTAATGTGATTAATGTGCAGGGTGACCACTCCGATGGACCACCTCATCCACCAATAACCATTGATCTGTACCTCCCCCATGTGCAAAAAGACACCCCTGCTGGTGGTGTCACTGCATCACAGAGAACAATGGATTGTTCTGTGCATATACCTGAGCAGACACATAACACATGTCAGTTCAAGTATGCACCTGACAGCTTGTGGCCCCCCACTAACCTTCTTAGCAATAGGGAGTCCTTTTTGTGTGCCCGAGAACATAATGGTGATCAGTTGTACTGCCCCCTGATTGGAGGTGGTGTGCAGGTAGAGGGAATACAGGTTGAAGATGCTGTTCTCACTCGGATAAGTCCACAATAAGCAAAGATTTGTATGATGTCCTCCATCATGGCGTGGTTCAGATAGGAATGTTAGCGACTAGCCAGAGGCTATTACTGGCAGCTTCCCGCAGACTCGAACTAAATGCATTGGGGTATGTGCAGTTACAGTCCAGCTTGGGAGGAAACGGCTAATTCACTACATGTATGTAGCGCCCCAGCTGTCCCATTCTGTATATGTTGGTGCTGATCTACTGGTGCGGCTAGGTGCCCAGCTGGATACAGTGAATGATGTGTTGTGGTCGCAGGCAAACATTGGGGGTAATGTGCTGACATTTGACCCAGAATGCATGCGTGCTGGACAGACTATCCCTCAGGTGTGCCAAGTGGTAAATGAGTTTGAGCTGATTGTTCCCGCCTTGATAGCAGGCGTTCCAATTCGGCTCAATATTAAAAGGGGACAGAAAATTTAAGCAGCTCAAGCTTTCTTTCAGCCCTCCTCACGTTTACATGAGTTGAGTCTGACCACATCCGGCACTCCGTTACTTGATATAAATCACCGGTCGGCCTACCTCCTAGTTCAGAACCTAACAAAGGGGGGGTATCAGGGTCCCTGCTCGGACAGGCTTTGGTCTTTTCATAGACAGCTCATTCCATGACTTTGAGTTAACCATTCCTGTGATTGGGGAAGTTCCTGAATCCCTAACTATGACTTATCATTACACACAGGTATGTTTCACCCAGCCAGATAAAATGATTGCGGTGATCCCAACTGAGATTGTGCACAGCAGTGCGGTGTGTCGCGTGGACCTGAGCAGTGAGAAGGAGATGGTAGTGCATGCCATTGTTAGAGAAGGGCTGGAGCTGTCATCTGGTGGAGCAGACAGTGATGAACCATATCTCGGGTTTGAAGCTGAAGTGCAGCAACAGCTCAATATGGCAGACTCCTTAGAAACAGATGACCAGAGACAGCAATTGTACCAGTTGTTCTATGAACACCAGAGTATCTTTTCAAGAGACTCTTATGAGTGTGGAGTTACTGACCTCCACTCTGTGCGCATCCCCACTGACCCTAATGCACCACGAACATATATCAGACAGTATAAAATTCCCCTCACTGCTTTTGAGTCAATTCAGGAAATACTAGACTCTCTGCTGGAGAAACAAGTTATCCGTGAGTGTAACTCCACGTACTACTCCCCCTTGTGGCCGGTTGTGAAACCAAGCGGAAAATGGCGCCTGACAATAGATTACTGGCAACTGAATAAACAGGTACCCTTGTCTCGCTAGCCCATGATCCATCTAGATTAGGAGCTAGCTAAGGTCACTAATGCAAAGTACTTTTCAACTGTAGATGTGGCAAATGGCTTCTGGACTATGCAAGTTGACCCATCAGACCAATACAAACTGGCATTTTCGTTTGGTAATAGGCAGTTTACCTGGAATAGGTGTCCCTTCCGATACTCAAATTCCCCAGCTGAGTTCAATATTTTCTTGCATAAAGCCATGAGTGATGCTGCAGCACGTGGTAATCTGATTTATGTTGATGACATTCTGATGCGGAGCCAAACATGGTCTGACCATCTGGCAGAAATCCGCCATGTGCTGACACAGCTCTCTAAGGCGGGAGCAAAGTTGTCCCTCAAAAAGGGACAATGGTGTAGGACAGAGGTGGAGTATATGGGACTCCTGGTCGGGTCAAATGGTGTTCAACCACAGTCAAGTATACAGGCTATACAGAACATAGAAGCCCCAGCTAATGTCTCAGAATTACGTAGTTTCTTGGGGGTATGCAATTACTCCAGGCAATTTATCGAGGATTATGCAGAGATAGCCAGGCCCCTACATGGACTGCTACAGAAAGATAAAAGGTTTGTGTGGGGAGCAGAGCAGAATCAGGCAATGGGTGAACTAAAAAATAGACTCAGTTCAGTGCCCTGCCTCGCCTACCCAGATAAAGACAAGGCATTTTGAGGCAGGATTCTCTGAGCATTGCCTTAGTGCTGCGCTGTCTCAGAAACATGATCAAGACAAGCGAGTTGTCGCCTACGCTAGTAGAGCACTCACCAGCATAGAACTGAAGTTCTCAGATTGTGAGAGAGCGTTGTTAGCTACAGTATGGGCAGTAGAACACTTCCGTAGTTACATTTGGGGGCAGAAGATCATAATTGAGACCTGTCACCAACCTGTTCTTTTCCTTAACAGTCAGAGACTTAGGGAAGGCCGAGTCTTCAACAGCCGCATTGCCTCCTGGATGATGGCTTTGCAGGGCTATCAGGTGGGAGTGCACTACGCTAAAAACAACAGGATGGCATTGGGCCAGGGGTTAGCAGAGTGCCAGCACTGTCAGTATGACAATCTTCCCCAAGAAACCCCTGAAGTTGTGACAGTACCGTCTCTGTTCTCTAATCACCACTACTATGATGAGAATGTATGTTTTACCTACCTAAGGTCTATGTTGATGGATGCTCCTTTCACCATGAGCAACAGGTGCAAGCCGGCGTAGGGATAGTGTGGGAGAATAATATGCCCTGCGAACCCCAACAATATCAGCTAGGCTCAAAAACGAGTCAATATGCTGAAGTGGCAAGTGTACTCATTATGTTACAACAAGCTGTGACGCATCATATTAGGGAACTGGTGATCTGTTCTGACTCCAATTATGCAAGGCATAGCTTTGTGTCTCACTTTCCCCACTGGAAGCAGAATGGCATGAAAAATGCCAGGGGAAAGGAAGTCAAACATCAGGAGATATTCAGGTAGGCAGACAGGTTAGCTAAGGCTGGTGCTGTAGGTGGTCTATCGTGGGCATTCCAACAGGAATGGCTGCCTGATAAAGGAGGCATTGCAATAAATGCAGTCACACGTAGGCAAGCTCGCAGAGCACAAAAGGTCACCAATCCCAACCAGGAAACAGTAGGCTGGGGAAAGCCACTGTGTGATACGGACTTGGTGACCATGCAAAAGCAGGACCCTGTGATCAAACACATGTATAATTTTGTTAGCGATCCGCAGCAATGCCCTCTGTCTGAGGAAACACTGAAGGAGTTCCCAGACCTTGAAACATTGAAAAAATCAAAGTCATCTCTTACCACCCCCAGTCACCGGGACAGGTAGAGAGAGCAAATAGGACTGTTGTGGGCATAAGGAAATACAGTATGTGTCTGCCAATGGAAAGGACTGGGATGTCAAACTACCTTTGGTGTTGATGGCTCTTAGGTCCACCCGACATAACTCTACCGATATTACACCCTTCGAAATGATGACTGGAAGGGAAATGACACTTCCCCTCATCTCCTCTATAGCGCGGAAGATGTAAATGTAACCAGCGCCTTCACGGCTCACCAGTACGTGACGAACCTGCGGGCACACCTCCAGAAAACCTTTGCTTGGGCTCAGGATTGACTGGAGAGAAGCGCAGAGGGTCGAAAGACAGACTATGACAGGAAAGCACCCAATAGAGAGTTTGAAGTTGGGGACAAAGTGTTGTACTTCAAGTTTGTCAAACCAGTAGGGATAGCAAAACAATTCCTGCCAAACTGGACTGGCCCTCATGAAATTGTCGAGAAGTTGTCCCCAGTCGCCTACCGTGTTAAAATCTCAAAAGGGAAACAGATTCCGGCATATAAATGGGTGCATATTAATCAGATCAAGCCTTTCCACTGAATACTATACAGTAATTGATCAAGTACTCAAATATCATGTATCCAATAGTGCATGTACCAATCATACAATCAATGAGCTAAACTACAAAATAGAATAAAAATGGAGATTGTAAATGTACATGTACATATAGGTATATCACTTTATTTTGTTTACCACAGTTGTATGTGGATTAGCCCTGTGAAATGAATTCATGAAGGGCATTGAGATAAAAGGGATACAAACTTAAGGTAGTAATTGTTTTGTGTTTTACAGAATGAATCCAACTTTGTTGACCCTCCTTTTCTGTGGGGCTGGCGTGGTGCAGTCCATCGAAGTCATTGAACCTGGGCCTGTCAATGGCGTAGTATTACAGGATCCTCCTGGACTGTTGATAACTAATTTCCGTATATACACTCAGACAATATACGCAAAACTAGACCCTCGGGATGTCAAGAAGAAACATGTGCGCGTTGAACGTTACATCTCCAACACTGGAAAGTTGTGGGGCTGGGATGCCATTAGACATGCAGAATTAGACACCGCAGAAATGCTTAGGCAACTGAAAATGGTCACTGTCACCCAGGAAGAGATTGGATGAATCTATCGTCAGAAGCGGTTCCTAGGAGGTCTGCTCACAGCGGCTTCTGTGCTCGGCTCACTGTTCTCGGTCGGTTTGTCTGCAGCTAACACCATAAGTATAAACACTCTACGGAAGCATATCACAGAGCTAGGTGATGAGCTGCCCGAGATAAAACAACAACTTCTTGGACAACAGAAAGTGTTGCAAAAGTTAGGTCGGACACTCAAAGGGACAATTTTAACTGTCAATCTCATTTCTGCTATATGAAACCACACCCTTCTTACAATCGGTAGAATCGCAGATGTAATTCAGTGGGACTATGCATATGTTGAAAGGGTTAGGATGCTGATGTAAGATACCCTTTGAGAGGTTAGTTCCACTGTTAACAGTTTAGTTATGGGACAGATCCCTGCTTATGTAGTACCTCTCGAACTAGTTGAAGATATCTTGACAAGGGCCACCTCAGAGGTGATACAACCCTTACAAGTGCACCTGGCATATAGCCTGGGCAGTGCAATTCCCATTCATATTGATCCTGAAGCCAAAGAAATTGGTTTCTTAATTAATCTTCCCCTTGTTGATAACAAAAACATTTATAGACTTAAATCTGTTATAAATGTGGGATTTTGGAAAAATGACACATATGTCCAACTCATCACTCCTGCGGTGATAGCTTATCAGGAAAGTGACCCTAAATTGTACTTGGCTCCCAATTTAGGAATGTGTACACGTGTAAAAGACATTCATTAGTTGTGCCCTGGGAAACCATTTATTAGGGGCATAACAGAACGTCTGTGTGGCATGAGACAAGGAGTCAAAACAGTGAAGTGTAAGGCCACTGTATCTGCTAGAAGTGTCACAACCAAAACCAAAGTGGAGAGAGTTGGTGACAAGTGGCTTGTGAATACCCCTCAACAGGAATTGATCATTGTATATGACGCTAGAAAGAAGTAGCAGAATGCAAGAAAAAGTGCTGGTACTCATATGAGCAAAACATAGAAATCCCAGTACGGCGTACCTGTTCGTTCCGGTGTCATGAAAAATAAGTTCCCCCCTTCAAACTCCATTGTAATTTGTTGTGTACAATGTCACCATTTGTTGTGTACTTAAGGAACATTTTTTATCGGCAGACATGCTTATTCTGCATGCAATCATGTGTTTCAAGTGGCGCACGTTTATTATCGTTAGTTGTATAATTATTAGATTCCAGTAATTACATATAGTCAGAAGTAGGTAGCTAGCTCTATGGGCTTTGGCCCCCTAGTGGTGGGATGTATCCATATAGGAAAGTTTGGATAGCATTGCTTTGGAATAGAGCTAGTTTATTTAGGGTGAGATACAATATATTGTAAGTTGTAACTTGGCCACCTTTTGATTTCAATACTTTTAAAGGCAGGCCTAGTTTTTGCAAGTTGGAATTAAGGACTTATAGACAGCGCTCTGTAGGCTATGCGTGAGTAACTTGGCTTTTTTTTACGTCGGAGACGTTTTTGATCAGATATACTGTATATATGTACACACAGATCACCCACAACATTAAAACCACTGATAGGTGAAGTGAATAACATTGATTATCTCGTTTTTTTGGTTCTGTACTCTAGCACTTTGAGTTTGAAAGGATACAATGACAATGAGGTTGAAGTGCAGAATGTTGTGGCTGTACACACACACACAGTTTGGAGAGCAGGGGCTTCTTCCTTCCTGTCCTCCCATGTAGGCCAAGTTTGTGCAATCTATTTCTGATTGTTGACTCATGCACTTTCACGTTAACTGTGGCAAGTGAAGTCTGTAGGTCCTTAGACGTTACCCTTGGGTTCTTGGAGACTTCTCGGAGCATCTTTCGGTCAGCTCTTGGGGTGAATTTGGTGGGACGGCCTGTCCTGCGCAGATTTCCTGTGATGTGGAATTTTCACCATTTGCATATGATGCGTCGAACAGTTGAATGATGTACAAATCCCAATTCCAAAAAAGTTGGGACACTATAAAATGCACATACGTAAAAGCAGTCATTTGTAAATTCGGAATTCAAATTCGGAATTACCGTATAATTACAACAATGTAAATAAAGTTGACAAGGTAAAACATTAAATATCTTTTCTTTGTACTGTTTTCAATTCATGTAAAAATATGTTAAAAAAAAAAGAGTAAAATCACTGCTTTCTGCTTTTATCTGCATTTTACATACTATCCCAACTTTTTTTGGAATTGGGGTTTGTACTTCAAACTGCTTTGAAATGGCTTTGTAACCCCTCCCAGTCTCATGAGAATCAATAATCTTTTTTCTCAGGGCTCCAGCTAGCTCTTTTGACCTAGGCATAATATGATAGCACACATCTGGATGATTAGGTCCAAAACAGACTAAGGGCTCTATTTTCAAACCGGCGCAAACCAGCGCAAGGGGACGGTATAGTCAAACGCAAGCTTGTTGACAGCATCAACGTCTTAAAACTGGCGCTATGGCGTTTCTCAGCAATACCGCTAGGATCAACAAATTCTCAACATAACATCCTTTCGCTTGCGCTGCAGTGGGATGGGTGGCGCTGTCTGGGGCGTGTTCTAAAATACTTTTGGCGCAGTGACAATTTGAACCAACGAAAACCCATTGCGTTATGATCATCTAGAACCACCTCTTAGCGGCAACGCAATAGACTCTGGCAATTTGGCAACGTAGTTCTATGTAGTGTCTATAGGTGATGCCAACATTACACTTCCATTTAATGAACAAATAGCCTATAATTATTATTATTAATTAATTTAAATTTAAACTACTAGAATAAAACAGGACAGCTTACAAGAAACTTGCGATCATGTAGGCCAATAGCCTATAATATATAAATTACACATTGGCACAGTTGAATCATAAGCCTACCACTACACAATACACAGAAAGGATATCCCAGATAGCAAGCGAACGTTGAATCGACTTAGATTCAATGTGGAATGCCGACGTTGATTCAACATCAATTTGCTCATCGAGATCACGTTGAATCAACGTCAGAATACCGACAAATATTGAATAATCAAGGTTAAATATAGCTAAACGTGATGTTTAAAAGTTGTAACGTTTGTCGCCATCACTGACTCACTCCATTAGCTAACTGAACTAGTTAGTAGCCGATAATGTCAGTAACTGTAGCCTAAATAATTCGCCTAACGTCATATTGCTTTGCCAGCTATTTGGTAGGCCTAGACATTAATTACTGAACACGTAATAAAATTGATAAAAATACAACTTCATTGCAGTGAGTGTACTGTGGGCGAAAAAATAATCAATTTAGATTATTATTCAATATTTGTCGGTATTCTGACGTTGATTAAACGTGACCTCGATGAGCAAATTGATGTTGAATCAACGTCGGAATTCCACATTGAATCTACGTCGATTCAACGTTCGCTTGCTATCTGGGATACTTTCAGCGGGTGTCCTTCCTCAACTATACGGACAATGAATGCAGTAAAAAGTCAAAACTCGCATTTTTTCTCAAGTGTGGGTTCCCCGGGGTGCTTGGTGCTATCGACTGCACGCACATACAAATCCGCGCACCACCCGAGCATGCAATAGTTTTCGTCAATCGCAAAGGAACACATTCCATCAATGTCCAGGTGACATGCGACAAAATTAGCTTGCCCCACCTGCACCAGTGGTCGCGGTCCCCATCACAGCCAGAGCAAAGAGAAATCAACTGGCTGAGCGGTTTAATAGGGCTAGATAAATGGTAAGTATCGGATCAGCTTTTAAAATGAACATTTCAATGCATGTTCCCACGTAGAATCATACACACATCCAAGTTGACGGTCCAGTGCGTTTGGGTTGCTCATTATGAAATTGCATGGAGCGATTGTGTTCCAACTGGCTTTTTTTTAAAGCATGAGAACAACAATTTGATTGGCTACCATAGAGACACACCTTGGACATTTAAACCCAGCCTTTTAGCAATACCGCCATAAGGTGCGCCAAGATTGCCGTCATGAAATTACCAAATTTCTCGCCGACACGCCCTCAGAGCGATACCGCCAAGCGATTACTCTTGCGTTCACCATTGCGTTTGGTTTATTAAAATAGAGCCCTAATTGTCTTTTTTTATGTAAGCATAGAACTTCCAAATTATTATCTAATAATTGGACAATCATTTACACCTGTTTAGTGCACCAGACATAAATTTTAATCAATATATTTGATAGATAAGGTAGGGGTGTACTTACTTTTTCCTCATGAGGAATTTGAATTTGTTTACCTTAATCAATCCATATGGTTGAAATTAAAATAAAATAAACTTGTGTCCAGATATGTCAAAAAGAACTGACTGCCGTTTGAGGGTGTACTTACTTTTTCACATGACTGTATATACAGTATAAACATGCCTTCGTCCATAATGTCTTGGGACAAAGACATACAGTATGCACCATAATTCATTGGACAGTGACACCTTTTTTTGTTATTTTGGTTTAATACTCTCAAATTAAAGCTGACAGTCTGCACTTGAACCTCATTGTCATTGTATCTTTTCAAACTCAATGTGTTAGAGTACAGAACCAAAATAACAAAAAATGTGTCACTGTCCAATGAATTATGGTGCTCACTGTATCTTTTTCTTTATTTGGCACTATGGTCCACAATTTGTAATCAAACAAATATTTTTATACATTTTGTTTTCACCACGTAGAAATTACAGACTTTTTTTTTTATACATGCCCCCCCCCCCCCCCCCCCATTTCAGCGCACCATAATGTTTGGGACAAATGGCTTCACAGATTTCTGTTTAGTCAGGTGTGTTCAAATTTCTTCCTTAGTGCACGTATAAGAGAGCTTTAAGTATCTCGTATTCATTCTAGGCTTTTGATTGTCTTATTTAATGGAAGAACAGCCATTTTGGAGACACAGACACAATACAGAGTGTATTTATTATTTGTTTTCAATGCAAAAAATATATATTTTATGTAAATAAATGTGTGTAAAAGTGCTAGCCAGTAGCAGATGCGTGCTGAAAGACATGTATGAAGTCGACTATAAAGATTTGTGATTATTTGTCTTAGTCTTCTGTAAAACCTGGTCAGCTGCAGGTTTACGAAGTACAATTTTTGTAATCTACAGGTGCCATTTAAAGCACACTGCAATCAGGATTATCATGGGACTATACAACAAGTTTAGAGAGCACACTACATTTAACATCGGGAAAATTATGCACTTTGATCTTGATCTTGATCTACATCTGGGTAATATGGAAAAGCTTGAGAAAATCCTGCACTAGTCTCCAACTTGAAGGTACGCTGAAATTGACCCAAAATGTATGTTTATTAATGCATGTGTATTATGTGTACTGGAAAGTGGAAAGAACAAACCAGAGAGTAAAAGATGCTCCCTCAAATAAGGATCAGAGTGACTGGGATGAATATTTGGAAGATGTTGTGTATGGAATAAATTCTGCCATGCAGACATCTACCAAATACACAAATTTTCAATGCATATTTTCCCTCGTAGGAAAGGGAGTAAAAAAATCAGGATGTGAAATTTTTCCGTTCTCAATGTCATGTTTATGAGAGAAACATTCATGTAACATTATTTTGTAGAAATATAATTTGATCTGTGAGAAATCAAGCTAATTGATGCTCCCAAATTGAACATTTTATTTTGGTACGGTTCATATAATATTCAATAAATAAAGTAACCAACATCCTATTTTGTACCAAACTGATGGTACTTAAAACACGAGGAATCCAATCCACCCACGGACCCGCCACAAACCCCACCCCCACTTCCACCACTACAAAATGGTATATAACATCAGTTCTCTGTCAGGGTTATGCTCAATTCGGAATTTTGGAATTGACTCCCATTCAATTCATGAGTTGGAATTTCGTTTCACCTAGAGTCACAAAATTTGGTATACTGGTCCCTCTGCTCAGGCCGAACAAATATGCCTCAAGGACCCATAAAGTCCGCCATATTGGATTTTCTGCTAATTAGCATTTTTTGTAAAACACTTAAAATGCTACTCCTTCCTACAAAATCTGACCAATTTGCACGAAACTTGGTGTGTGCACTCTGCTCAGGGCAACAAACAATTCTCTCAAAACAGTCCAGGGTCATACACAAAAAACAAGCCGATAAAACAAATTAAATCCAATAGACACAAAACCTCAACACAACAAAAAACCTCTCGCAACACCACCATCAAACATTTCATGTGGTTGGTTGGCTTTTGAATGTCTCGGGTTAAACTAATGCATTCTGGGATATGTAGTATATTACCCAGTATTGAATAACATTCAAGTTAATATAATAACCCATTTAATAAGCAAACAGGTGTCAGACATACATTCATTCATTGTAAGAGTTTTCTTCCCCCTGAAAATAATATTTTGACAATATTTAATGTGGTTTAATAACATTTTTGTGATGAACGCTGTGGCGAAGTGAGCACCACCGCTCGTGTGCAGAGACAGTAATCAGACAGGTTTGGCTGAGAGAACCCGGTTTTTATTCGCTCTCTCTGTATTGTACATTAACACTCAACCATGTGTCCTTCCGCTCTTCCCCCCGCAGATGTTCTGGCCGGCTTTTATGCACTCAGGCTCACTGTCGAACAATCAAGGCAATTGGTTAATTGATACAAACAATAATACAATCAATCGTTACCAATTGCATGATTCCCGAGAGCTGTGTCGGCTCCACAAACCGCACGCGTTCACTCTCTCTCTTGCCGGCAGCGCCTAAAACCACGCCCCCCCTACCACATACCCCCACCGCCCGACTTAGGCCGGGAAGCCATCCGGCCGACGACCAACCCCCCCCCTCCTCCTCCCCCACCGGGCGAGAGAGAAAGTCCGCCACCACCATCTGCGCTCCCGGCCTATGAATCACTTTGAAATTAAAAGGCTGTAAAGCCAGATACCAACGAGTGATTCGGGCGTTAGTATCCTTCATGCGGTGAAGCCATTGGAGGGGAGCATGGTCCGAACAGAGGGTGAATGGGCGACCCAGTAGGTAATAACGGAGGGACCCGACCGCCCACCGAATGGCCAGACACTCTTTCTCGACCGTGCTGTACTTAGCTTCGCGTTGTGAAAGTTTCCTGCTAATGTACAGCACTGGTCGGTCGACCCCCTCCACCTGCTGCGTCAAAACGGCCCCCAGCCCTCTGTCCGATGCGTCTGTCTGCACATTAAAAGGGAGAGAGAAGTTAGGGGTGAACAGGAGCGGTTTCCCACAAAGAGCTTCCTTCACCCGCTCAAACGCCTGCCGGCACAATTCCGTCCACTGGACCGGATCTGAGGCACCTTTTCGAGTCAAGTCGGTTAGGGGACTGGTCAGCTCCGAGAAGGCAGGAATAAACCTTCTGTAGTAGCCAGCCAGCCCCAAAAACCTCCTCACCTCTTTTTTTGTCTTGGGTCGGAGGCAGGTCGCAATCGCTGCGGTTTTGTCCACTAGAGGCCGCACCTGTCCACTTCCCAAGTGGTACCCCAAATACCGTACCTCCGCCCGGCCAATTGCACACTTCTTTGGGTTAGCCGTGAGCCCCGCCTGTCTCAGGGACTCTAACACCGCCCCCACATGCCGCACATGCTGAGCCCAGCTGTTGCTGTGGATGATAATGTCATCCAGATAGGCTGCAGCGAAAGCAGCATGCGGACGCAGCACCCTGTCCATGAGACGTTGAAATGTGGCAGGGGCCCCGAATAACCCAAACGGAAGTGTCCGAAATTGGTACAACCCGTCCGGAGCGGAGAAAGCCGTTTTTTCCTTGGACTCTGGAGACAAGGGAATCTGCCAGTAGCCCTTGGTTAAATCCAGTGTCGAAAAAAAACAAGCTGTGCCCAGCCGATCCAAGAGTTCGTCGACCCGAGGCATTGGATAGGCATCAAAACGTGACACTTCGTTCACCTTCCGATAGTCTACACAGAACCGAATAGATCCATCCGGCTTACCCACTAGCACGATGGGACTATTCCAGGCACTGTTAGACTCCTCTATTACCCCCAATTCCAGCATTGTCTTTATTTCTGCCTGAACCAATTTCTTTTTATGTTCCGGTAGTCTATAGGGCCGTGAACGCGCCGTCACGCCCGGGGTTGTCTCAATGTGGTGGTTTATGAGGTTAGTGCGACCTGGTAGAGGGGAAAACACATCCGCAAACCGCTTTTGCAACAAGGCAAGATCCGCTCTCTGATTCGGTAAGAGATGGCTATCCAAAAGGGGTGAGGTTTGATCGGTAGAATTTGGTACCTCAGGCCCCAGCTCATCTCTCTCCTGGTCTACCGTGACCAGAGAGACCGGTACCACCTCTTTCCATGCTTTTAGAAGATTGAGGTGATAAATCTGTTTCGCCCCCTCTCTATCAGATCGCACTACCTCATAATCGACTTCCCCCACTCGTCGTGTAACCACGAAGGGTCCTTGCCACTTGGCGAGTAATTTTGTGCTGGACGTCGGGAGTAATACCAGGACTTTATCTCCCGGTGAAAATTGACGTAGCTTAGTTCCTCTATCGTAGTGCTTCTGCTGACGTTCCTGAGCCTCGAGCAAATTCTCCCGTGACAATCTACCCAGTGTATGGAGTTTTGCTCGCAGGTCCATGACGTACTGAATTTCGTTTTTACTGGGACTTGGACCCTCCTCCCAGCTTTCCTTAACTAGATCCAAGACACCCCGTGGTCGCCTACCGAACAGCAATTCAAAAGGAGAAAATCCCGTGGAGGCCTGGGGAACCTCTCGCACTGCAAACAAGAGAGGAACTAACCACTTATCCCAATTTCGGCTATCATCGTGTACGAACTTCCGAATCATAGACTTTAAAGTCCTATTAAAACGCTCCACGAGCCCATCTGTTTGCGGATGGTATACGCTGGTTTTAATAGACTGAACCCCCAATAATTCATATAATTCGCGTAATGTGCGTGACATAAACGAAGTGCCTTGATCCGTCAGAATCTCTTTCGGGATTCCGACGCGGGAGATTATCTGAAACAAAGCCTGCGCAACACTCTTAGCCGATATATTGCGTAACGGCACTGCTTCGGGATACCTAGTTGCATAATCCACCAGAACTAACACAAACCGGTATCCCTGCGTGCTTCTGTCAAATGGCCCGATGAGATCCATGCCCACTCTATCAAAAGGGATCTCAATTAACGGTAGAGGGCGCAACGGCGCTTTTGGGATGGCCGGGGAATTCACTAGCTGACAGTTTGGGCAGGACGCACACCACCGACGTACGTCCGCCCAAATGCCCGGCCAATAGAACCGGGCCATTATCCGGTTTAGTGTTTTCTCATACCCTAAATGACCAGCCATGGGGTTGTAATGAGCCGCCTGGAAAATCATTTCCCGGCGGCTTTTAGGTACCAACAACTGGGTCATCTCCTCACCTGTCTGAGTGTCACGACTCACTCTGTACAATCTGTCCTTAATGATTACAAAATATGGGTGAGAGCGTGCAGCGTCAGGGCGCACCAGCTGACCATCCACATATACGACCTGATCAAAGGCAAAGCGTAGGGTGTCGTCGCGAGACTGCGCGAGTGGGAAATCCTCCACGGGGTGGAACACCGGCACCTGGGGAGTCTCCACCGGAGGCTCTCCCGGAGCCGTCCCCCCCCCGGCAGTGTCGGGCGACCCCGCGTCACCACTGTCAACTGCACACACGTCACACTTCCCTAGCGGTCGTGATCGCACCCCCATCAGCTTCTCAGCTACCTGTTTAAACCCCGCCCAATCTGTGCCCAGAATCAGAGGGTGCGAGAGGCGGGAGCTAACCGCAGCCTCTAGAAAATGCTTTTTCTCTTTGACACGAATTTCCACTGGCACTATAGGGTACTCGTGAACATCCCCATGCACACACCTAATAGATACCCAACGTGCCGCCACCAACGCCTCTGGCCGAACCAGGCTCTGTTGTATCATGGACTGCATCGCCCCTGAGTCCAACAGGGCCCGGTGTTCACTCCCTTGCACCCTTACCGGAATGCAGTACGCCCCGTCTAGATCGGGAGCGGAGGTGGGCGGGCCGACGACACGGACCACCTGCCCCACCTCCATGAGCGGACAATCGCGGCGCAGGTGGCCCGGCTGTCCGCACCGCCAACACCCCGGTCCAGGCGTCTGAGGAGCCCCCTGTGGGCCGGACTGCACCGCCACTGAGCCTGAGTGGGGAGAAGGAGGAGAAAAAACAAAGGGATTAACACGAGGGAAGGAGGGGTTTTGGGGACGGGAAACGGGAAGGGGAAGAGCACGGGTGGTAAACTTTTTCCGGGGCGCTGGCTCCGGCTTCTGCTGCTGGGTGAAGGGGTGTTGTGCCAGGTGGTCCTCCGCCAGGGTGACGGCGACGTCCAGGTTGGTGGGCCGGTGGCACTGGACCCAGCTGGCCGTATCCGCCGGCAACCCTGCGGTGAAGCGCTCGAGGACCACCTGCTCCACGACTCCAGCTGCAGATCGTATCTCCGGCTGTAGCCAGCGCCTCGCCATGTCCGCCAGCCGCTGGGCGTACGCGAATGGCCGGTCCTCTCCCGTCAGGGTGGTCTCCCGGAAGCGACGTCGGTGGTCCTCCGGGCTGAATCCCATTCGGTCGAGGACCGCCTTCTTGAGATTTCTGAAGTCCGCCCTAGCGGCTGCCGGCAGGCCATGTGCCGCCTGTTGCGCCTCCCCTGATAAGAGGGGCAGGAGACGTACCGACCACTCTTCCAGTGGCCACCGGCACGTCTCCGCTGCCACCTCAAACGCCTCGAGGAAGGCTTGAGCGTCATCGTCCGCTGTCATCTTCGGCAGGTGGAATTTCGGGGACGAGACGCTCTGCCTTCCCCTGGAACCCCCGGCAGCAGCCAGCTGTAACAGCGCCTGTGTCTGGAGGCTAGACTGCTCCCGCAGGGCTTGCATCTGCTCGGCATGAGCAGCCGACTGTTGCACCTGCATAGCAGCTAGCCCCTCCAGCAATTTTCCCAGCGCTGTTACGGATATTGGCTGCTCCGGCTGCTCCTGCTCATCTTGGCTGTAATCCATGGTTTTTTCCCTTCTTTTCCTGTCTTCTGCACTATTTCGCTTTGTTCCCCGTACGGGCCACCACTGTGGCGAAGTGAGCACCACCGCTCGTGTGCAGAGACAGTAATCAGACAGGTTTGGCTGAGAGAACCCGGTTTTTATTCGCTCTCTCTGTATTGTACATTAACACTCAACCATGTGTCCTTCCGCTCTTCCCCCCGCAGATGTTCTGGCCGGCTTTTATGCACTCAGGCTCACTGTCGAACAATCAAGGCAATTGGTTAATTGATACAAACAATAATACAATCAATCGTTACCAATTGCATGATTCCCGAGAGCTGTGTCGGCTCCACAAACCGCACGCGTTCACTCTCTCTCTTGCCGGCAGCGCCTAAAACCACGCCCCCCTACCACAAACGCTTTCCCATCCGTTTGTTGTCCCTTGTTTTCCCTATTCCCCTGTGTCTTGTTCGTCTTTCCCCGTGCTGCAGTTTGGGCGTATCCTCCTAATTATCTCACCCTGATTCACGCCACTCCTTTCAGCCTATCCCACTTCCCCGCTAATCACTCTTGCATACATTCGCACGCGGCACATAATTGATACAATTAAATGCTGTATTTAGTCACCCGGTGTTCTCTGTTCTTTGCCAGTTCGTTAACGTAGTTGTCTGAGAAACTTCTGGTCTTGTCCTGTGTCCTGGTATCCTGTCGTGTGTAATTCCTAAGTCTTTGCGGGTTTGGAGTTAAATCTCCTCCCACTCTGTTTGAACCTAAGTCCGCTCTTGCCTTGAACAAGCACGTCTGCTGTTTATGGCTCCTGTTCTGTGATTTAACTCTGTCTGTTCCCATTGCCCGAACTGCAGTTGTTGGTTGTTCCTGCCTGTGTTGCGGTCAACAGCCCCCCTCTTGACGGACGTGCAGCCGCCAGGGCTTCTTTCCTTCCACACTGCAGCTGAACCAGCGTCCGGCCGTGCCGCTACTGCTACCACGGTTACGGTTGCGCTTTCTGCTGCTGCCCTGCTGCAAACGCCCGGATCCTGATCCACGGTCCTGCTCTCATCCCCTGCTCCAACTAACCGGTTGTCTGTCTCCATTGCATTCCCTGCCCTCTCCTAACTCTCTGATTTCCCCGCAGCCTCAAACCCGGTCAGTCTGTATTAATTGTTGCTCCCTACTCTTCAGGAGATTGATTGAAGTTTAATTTATTGGATGCTTTGCACTCTCACATCTGTCTGTCCGTCTGTCTACCGTGTGTTCAACCCAGTCTAATCCTACCAACTCCAGTTCCGGCCTGGAACGAGTGTTGCCCGGTTGCCAAGTCCTGTTCCGGCTTGGAACAAGTCCAGTCCGTATCCAGTCCCGTTCCGGTCAGGAACGAAGTCCAGTCCGTATCCAGTCCCGTTCCGGTTAGGAACGAAGTCCAGTCCGTATCCAGTCCCGTTCCAGTTAGGAACGAAGTCCAGTCCGTATCCAGTCCCGTTCCGGTCTGGAACGAAGTCCGGTCCATATCCAGTCCCGTTCCAGTTAGGAACGAAGTCCAGTCCGTATCCAGTCCCGTTCCGGTCAGGAACGAAGTCCGGTCCGAATCCAGTCCCGTTCCGGTCAGGAACGAAGTCTGAGAATTGGCAATATTGTGTCTGAGTCGTGCCCTTGGGTTCAGTCTGTTGTCTGGCCGTAACAATTTTTGACATACATGATGTTTTATATACCACACATATATAAAATATATAAAAATATAATGCATTAAAATCCATTGTTGTATAGGCTACACCTACAGTAATACAGAAGGTATTTGAATTTCAATTCAGTCAATTCTACTTCCTGTAATTCAAATACGAATTGCAATTCTGCATCCTGAATTTGAGACATTTGCAATTCAATTCGGAATTGAGTACAATTCTGTTCTCTGTTTCATCAGTATTTCCAATTTGGGTGCAATCAATAAGCTTGATTTCTCACAGATTAAGTTTTATTTCTACAAAATAATATTACATGAATGTACATCTTATCTGTTCCTAACTGCAGGAAACATTTCTGCAGATACAATCTGATTTGTTGGGTGTCATGGCGTGTGAAATTACATGGAATGACCCAGTGGAAACATGTGGCAAGTCCCTGATGTATAAAGTTATTTATTTTTCCATTGTAAAGTAACAACTCAGTCAGCTGTCATGGGGCAGGACTTAGTCAAACCTGATGCACTCTTTATTACCTGTGTTATACTTCCTTTTCAGTTACTAAAGTTTTGTTCACTTCTAGGTACGTTCATTAATCATTTTTTAGTCATGAGAGCCACCTGTTGTTGTTCCAGTTGTGGCATCTTGAGTGATATATTTCAAATGATGCTTTATGCTTCATGGTTTATTTTAGCTTTATGTTCAGTATTAACATGCTTGTTCCATCTTCTTTTAGGCCAAGGGTTCCTTTTTTGCAAGTCTACCTCCAGCTCAACTGTTGGCCCGTCCGATGTTCGCTGTAGCAAAACTTAAAATCCATACACTTAATTTGGCCATTCATCTAAATTTGAAGAATTTACCAATCCATTTTGCAGACTAGCATTTGTTCATCTGCATGGGTATATATGCCCGTTTTCCAGGAGTTTCTCAGCCACCTCTCTGGCGTCAGGGAATAATTTTCCAGTTTTTCCCAATTAGCCCAGGGTTTTTTCTGGTTTTTTGATTCCCTCTGGAAAATGGGTGTTTAGCACATTTTTTTTAAATTGCATAGAAGTACAATAGCCTAGTATGTCCACATTAACAAATTAACACTCTTACAAATTAACACACTGTTCAGAACTAATCCATAGAACATCTCTTTACAAATATAATGACACGGTTACTCACGAACATCCACAGACCATGTTGTGCACCCTGTAAATTAATGTTCAGGTTCCTGATAAATCCATGTATTATTAGCACAATTAAATCATTTAATAAATATCTTAACCTAAACTCAAGTCTTGAGCTTTTTTCTTTTTTAAAGTAGAAAATAAAATAATGTGTATAAAATAATATGGGAACAATTAGATTTTTGTGCATTGCGAATAAATTTCTACAATGGTTTAAATCACTTCAGCAGGTTTAAATAGCAGTATCACAAACAATGTCATTTTCATTTTCTGCCTTTTAGATGTATACATTTCTGATTATCTTCAACTACAACTTCCCAAAGGGAAACAAAACAACTTGAACTTACTTTTTTGTCTTATAGACTGAAACCCTTCCTTTAAAGGGTCACACTCATGAGGCAGTACAGGGATGTAACAGTCTCAATCTACACATAGACAGTGCACTAAAGGTTTTAGGACAGAGATAAATATTTTAGTTGTTTTGGACCTGTACTCCAGCACATTGGATTTGAAATGGAATGGTGGCTATGAGGTTAAAATGCACACTTTCAGCTTTAATTTGAGGGTGTGCATATTGGGTGAACCGTGCAGCAATTGTAGTCCTTTTTATACAAACCCCAATTCAAAAAAAGTTGGGACGGCAAAAAAAACAAAAAAAAAAAAAAACTGGGAAGTTCAAAAAACACTTGTTTGGAACATTTCACAGGTAAACAGGTGATGCTATCATGAAAGGGTATAAAAGGATATGGATGGATCACTTGACGGGTTGTTTCTCCTGACTTATTTTTCCATAGAGTTCAATAGGAAAATGAGTCAGGAGAAACAACCCTTAAAGTGTCTATCCATGTCTACTGAATATCTGGCAGCAGAGTGATGGTTTGAGGCTCGTTTGATACCGCAGAACCTTGATGACTTAGGGCCAGATTCAGATTTGAGATAAGCATGCGCAAATGGGACTTACTCCCCAAATTCCGCGTAGCTTAAGCTATTTGTGATTCAGACATTTGACCGCTGTTTTAAGCATCTCTCCAGTATATACGCGCCATTACACGCACAGGGTGGAGATTTGATGAAAATGAGGCGTGTCTGCAAGAGTTTTCACTTAATTTTTTTCCGCGCTACTTTGTTCTGAAAAAAAGGTAGTTTATGTCTAGTGCCGCCAATAGATGATTATTAAAAATACAGCATGTTTCGCAAAAATGGATATTAGAATGAGTGCATGTTCTTTGAAAGAAATATTGGTTTTCCTTTGCTTAGCCTACAATTATCAAAGAGCTGTCATAAAAAGAAAAATATGTAAACGTAGGCTATGACTGTCTGGTATATAATACCAGACCAATATTAGATGGATCATTCATTGATAGACAGTGTTTGGATCATAATCGCTTTGTCATGGGTATTTGCAGCCCCTGCTGTTTCTGCGGTCGTCTTTCTATTTGGCGTCGGCGGGACGCTCTATCAGATTTTTTCCACCTCCGTTCCAGTGTTTGAATCTCGCCTGGCTATTATCCTTTTCACCTGTTTCATATTTCCTGTTCATTAGAAATAGCTCAGGTCTTCCACACTTCGATATTGTCTTTGCTATGTTGACAAACGAAGTCGGTAAGGTATAGGAAATGTGGACCTATGGACCCTTTTATTATTATGCATTTTTTTTATATAGCCTACACAATAATACTATTTCACATTGTAATCTTGATATTTTTAGTAATGCTTGTGTGCGGCCCTGTGTGTAACAGACAGGAGGGTGTACGCGTGTTGTGCACACGCCGATGTAGACGCACTTACTGTATATGCGCCGTTAAAATAACATGTAAACAACTGCGAACCACTCCGTTAAGTCTTCTCCAGCACCTCCCAAAGACTTTCAATGGGGTTAAGGTCAGGACTCTGATGGCCAATTCATGTGTGAAAATGATTCCTCATGCTCCCTGAACCACTCTTTCACAATTTGAGCCCGATGAATCTTGGCATTGTGGTCCTGGAATATGCCCATTGATGGGATAACTTGGTCATTCAGTACATTCAGGTACTCAGCTGACTTCATTTTATTGCTGCATAACATTGCTGAGCCTAGACCTAACACTGCCTCCAGAGGCTTGTACAGTGGGTACTATGCATGACGGGTGCGACTTTTTTTTGGCCAGGCAGTGTAGTATTATGCTAAATTAATTTTCTCATGCTTACAGCCAAATGTTTAATACAATCTTTAAACACTGCATTTACCAGGGGTTGCATTTTCTGCTCAGATGAATATAATTGTTGAGTATTAGCATTACACTTAGATACCTATTAATATAGTATGTCACATCCACTTTTGTCATGGAGATTGTTTCACCAGCGGTCCTGAGTCATATACCTGCATATTTTTTCTCCTGGCCGTAGCAATTTATTTTTGGTGAATTAATAAATGCCATTCATTATTTGGTGAAAGGTGTTTTGGTTTGTAAACACATTTCAAATGTATGTAATGTAAATAAATTAATTTCAGTCATCAATGGAATGAATGGACCTGTTTGTGAGGCCAAGGATTTGCAATATCCAAACAGCAGCAAACCAGGTAACGACATACCGCGATTGCAATTTTAGTTTTTTGTGTCTGGCAATGAATCACAGCTTAAGAACCAATTAACTGAACTAAAAAGTTTAAGTCATCATTTCTGAGCCTGGGACCTGTTTATAGCAACAAAGTTTTATGTGGGATATCTTTAAAAAAAAAGAAAATCACTTTTAATCAAAAAGCTAATAAGTACCAATGTCCTAGATCTGCTTGTGGTGTTGTTTGTATTATTTCCAGGTATTAAAAAAAATGTATCCTTGAGGATAGTGTATGCCTATTTGAGTACAAATACATGTAGTGCTCTTCTGTTTGGGTTCCATGCCAATTTATAATTTATGCATTTTAATTAATTTTGCTGGGGTGCTTTGCTTGGTTGTGACTTGTGTGCTTGCAGCTAAATCTTCAATTATATTTTTGTTTTAGTATGACAAGCCAAAGTAGTTTCTGGGTTGCTTTAATATGGAGCCTGTGGGTAAATTTGTCAAATTCACATTTAACTTGTATAACAAACATTCTTTCTTATAATTTATCTTGAGTAGTGAACATGTTGTTTTCATTGCAAAGAATTACTACCATTGCCCTCTCCAGTCTATCGATACCCCACACCCTGTTGTAACATGCCATCACAATCAGGAAAAGTACTGAAATACAACAGTGTGAGGCCTACATTTTAACATATAATTGTTTCCAAATTGTGGATGAAGAACAATTCAATGAAGAAAATGTTTAAAATAATGTTTATGATATTTTATTACAGCAGGCCAGGGAGGCATAAGTCTGATTTGCATTCCTTCGGCATTGACATTTCAAATGAATGGCATTGACGCTTCAGTTTAAAGTGTAATCCACCATAAAAGCTAAATATAAATAAAGAAAAAGTTGATTGTCAAGATTTCCATGATCATTTTATATACAAAACCAAGATTCATTTCAAACAACGATCCTATAAATTACAGATACAAGTCATATTTCAAAGTTAATCATACAAATGCCCCCTTCACACACAGACACACAAACACACATTCTTTTTTTGTATTTTTAAATTATTGCTCTGAAACAAACAGATACTGTGTATTACAAGAAAAGAAAATCCAAACTAAATATACTGTGAAATACTAGAAAACATTTGGAAAATTGCAATGCTATTACAATTACAAATCCTATGCACATGAACATAACTTGGGGATGGCCCTTTTTTGTTTCAAGGCCTTCAAAAAATAAAATGCTTTGATGAAAATAATATCTGAAGAGGTGTAATTTAAAAAAACAACATCAATCTCCCAGATTATCAGGCTGGGCTGCAATTCCACAGGTCTCCCTTCATGTTAAACTGAGGCAATATAAAGACCATTAATGGTTTAATAAGTAGCTATATGCAGGGTTACAGAAAGACAATTCAGACCTTAATGCATAGAACACAGCGTCCAATTTGGAAGTCAATAAAATATGTTATTACAACAGTAGTTATGTGCTAACCACAATGTCATAACAGAGCTGTTGGATAAGAGTTTCACAAAATGTCTACATATGTTCAAGGGGATGTTCAGGAGGTTCACAGTCTCAAATGAACTAAAGCGGTTTATGTCCATTTTATATTTCAGAGAATCCCCACTCCCCCTCCCCTAAAATGTATGTTATGTTCACACAAAAAAGTACCTGTGAAAAATGTAGACTAAATGTAGATTATTTTGGGTACACACAATTCAAATCCAAGTTGTTATCTAGAAATATTTCAGGGTGTCCTGTGGTGTTAGTATACACTTCTAGAACCAGCTAGCTGTTGTTTAACTATTGTAAAATGGCCCAATGTTGAGAAATATTGTGGACTGTATTGCATTCTTTGAAGCTGTAATGTGTTAATTTATCAATGCTATCGCTTTATTAGCTCAAGACCAGGATCAAATAAATATTTTAAGCACTTTTATATGGCAGTAAAATTTGAACATACACCTGCATATTTCTGAGAATTTTAAACAAAACATTTTTTTTCTGAATAATCATGAAAATAAATGTTTCTTATATAATTTACAGTTATCTGTAATTATTCTAACAATATCTAAATTGTTGTTGTATTTCAAATGAAGTATTTGACACAGGTCTGACTAGCTCCCACCCTATGTTTGAAAAACAAATGAAGACTTGTTCTGCAGAATTTAGCCAGTAAGAATGTGATTTGATGGTGTAGTTTAACCACTATCAACTGATTATCTACAGATAGCTCTCTACGGTTTGCCAAATAAGAGCAAAGGTTAACTGGCCAACATGGGAAATGTTAAAAGCTTAAGCTCACAGACACTCAGACATTGACTGTGGGCACCTGATTGACCAGAGGAGAATCACTGCTATACAATATGCAACTGAATGAAACTGTTCCCTACCCAAGTGACGGATGACCAATCATGTGCTGCTCCACAAGCCAATACTGCCACTGGCCGGGTTTGATACCATCCACACACTAGAACAGTGCCATAACAGCAGCCTCAGTAGCCTAATGCTTCTTAATTTAATTCAAAATAGAATTAAATACTTTTAATCTCACTGATACCATCTGCTATTTAACCTGCTGGCTATTGGCTATAAATGGGTTTGATATCAGTTGGTTCTCTTGCAGTGAACCCAGAAGACATTTCAACCGAAAGACATTTGGACTGTGAGAATGGGAAAGGATGTCACTGCGTCTGTGTGTGTGCGTGTGCGTGTGCGCGCATGTGTGTAGGCTACCACACCTTGCTTCAGACCTTCCTATAAATTGTTAACTTTATAAATAAGATAATTTTCACAAATATTGACTGTACAGTATAAAAACTACGGCATTTGTCACATGACTCAGAGTTGATGAAGACAAAAATGAATTTAAGCAAACTTAAGCAAGAACGCCACCACACTCTTACTTGACCTATATTATGACAAGGCTTTCCAACACACACAGCTTTTCAAAACTGAACTCTATCCTTTGTGGCTTTGCTACATACATGCAAATAAGTACTTGGGGCATTTCGATCAATGGTATATATTTTATAAACTCTTGATTAAACAACAGTATGTGTGTTTCTGTTCATATTTTTATATGCATATTTCATTATCATATTTGATATTCTACATCATCATATTTTAGACATACCCTATTTGATTCTGTAATTAATAAATTAATTGGTCTTAAATTAATCCGGAATGTTTTTGAAATTAATGTGATTTAACATGAGCAGGGGGAATATGTGTCCCAGGTGTCGATAATGCCTGTGGTTAAAAAGTGTGCTTATTTGTTTAACAAATGACTTTATTGTCACGGTTTTTGACGAGTCCTTCCCTTGTTTTCCTTGGTAGCCACGCAAGGGCGCTGCCCTTTTAGTGGATGTTTGCTCCGCCCCGTCTTTATTGCGGAACTTCTCTCAGCATCACACCTGTGCGTGGTTACCTTGGAGCTATTTAAGCCCACGTTTCCGTCGTTCTGGGCTTCGATATTATTTTGCTTTATTTTGCACTGTTGGGAGTGTGTTTTATTTGTACCATTTATGCTACTCGCCTATTCTTACCTCTCATTACTGAGGCAGGGCGTTTATTCTTTCTGGCTCTTGTTTAGTCACTTAGCTCGTAGAAGTATGGGACCGCAGATCTCTGCTCTATTCGCCTTTCTATGGTCTCCTTATTAAGAGACCGGGCATTCACGTTTTTACTTAGTTACTTGGCTCGTAGAAGTATAGGGCAGTGGTTCTTTGTTCCATTCGCCTTGTTTGGTTTTCTTACTGAGAAACCTGGCGTTTGTGCTTCTACTCATTTTGCATGTGACAGTGAGCCGGTTAGTAGCTTCAGTACGTTTGTTCCCTGTTTTGTCTCCTTCTCGTGGACTACGTTTCCCCTTTGTTGTGAGTCTGGGGGCTCTATCATGGCGATCTTGGCGCTTGGTCTAAGCGCATGGCGTAAAGTCCATTTAGGGCGTGTCCAAGTCCACTTTTGCTATTTTAACGGCGTGTTTTTTGGGCGCTAAGCACAGCGCAGCGTGCAAGTGGGCTGAACCTAGTCGCTTCATTAATTATAGGTGTGTCTTGGGCGTGACATGCAATAAACCAATCAAAATGTCATATCCCATTCCCTTTAAAAGCCTGCTTCCACCTGGGCGGATTGCTTATATGATGGCGAAACAGAAATGCTTGTGCGTGTTTAGTGCGATCAAGGAATAGGCTATATGGATCAATAGTAGCCTATGATAAATATTATTCGGACAAACCATTATGAGTTCCCGGTAGTTCCCGACAGTGCTGTTATTTTACAGAATATATGCGGTTAAATTTAGTTAAAGGCACCTGCAACAGCTGAAAATAAGCTGCCAATGGCTCCCATCTCACCTTAGAAAATGCCAAATTAGCCTGCTTGTTTAACAAATTTCGTTTGATTATGCAATGAAGCAATGAACTCATGTTCAAGCTTCATCCGAAGTTCATTACCTGCATTCTAATTTTGATTAATAAAATAAATAACGTTATTTTTCCTTAATGATGACAACAAATACAATAAAGCTGTCAGGTTGGCAACCCATAGGTTCAGCATATTTTCCCTTGTTTTATAATGTCCTGCTTATGGAAATGTGACCAACCTGTTTTACTGGTAGCCTAATGCTTTAAAACAATCCACTTTCCCAGGAAGACCGTTAAAAGTGTGATTTACAGCAGGGGAAACAGACCTGCTCCTGTAAAGCGCACATGCAGATAATGGTATTAAAATGAATTGTGAATTAATTGTAACGTGCTGCAAATTTGTTTTAGTTTCTAATTAGACGCTAAGTTCTCTTTAAAATCTTTTGTTCAGTTATGGAATAACAGGTGAAATCAGCGGGGTTTTAATAAGCTGAGGGTATGGAAACCTTGTCACTGTAATTTAAAAAATATGAAGGACAAATAATAGCTAAGGTTACAATTCAGTTAACACGGTGACATTTATCTCCGTTTTTTAACCATAGGCTATCGAAAAAAACCTTATGCACAGTGAATCTGCTGTAGCCTAGGCTATTTGAAAAACAATAAAAGCAATATTCACTGGACAAGGTTTTGAACTTTTTTCAGTCACAAACCATTCTATTTACTTACAAGCTGTATTCCTAGATAAACAGAGCTGTATTGTAATGACATCTGAAGCGCATTTTCAAAACTCAAATGTCCGTCTATTGCAGTGTGCAAGTTTTCCATTGAATGACAATTCACGCATTAGGTGTAAATGACAATTCGCGCATTAGGCTTGATATAGGTGTTATCAGCTCCTTTTTAATGGATAGCCATTGTCCCGTACCATCGCACATCGCCTGGATGTTGATGGAGTGGGCTGAGAGCAATGTAATGTGGCATCATTTCCCTTCGCTGAGGGAAAGGTATGTGGACCTCCTATGGAACCTTTTATTATTATGCATTTTTGACATAGCCTACACAATAATAATATTTCACCTTGTGATCTAGATATTTTAGTCATGCTTGTGCGCGCCCCTGTGTGTAACAGACAGGATGGTACGCGCGTTGTGCACACGCCTATGTAGACGCACTTATATGCACCGTTAAAATAATATGTAAACAACTGCGACATGACTTTAGACCAGGTTTGTGGTGGTTCTAGCACAAGCGCTTTCTGCTGGCTTAAGATAGCAATACGCCAGAAAGAATCCTGGCCACTCCTCATCTTAAGACCAACACGCCCAGTTCGCTTGTAATGGGCGCAAGAATACCTGGTAGTTAAAGGACGTGAACGCAAGGCGTTATTATGAACCATGCGCCGGGTGTAAGATAGCAAAGACACTTGCGTTTGGGTTAGCGCCGCTTAGCGCCGGGTGTAAGATAGGGCCCAGGGTTTTTTATCTATATTGAGAGACAGGGCGTGTATTTTCTACTAGGCTTGCGTTAGTCATTGAGCTGGTAAATGTCCGGAACAGCTGTTCTGTTCGTCCTTCGGTACATGTCTTCCTATAGGGAGACTGGGCGATTTTGTTCAGACAGTTGTTCTGTTCGTCCTTCGGTACCTGTTTCCGTACATAGAGACTGGCCGATTTTGTTCGGAACCGTAGTTCTGTTCGTCCTTCTGGGTGATTTTGTTGACGTGTGCGCGTGACTGAGAGTCTATGAAAGTAGCCTTAGAACATTAGATCTCTGTTCCTTTCGCCTTCTCGTTACCTTTCCCTTTATTGAGATGTAGGGCCATTATTTTTCGCATGTCTTGCGTTTGGCACACTACCAGTAGAGGTTAGGACACAGAGACTGCTTTCCTTTAATTCCTGCAGCAAGCAGTACACTCCGTTTTAGAGTTAGGGAGTTATTTTTTCGCTGGTTGCGTTCTCCCCTTGCTTAGCTCTAATTTACGTTCCTTCATTTGTTACCTCCGAGGCAGTCTTTTCTCTCACTCCACGTTAGCATCTCGTTCAGTTTTTTTATACTGTAAGGTATTCAGTGTTTGTTAGCTCGTTGTGTTTACCAAGCTCGAGATTCGTTGCTCTCGTGTGCTGTTCACCCGGTTAGTGAGATATGGCCATTAGTGTTCGCATGTCTTGCGTGTGGCATACTGCCGGTGGGTTAGGACACGGAGACTGCTTCCCTTATATTCCTGCAGCAAGCAGTTCGCTCCGTTTAGAGCTAGGGAGTTATTTTTCGCTTCTTGCGTTCTCCCTTTGATTAGGTCTATTTTATGTCCTTTTGTTTGTTACCTACGAGTTCGCTTCCCTCAGTTCACTTTTTGCATCTCATTTTTCACTGTTTTGTATACTGTCGAGTTTTCAGTGTGTTCTAGCTCGTTGTGTTTTCCGAGCTCGAGATTTGTTGCTCTTGTGTGACGTTCGCTATACGGGTCGTTTTTAGTTACGCCCCTTTTTTCCTAGTTCCCGTATTTCCCTCCAGTGAGAGTAGGAACTAGGTTATTTGCTTTATTCATTTATATTTCCCTATATACGGGGTCTCTCCGTCTCAGTGGCTTTCGAGCTTAAAGAATCCCCTTGCTGCATTTGGTCCCTCGAACCTCACACGTCACGCCCCCATTACATTTATTGACTTCACTGACCATACTGCATGCCCACCTGTACAAATCTTGACCACACCTCTATTTCCAAAACTTAAAAGCAATATATAAGATAATTAAACAAGTAATTATGGACTTGGATCAATAAACCCACAGAAAATGAAAATGTAAAACTAAACTCACCTTTCTTGTTCTCTTCAGTTCAAGAGATTACTTCCCAGTAACTTCTTGTTACTCTTTTGATATAGTTCATTAACTGCAAGTGAAATATCACTCAAATATTAGGAGGGTACAGTGTCTTACCAAGTAAATGGACTGTGTCATTGAAAACAAATGGGTTGTTTGAGAGGCAGCTATAGGGAGTCTATGCTAAATTCAGAGTGTGAAAGACATGCCTCTCGCAATTATGTGGACAGATTTAACCTACAAACTAACTTTTAACCCAGCAATTTAAAGTAAGAGTGTCTTGATTGATTGATCAAGTTGTGAGGCACAAACATAGATGCTATCTCACACAGGCCTTTTTGGCAGTTGAAATGGGATGATCTATGATTCAACTCAGGAGAAATAATCATTAGCTTTCTACTTCTAAGCATGCATGCTGCATCTTAACTCTGTATTAACTGATACAGAGCCCCCTACTGTGGAGTAAAGAAAACCTGAGGGAATCTAGCCCAAGGATACATAATTGCAGTACAGTTTTAATGTATATTGGAGTGAAAAGGTACAGTTTCTTTAAAATGTTAATAAGCCCCTCCTCCACCTTTGACTATTGGTTAAAGGGGCAGTTCTATGCAGTTAGATAGCTGCCAAAACATTTCGTAAACGTAAATTGAGATTCGCAAATGTAAGTCAAATTGAAAATGTAAAATCTAAATTTGCAACTAAAATTTATTGAAGTGTAAATGTAAAACCTGATTCGTGTGTGTAATTTATTTTATCTGTACGTGCGGAACTCATTATAGGAGTGTGCGCTGTATTCTCTACATACATGTGTTTTGTCAGTATGGTTGGCACCAAAATAGAACTGTAACTGTAATTTGGAGAGAGCAATGCAAACCTAGACCAGGAAGCCACAATTAGAAACCGGAAGTCTCAGAAACAACGTTTCCAAATTAAAAGTTCACAGGGTTTTCCAATCAACTGCAAGCATATGAAAACTTCCACTAAGGTTCCACCCGTGCATTCACAGAAACTAGCTTAGCTAACCAACTAATTTGCAAACTATGGCTGGAGAACAGCGGTTGGCTATACCTAATTCCCAGGTAACAGTAAAGCCCCAGAGAAAGAGGTAAAATCGCTTGCCAAATGGAGATAGAAGACATAATTAATTATGGGTGGGCACCTCCGTGCCTGAAAGACTGATGCACAGGTTCCCACGCCGGTTCACTCGTAGATTAGAATAAAATATTTTCTATGTAGCTCAAGTAGGCTATGCTTTCACGTCCTAAATTGTCATTCACAAATTTATCAACAAATTCTGCTAAAATGAGATGGCATAAATGTACAACAAACGTGACAGCTTTCATTTAATTTATTTGATGGCTCAAGTGTAGTATCAAGCATTTTACAAGCCTACAACTGCATGGGTTTACAAAAGCACGGTACAATTCATCACGGATCTAGCCTCTTAATTTTCCTCTCAAAGTGCCACATTGATTGATGCATTTGACTGTTAAGATTTACAAAATATTTATCCGGGGGGCATGCCCCGGGACCCCCCTTGAGGGCAGGGGTGTACCACCTTGAGCCAACAATAATTTTTTCAGGTTGCATTCAACTGTATGAACCAGAGTTATTTGTTGGATGCATTCAACTGATGAATAGGTTAAACGTGACATATTGCAAAGGCGACATACGCGGAATTAATATATATTTTTGAAAGGACATGGGTTAATGTTAAGCATGAAAGCTGCATTTCCTAAACAAACTGAATGATATAGGAAACAAAAACGTCAGTAGCCTAATATTATGCTTACGCACGTAACAATATATTTTTTATATTCTACTATGTTTTTTAGCCTCTTTTTTCATGAATCAACGTGGCTTTTGTTCGTCCTAAAGAAAGAGTGTTGTTATGGATTAAAGCGCTTTATAATAAATAAATAAAAAGGAACGGTAGCTACGACTGGATTGGGTGTAGCTTAGTGTATAGCAATAGAATTATACATTTTAGTTTAAGGCTGGCAAATTGCATCCATGACGACATGTAGCTAATTGTTGAAAAAAAGTAATTTTCTACTCTCAGAAGTCATCAGAATGAACCATTTCAGAGTGCTTTTGGACAAATTCTCTCACGGGGAGCATGCCCCTGAGTGATTAGCCTCCATGGCATAGCCTAGGCTACTGTCGGGCAGGGGTGAACAAGGACGTCTCTAGGCTATCCGTTTCTGGATTTCATACTTTTTACTCGGCTATAATTAGCCCAGCCATTTATGCCATCTCATTTTAGCAAAATTTGTTGATAAACTCGTGAATGACAATTTAGGATAGCCTACTTGAGCTACATAGAAAATATTTTATTCTAATCTACGAGTGAACCGGCGTGGGAACCTGTGCATCAGTCTTTCAGGCACGGAGGTGCCTACCCCTAATTAATTATGTCTTCTATCTCCATTTGCAAGCGATTTTACCGCTTTCTCTGGGGCTTTACTGTTACCTGGGAATTAGGTATAGCCAACCGCTGTTCTCCAGCCATAGTTTGCAAATTAGTTGGTTAGCTAAGCTAGTTTCTGTGAATGCACGGGTGGAACCTTAGTGGAAGTTTTCATATGCTTGCAGTTGATTGGAAAAACCTGTGAACTTTTAATTTGGAAACGTTGTTTCTGAGACTTCCGGTTTCTAACTGTGGCTTCCTGGCCTAGGTTTGCGTTGCTCTCTTTACGAATTCCAAATTACAGTTACAGTTCTATTTTGGTGCCAACCATACTGACAAAACACATGTATATAGAGAATACAGTGCACACTCCTATAATGAGTTCCGCACGTACAGATAAAATAAATTACGCACACAAATCAGGTTTTACATTTACACTTCAATAAATTTTAGTTACAAATTTAGATTTTACATTTTCAATTTGACTTACATTTGCGAATCTCAATTTACGTTTACGAAATGTTTTGGCAGCTGTCTAACTCCATACAGTTCCAAAATTTCTACATACCCGGAGTGCTATCTATCCTCCCAGGTAGTTTTGCTGAGAACTCACTAGTTTTGTAGATATCTGCTGCAGCTCACCATGATATCACCCTGATAGAATGGGCCTCAATGGGTCCAAAGTTTGTGGCACTCAAAGCGCCAAAAATGTATGTTCGAAAAAATCAACAGAAACGTATCTTTCCAAATATAATGACATGGTTACTCACAAACATCCACAGACCTTGTTTTGCAATGTCTTAACCAAAGCACGTATTTCTGGGCTTATGTCAACACAGTGCACACTAGAATGCTGGCGTGTTTTGGTTGAGACTTTGTGCGGATATACAGTTGAAGTCGGAAGTTTACATACACTTAGGTTGAACTCATTTTTAAGCACTCCACAGATTTCATGTTAGCAAACTATAGTGTTGGCAAGTCAGTTAGGACATCTACTTTGTGCATGACACAAGTAATTTTTCCAACAATTGTTTACAGAGAGATTATTTCACTTTTAATTCACTATATCACAATTCCAGTGGGTCAGACGTTTACATACACTAAGTTGACTGTGCCTGGCATGACTTCCAGATGTCTGTGACCCACCAACATCAAAAGACTCTTGATATCTCATTTTCTGGTACTCTTACAGCGATACTATAACGTCTCTGCATTTGAATGGATCTCTATGGGAATTGGGGGGTGAGACTAGATTTAGCTGTAAATTATGCTGGAACAGTATGGAATACATGATTTGTAAAATGGCTGTAAGTCGTCAAGGGTCTGAGGTATCAAACAAGCCTCAAACCATCACTCTGCTGCCAGATATACAGTAGATATGGATGGATCACTTTAAGGGTTGTTTCTCCTGACAAATTTTCCTATTGAACAGGAGAAGAAACCCTTCAAGTTATCCATCCATATCTACTGTATTTCTGGCAGCAGAGTGATGATATGAGACTTGTTTGATACGTCAGACCCTTGATGACTTAGAGCCATTTAGCCAACCATGTGTTTCCATATTGTTCCAGTGCAATTTACAGCTAAATCTAGCCCCATCCCCCAATTCCCATAGAGATCCATTCAAATGCAGATACGTTATAGTATCGCTTGTAAGAGTACCAGAAAATAAGATATCAAGAGTCTTTTGATGTTGTTGGGTCACAGACATTAGGAAGTCATGGCATGCAAAGGATATGCGACCAAATATTAAAAATTTAAAGGCACAGTCAACTTAGTGTATGTAAACTTCTGACCTACTGGAATTGTGATATAGTGAATTAAAAGTGAAATAATCTGTCTCTAAACAATTGTTGGGAAAATTACTTGCGTCATGCACAAAGTATATGTCCTAACTGACTTGCCAACACTGTAGTTTGCTAACATAAGCCTGTGGTGTGGTTAAAAATGAGTTTTAATGACTTCAACCTAAGTGTATGTAAACTTTTTTCTCCCGAAAAAAAAATAAAAATAACTTTCTACTGTACGTACGCCAACTGTGTACATTTATTTATTTATTTTTAAACGTGCACGACAAGGTCTGTGGAAGTTCGTGAGTAACTGTGTCAGGATATTGGGAGAGATACATTGTTGTTGATTTTTTCGAATGTACATTTTTGGCCTTTGGACCCGCTCAGGTCCGTTCTATCAGGTTGATATCACGGTGAGCTGCAGCGGATATCTACAAAGCTAGTGAGTTCTCAGCAAAACTACGGGGATGGACAGATAGCACTCCGGGTATGTAGAAATATATCAAAATAAAAATGTTGGTGAACTGCCCCTTTAAATGTCATGCTCACATGATCGGCTGGCCTACTTTTGACATTTTTGACACTCTTCTTCAAACATGCTCCCTTGGGAAATTATTTTTTTAAATTGATGGTTTCTCGTCAGGATTTTACTCAAGGTCAGTGCCAAAAAATCTAATGATTTGTTATTGAAATAACAAGAAGAAATAAGGTAATAATGTAAACACATGCTCAGAAGACTGTACGTAAATAACTGTATAAAACTTTGGCATATTGAAGTATAAGTAAGTTGACCAGCCAATCCACAATGGCAGAAGCTGGTTGTCTTCCCCAGGGTCTGTTCTGCACATGTTCATTGATCTGTATATGAGTTTTTTTATCGGTAAGCATTATAGTGGGAATGAGATAAGCTTGGAAAGAATAAAGATCAGTAAATCGTCTGTAGGCTATATATGAAATATTACTTCAGTTCAACTTTATCACCCTCTTTAGATTTGAAAAAAAAATTAAACAGTCAACATTTATACAACCATTCAACACAATTCAATTCATTTAACAGCACAATTCCAAAATCTGGTGGGCTATAACACATGCTGATACAATATATTTTGTTTCAACAGGGCAGCCCAAAATCTAGTGTTGGCCTGTGTATTATTAAAATATAGGGAATAGATTAATTTAACCACAGTGTACTTTGTCCTTAGAAGTAATGAATTTAAATTTGAATTATCTATGTATCTAAAATGTTTATTTCTCATTCTCTAAATTTTAGTTTCATAAAAAGGTATTCTTGTCATTACTCGATATTAAGGATAAAGTGCATTGCAGTTAAACTGAATCTGGGCTGATGTGTTTTCCTATGCAATAGTGTGTGCTTGTGTCTGTGTGTGCATATTCTCTGTGGTCTTAACATGAGGGTGGGAGCATAGGGGGTTGCATGCCTTTGTACTAAACCGACCCAAACTGTCATCATTGAGAGCATACAGAAAGTCCTGGAACATTTACAGCTGAGCTGGTATCACACTCCTGTCTTTCACTTATGGTTTTTCCTGTTGTGGTTTTTTCTTGCTTTCCGCTGTTTTCTCTGTGTCTTCTGATGGCTTTGCAATATCGTTACCAACTTTTGGCCACTCTTGGGATTTCTGCAGTGATTTTGGAAATACAGACACAAAAAAATGAAAAACCACAGATAAATCACTATTATAAGGGACACTGATTTGCTAAGCCAAAATTAGGTTCAAAGTTATCTTTTTTCAGAAAATGTATTTCATTAGATATATTGTAGCTGTGTACCTTGTAAGATACACACATATATAGGATTAAATTGAAATGTATTACTGCACTGTAATTCTATATTAACATAAAACTTAATTGAGGTTATTTATCCTGTTGTTCTTGCAATATAAGCACACTGTCATCAGGTAAAAGCTGAACTGTAGTAGACATTTATATATAGTGACAGATTTGCACAGTATATACAGTGAGCACCATAATCCATTGGACAGTGACACATTTTTGTTATTTGGTTCTGCACTTTCAGTTTGAAAGGATACAAAGACATTGACGTTTAAGTGCAGACTGTCAGCTTTAATTTGAGGGTATTTAGATCCATATCGGATGAACCGTTTAGAAATTATAAAACCTTTTACATAGTCCCCCCCCATTTTCAGGCATCAAAAAATATTGGACAGTTTAACATAATGTAGAATTAAAGTATTATAATATATATAAAGTATATATAAAATTTTAATATTTGGTCGCATATCCTTTGCATGCCATGACTTCCTGATGTCTGTGACCTAACAATTTCAAAAGACATCTTATTTTCTTATTTTTTTGATATCTTATTTTCTGGTACTCTTACAAGCGAAAATATAACCTCTCTGCATTTGAATGGATCTCTGTGGGAATTGGGGGGGGGGTGGGAGTAGATTTAGCTGCAAATTACAATGGAACAGTTTGAAACACATGGTTGTCTAAATGGCTCTAAGTCAACAAGGGTCTGACATATCACACAAGCCTTAAACCATCACTCTGCTGCCAGATATGCAGTAAATATTGATGGATAACTTGAAGGGTTTCTTATCCTGACTTATTTTTCCATAGAGTTCAATAGGAAAATTTTTAAGGAGAAACAACCCTTGAAGTGATCCATCTTGTACCATATATATATGTACAGATCCTTTCCAAAAAATTAGAATATCATGGAAAAGTTTTTTTTTTCTCCATAATTCCATTCAAAAAGTGAAACTTTCATAGATTATAGATTCATTACACACAAAGTGAAATATTTCTAGCCTTTATTTGTTTCATTTTTCATAATTTTGGCTTACAGCTCCAGAAAACCCCCAAAACAGTATTTCAAGAAATTTGAATAGTGTGTTGAAAATCAGCATTTACTTCAGTTATTTCAGAGAATGAGTGGAGTGGCTTGACTCGAGGAATCCGACAGTTGTAGCCCATGTCCCGGATACGTCTGTACGTGGTGGTTTTTGAAGCACTGACTCCAGCCTCAGTCCACTCCCTCTGCATCTCCGCCAAATTTTGGAATCGTCTTTGCTTGACAATCCGCTGAAGCCTACGGTCATCTCTTTTGCTTGTGCACCTTCTCCTGCCACATTTTTCCCTTCCACTAAACTTTCTATTGATATGCTTGGACACTGCACTCTGTGAACAGCCAGCCTCCTTAGCGATGACCTTTTGTGGCTTACCCATCTTCTGGAGGGTGTCAATGATGGTCTTCTGGCCAATTGTCAAGTCTGCAGTCTTCCCCATACTGAACCAAACTGAGATAAACTTTGCAGGTGTTTTGAGTAAATTAGATGATAGTGTGACAGTCTAAAACATTCATTCTCTGAAATAACTGAAGTAAATGCTGATTTTCGACACACTATTCTAATTTCTTGAAATACTGTTTTGGGGGTTTTCTGGAGCTGTAAGCCAAAATTATGAAAAATGAAACAAATAATAATGTAATCGAGAATAAAGATGAATGAGGGTAGTGAGAACCTGAAGAAGTATGTGGCTTTTCTGCACCAGGCCAAATTATAAGCAACATTTCCACCAAAGGTGAGTTAACGTTATGATTTAAAAATGGTTGAGTTTATATCGGTATATAGCAGTCATTGCAATGCAAACATTCAGACAGTTATACTGAGGGATAAACTAGTAAAGTCAGCCAATATATATTGGCTATAAAAGTGGTTGCTATCCTATAGCATAGCTGACAAATGTCTGGTTAAATCATAAAACTGGACTTTATCCAAAATAATCGTCATCACGCACAACCGTTCTGATATTGCGGTTCCCATTGATGTAGAAAACAAAGCCGTTTTAAAATATTTTTGTCGACATTAAATATGTTGAAACAAAACAGAAACACATGGATGTTTTGATATAAGCTGGAATGAAAATTTACTTATTTTAAAACGAATGGAGCACCTTCCTCACATACTTTACGTGATGTAACGGGAAGCAAGCAGCTGACCAGCTAATACGTTTTTTTTTACCGTCTATGGCTAATACACGACTCATTTCAACGATTAACTATCTATGGTGCCCCCGTAGTGATAAGTCGTCGAGGTCCCAAATGACCTATCGCTAGGCTCCTCCCCAAACCAGAAATTGTCCAATCATACTTTAGCAACCGTTACTATGCATTCTGACCTCGGTCAAGCGGTTCGGCAAGGTGCATTAAAACCAATGGAAAGATTGCAGTAGCTCACTGAAAATTGTTAAAAAAAACATAAATTGAGTCAGACAGGATGGTGAAAATGTTTGCATAGGGAACCTGTAATACCTCCACCGGTTCCCTGAAAGATTGGAGGGAGGAGTCATTTTTGTCCCTTTTCCGAAACCCAAAACCAGCGACAAATGCATTTGTGCTAACTTAACGTTAGCTAGCTAACTTATGTAAATGTCCCAGTGCTGCTCACAAAGTAACATTAACGTTAGCGCTTCAGTTGTTGAGACCGCACTGCTGTAACGTTAATGCCGGTCTTGGAGCTAGTAAAGCTAGCTATCATTACCACCATATCTGATGTGATCTTAACAGCCAATTTTCGGTAATGTTAAGTTATTTAATGTTAGCTGGCGTTAATGTTAGCTATGTTAGCTCGGCTGACCAGACCTCCTCTTTTTCCTGGACAGTTCTTCTTTTGGGACTGAAAATATCCATCCAGACAGGATTTTTAAATTCCTAAAAATGTCCGGTTAAGTTTTTCTCGTTCTATAAACCGTATATAAACATACAGGTAGCCTATCTTATGTACAGTTGTGTTAAAAAAAATAGCAGTACAACATCAGTAACCTGATGAACCACTGTTATTAGTAGTAGTGATATTGCTGCATGGCAAATAATTAACTTGTAAATGTAGTAGTGTAATAGAAAAACAACAGACCCAACTGTCACGACATGCACGCTGCTTGTTCTGAGTAACTGACTCATTCATTGAAAGGGGTTTGTTAAAAATAATAGCAGTGTGGAGTTTAATTAGAGAATTCATTCATTCTGTGAAAAAACAGGTGTCATTAATTGTCCTTTATAAAACGGGTAATTCTGACCACGCATTATGATTGGTTGAGAGGCGTTCAAAGCTGTGTCTATATTCGCGATATAGTACCCCTATGATGCAATAATACACCTGTTTACCCTGGACGTTTAAATTAATATCACTCCGCACGTCCGCAGCAAAAACTTTCTGATGCTGTGCTGGAGGCTAGAGAAATCATGTCCGTGAGTGGACATAAAATTGAAAGCTACTGGAAACCAAATCCACTGGAAAGGAAATTAACGGTGGAGTGACATTCTCACTGGAGAGCCAGATTCGTCTTTATGCTAGTAACGATAGCAACCGTTTAGGCTTAGCTACAGCTGATTCATGAAACCGGTTAAAATGTTAAAACTTGCTGTAAACATAGCCTACCGACTGGTTGTGTGAAAGCAAGTTAACGTTACTTCATCTGTATAGGCTATATATAGATAACTGTTTTAGCTAACGTTATAACTATTACATTATATTATTATTGTGATTATTATGTTATTAGCACATAACGCTAGCTATTAGTTCGTTTGCTAGCTAGCATTCCATTCCTAGCTTTGTTTGTTTTTGTGTTGCATGGCAACAGCTACACTGGGGACTATTTTCTCTGCTGTTGAAATTAAATTAATAACCTTAATTAAAAATTGTTTTATTGAAAGTGTGTCTTGTCCTTATATATTATTTACAATATAGCTGGCAACCGTTTTATAAAAGCAATAAGGTAACTCGACGACGTACAATATCGTCAATATAGTCACAGTTAAAGGGTTGCCGGCCCTCCGCGAACAACACCCTTTAACTGTGACTATATTGGCGATATAGTACTGCGTCTCGTACCTTATTGCTTAATTATTAACTCACTAACTGCCATGGAATTCTGGAACACTGGGCACTCAGACTGCCAAGCCAATATGGCCGCCCAACATTCTAAATGATTAAACTGACATGACAAATGTTTAAAACTTGTACATGGACCTTGTTTTAGCTTTAGACATTTATTTTTATTAGGAATTAGTTGATTAGTAGACATTAGTAAATGTGTTGCCACTCCTTGGCCCTCATAGCTACACATACAACACAGTCAACATCATCACAGAGATGCCAGTAATAAGGTTTTTTTTTTTTTTTTTTGTGAAGGACAACTATTGACAACATCAAGACCAATAACAATGTAAATAGTTAAATTCATTATTTAATGCCATTCAATTAAACATGAGATTAACTGATAAAATTAACATATTAGCAGAGAGACTAAATTGAATATTAGTCAAGATAGAGAGTTCAAATGCACATTGTAGCCTATCTGTACATATTTTTATTTGGTAATGATGAACAATAAATATAAATTATAGACATGTGTAGATTGGTAAAGTTATATAATAATAGTAATAATGAACACTAAATAACGTTAGACATTTGAAAATTTAAGCATATTCAAAATGAACAGGTCAGCACTGATCATGAACGGATTGCATAAGATAAGGATAGATAGGATCTCTCAACGGCCCAATCAATTAATCGTCCGCTCCCTCCTCTTCAGATCACCTCTCTCAGCACTTCATTTATTTCCTCAACTTCAAATCCCAAAAACTACTCCTCACAATATCCAAATTCAAATTGAAAGCTTGCTCTCATCTCTTTCTATCTTGCTTGCTATAGCCAGTGTTTGAAGTGGGAAAGACAAGTCACGTTGTCGAAAAAACAGGAAAGATACGTTTTAGAAAGTATGTACCGTTTGAATGGCATGTCAATGGATTGGCTCACTTGAATTAATCGTTATGGATTTACGTACAGTGACTGTTGTGGGAATGAAACTTGAGAAAGAGAATCTCACGGGCGAATGTACAGTTTATGAGAAGTAGCATAGCGAATGCGAGAAAATTTGCCGGTAGGTTAACTTTCTTATTTGCCAGTGTAGTGGTTCGTTCTGGCTCACGTCAAGCACTGGCTATAGCGCATTAAGTTAGCCAAACGAAGGATAAATCGTTTGGACAGAAAGTTAAGTCCAAATAAAAGTTGGGAAACTGGAGACCCTAGGTAACGTTAGCTAGTTTGCTAGTTAGCTGGCTAATGTTAGGCGCCTACCGTTAAAGTTGACTAACGTTAACGTTACAGCTTGTTGAAGTTAAGCATATAACGTAACATTAAATCAAAGGGGATTTTAAGCTTCAATGTTACCTTGGGTTATAGTTTCCAAACGATTTACCCTTAGTTTGGCTAACAAATGTCGTCATAGGTTAGGGCACCACTTCTTGAAATCTCCTTTATCCTATCTAGACACGACCGCTAAGGTGGCTCTTCAAATTTGCTAGCAAGTTAGCTAGCTTACTTGTAGCTCCGTAATATCATTATATGAATTTTCAACCAATCACAACATGTTGACATACCATATCACGTTTATTCAATGTTTCATGATATATTTACCCAGCAACAATATTGTAATTGGCTAGAAAATGAAGCTTCAACATTTGATGCGTGTTGGGCGCATATATTCGCCCCTGGCAGTCTAGAACGTTGGCAGTTTGGGCGCATATATGCTAGTGTTGTGTCGTTTGCGAACGATTCGTTCAAAAGACAGAATCTTTTGGGTGAACGAACTGAACTGAATCACTTACTGAAAAGATCCGTTCATTTCTCAGTTCAGTTGAGCTCTCGAACGGATCTGATCAGCAGCGAGCGTGCACCGTGCAGGGAGGGGGAGGGACTGCCGCGAGCGAACGTGATTCGTCCCTTGCGAACTAGTTCTGCTGTGCTGAACGAATCATTCGCATTTTCTTCTTCCTATTCCATTTCGGACGTAGGCTATTGTTCTAAGTATTGTATAGCCGAAATGAGTACCGTGTTTGCGTGTTGTATACTAGAAAGTTTTTTTTTCTTTTTTTTTCTCTAATTTGTTTCCTAAATTGTTTGAAATAAAGTTTATTAAAAAATAATAATAATTATTAAAAAAATTCGCGGGCGGGCGCCGAGCGAGGCAGCGAGCGTGCAGAGTGGACTTCTGCGAGCGAACGTGTAGTGATTCGTTCACTGCGAATCCCCCGGGGGACGTTCGCGAACGACACAACACTAGTGGCTGAGACTGTCTCAGATCCTTAAACTGTGACGGAACGGTGCAAGTTGAGTGATCCGTTCACTGAAGGCTACTAGACACAGTGAGTTAATGTGACGTGATCCTGAGTGATAATCAGCGGCTCAAACTGCCAGAATCAGGCCTAGCAAGTTAAGACTTAAAAGTCATTGAAAACCAGCGTTCACCTCCAATATTGATATTCAACGAGGAAACTTTTAAAATATCAAGATTTGTAAACGGAGTTTGGCGCATTTGTCAAAGCGACAGCACTTCCGCATGAACTGTTCGGCCCGTTTCAGTTCACTTCAATACGCAGTACGCAGTCGGAGCTCCGCCCAAGCACTGAACGATTCGGTGAACGAATCTTTTGAACGAATCTTAATTAATGAACTGATTCTAGTGATTCGTGTCACTGAAGTGAACTGTTTTGCCCATCACTAATATATGCGCCCTCGGCAGTGAGTGAGTTAAGGAAGAAGGGAAGCAAATGTTTCACACATTGTTATAAAATATATTTCCTTCTGAATTGCTAAGTAAAATGGGCCGTTCCAAACATTGTTTGGAGGAACAATGTAATTTGATTAAAAAGTTGATTGGAGAAGGGAAAACGTATAAAGAAGTGCAGCAAATTATAGGATGCTCAACTAAAATGATCTCAAATGCTTTAAAATGGCAACAAAAACCCGAAACACGTGGAAGAAAACGAGCAACTACTGTTAAAATGGATCAAAGAATAGTCAGAATGGCAAAGATTCAGCCAATCATCACCTCCAGAAAGATCAAAGATTATCTAAAATTACCTGTAAGTGCTGTTACAGTCAGAAGACGTTTGATCGAAGCTAAGCTATCAGCAAGAAGCCCCCGTAAAGCACCATTGTTGAAAAAACGGCATGTGCAGAATCGGTTAATATTTGCCAAGGAACACATCGATTGGCCCAAAGAGAAATGGCGTAACATTCTGTGGACTGATGAGAGTAAAATTTTTATTTTCGGGTCTAGTGGTCGTCGACAGTACGTCAGACGACCCCCGGGTACTGAATTCAAGCCACAGTACACTGTGAAGACAGTGAAGCATGGTGGCGCAAAAATCATGGTATGGGGATGTTTTTCATACTACGGTGTTGGGCCTATTTATCGTATACCAGGGATCATGGATCAGTTTGAATAGATCAAAATACTTGAAGAGATTATGTTGCCGTATGCCGAAGAGGAAATGCCCCTGAAATGGGTGTTTCAACAAGACAACGACCGATTAGACTTTAATTGACATCGATTCTAATCACGTTTTAATTTCTACACACATTTACTTCTTGCACATACCGCTCAATTCCATATTTCAAACCTTTCTGCCTGCTTTGAGGAAATCGCTCTCTCATTTTTCCAAAATTACATTGTTTACACTGTAAAGTTCTGACTTGAAATCAATTGTCCGAGTTTGGAACATTAACCAAGAGGGGCGGGACTTAGCGATAGGTCAATTAACGTTATAGTATTCACATTTCTCTGAAATGATACATTAAAACTAAGAAAACCCCCAAATTCCAGCGCAGGATTGTTAGCCAATGTTTGTTAAAATTTGCACTATAAAAGGGAAAGCAATGCAGTGTTTACCACAGGATTTTTCTGAAACTGGTGGGATTTTCTGAAACCCAAACTGTCTAGGGGGGTCCAGGGGAAATTTTGTCAATTTCAACAGCTAAATGTATCAATTTGGTGCTCTTTGAGATTAAAATCTGAACACTAGATCCACAATTCTTTGTGATTGGAACATGGGAAATGGAACATGTGAAATATATAGAATTTTGGCAAGTTGACTTTTTTTTGGCGAGACGGCTAGCTAACATCAGAGCACCAGAAATGTGGTGTGATGAAAAATATATACACAATAACATTTTTTGTCAGTAGACAATACAAAAACCATCACAGTGTATTTTAACCTGTTCTAGTCCAAAGCTCAGCCCTGTCTTAAGTGGGATTGAAAACTATAATAAAAACAAGTTGACTACTTGTTTATTGACAAGAAAGCCGAATCTGATTGGCTTGCTATTAAATCTTTGCTACCTCTGTAACGTTAGTATTATCTTCCACGAGATACAATATGCATGAACTAGGGTATATTATTTTGTTTTTATTTTCAGGTTAGCTTGAGAAATTCCTTTTTCTTTTTTACAATTAATGTTATCTTATAACCTTGTTATGTTAGCTGATGATAAATTTATTTCATAACACAGTCGAGAGCCTGGCTAGCTTAAGGCTGAAACAATATGTATCCATTATAGCGTACCACAGAGTGTTTAGCTGTCGCAAACAACTTTCACAAACATACTAACCACGTCAATCTCCTCAGAATTGTGAGGAGATGCAGTGTTAGCAGGGGAGAGGGGCATCGACCAGGGTGTAGAGAGGGTCTTTTTTGAAACGACGGGGCTACACATAAGCGTACAATTTCAAATTTTGTAACTTTGGCGCTTGAAATTAAACTGTGGCGGGCAAATTAAATTAAACTGTGGCTGATGAAACAAAAATGTAACTGTTTGGCCATAATGATCATTCTTATGTTTGGAGGGAAAAGGGTGAGGCTTGCAAGCCAAGGAACACCATCCCAACCGTGAAGCACGGGGGTGGCAGCATCATTTTGTGGGGGTGCTTTGCTGCAGGAGGGACTGGTGCACTTCATAAAATAGATGGCATCATGAGGAAGGAAAATTATGTGGATATATTGAAGCAACATCTCAAGACATCAGCCAGGAAGTTAAAGCTTGGTCGCAAATGGCTCTTCCAAATGGACAATAACCCAAAGCATACTTCCAAAGTTGTGGCAAAATGGCTTAAGGACAACAAAGTCAAGGTATTGGAGAGGCCATCACAAAGTCCTGACCTCAATCCAATCGAAAATTTGTGGGCAAAAAGCGTGTGCGAGCAAGGAGGCCTACAAACCTGACTCAGTTACACCAGTTCTGTCAGGAGGAATGGGCCAAAATTCCAGCAGCTTATTGTGAGAAGCTTGTGGAAGGCTACCCGAAACGTTTGACCCAAGTTAAACAATCCTCCATGATCTCAAAGTTTTTTTGTGATTGTTGCGGAATAAAATGCTTGATTTCGCTGAAGCTTTTCTTAAAAGTTGCAATGAAAAGTGCAATGTTTTCTGTGTATTTGTTGCGATGATGTTGCAGTAATTAGTGAAAGTTGCAAATAAAAATTGCGATTTCAAAAATAAATACGTAATTCAATAAAAAATCATATGTAATATAAGTTCAGTGAGAATGAAACAGTACTGTAGGTATAACACAACTGGAAATATTATGGAGCTTGTGTTCTGAGTAGGCCTAACCATTAAAAAAAGGCTCAATATAACAAACATGTTTTGTTTTATTTGTAAATTGAAATGTGAAACTTATTTTTTTGGACCTGAAACTCACAGTTAATGTGGAGTAATTCTTGGAGTAATTCTGTTTGTTCTCGTGTGATATGCGGAAGTATGTGTAAACACGGAGACTTGTGACAGCAGAACCCAAACGCGCTTTTATTATGAAATCATTTTTACGCTCAGTAATGACGGGGAAACTGACCATGCTTTATGAGACTCGCTACAACGGAGGAGATATTTTAATAAAAAACATTTTGTAAGTTGCCTATTTGTGTTTGAAATCATTTGGTGTTCTTCGAGCCGGGGTCATAACACAATGATTTGAGCATTTTTCGCGGGAAAGTTGCGGTGATTGGAAAAAAATGCAAGCTCTCGCGGAGTTTCATTGATTTTGTGTTAACTGTTGCAATCGCGACATCGCAAAATCCTTGAGGGACTGAATGCTACCAAATACTAACAGTGCATGTAAACTTCTGACCCACTGGGAATGTGATGAAAGAAATAAAAGCTGAAATAAATCATTCTCACTACTATTATAAAATATATTTAAAAAATAATTATATATAATATATATATATATACAGTGCATCCGGAAAGTATTCACAGCGCTTCACTTTTTCCACATTTTGTTCTGTTACAGCCTTATTCCAAAATTGATCAAATTAATTTTTTCCCTCAAAATTCTACACACAACACCCCATAATGACAATGTGAAAAAAGTTTTTTTGAGATTTTTGCAAATTTATTAAAAATAAAAAAATAAAATCTCTCATTTACATAAGTATTCATACCCTTTGCTTTAACGTATTTTTAAAGTATCATATTTCATATTTGGTCGCATATCCTTTACATGCTGTTACTTCCTGAAGTCTGTGACCATCAACATCAAAAAACTGTCGATATCTTATTTTCAGGTACTGCTACAAGCGATACTATAACCTCTCTGCATGTGAATGGATCTCTATGGAAATTGGGGGGTGAGACTAGATTCAGCTGTAAATTACACTGGTACAGTATGGAACACATGGCTGAAAAAATGAATTTAATCAATTTTGGAATAAGGCTGTAACAGAACAAAATGTGGAAAAAGTGAAGCGCTGTGAATACTTTCCGGATGCACTGTATATAAATGAAATGACGATCCAATTACAGTACCTTAGTTTCACATGTAAATTGGAAATAACACAAAGAGACTGAAATGATGAAGGAATTAGTAAGATTCTATAATAATTTGATTTAATTGGGCATTGATAAAGTGGGTGCAGGTTTTTGTTTTAGCCCAGCACTACAACACTTGATTCAACTAATTAACTAATCGTGCTCTTCAATCAAGACCTTGATAAGTAGAATCAGGTGTCATAGTGCTGGGCTAGAACAAAAGCCTGCACCCACACCGGCCCTTTTCGGGTAAGATTGGACACCCCTGGTCTACACAATAATATTATTTCACATTGTAATCTTGATATTTTTAGTCATGCCTGTGCGCGCCCCTGTGTGTAACAGACAGGAGGGTGTACGCGCGTTGTGTACACACCTATTTAGACGCACTTATACGCGCCGTTAAAATAACATGTAAACAACTGCGACATGACTTTAGCCCAGGTTTATGGTGGTTTGAGCGCAAGCGCTTGCTGGTGCAAGATAGCAATACGCCAAAAATAATCCTGGCCACTCCTCATCTTAACCTCTTGCTGCCAAACGCCCCCTAACGGTAACGTGGGCGTTACGGAAGTTATTAAATTATACATTTCATTAATTTTATAATATATAATAAACTGCTCACCTCAATATTTTGATTAAATATCCTTAACTCCTTTCCGTAGAAGGTCCCGCCGGCGGGACCTTTTTGCTCAACTGAGACATTCGTTGCTACTGCAGTCAAACTATTAGTGGAAATCACAAACTCTGTGTTTTAACTTTATTGGTAGACGGTTTGTGATGATTTCTGCTGAATACCGAGTTTCTAAACGTCACTATTTCCCCATAGCAAGTCCATTTAACAAGCAACCCCCCACCTAGTCTATACCTACCCATGCGTGACATAGTGGACAATAGCGTCTATGTTTGAGTTCATATATATATTTATTCATCATATAAAATTAGAATAACGTCATAGCAACGAGATAAACCCAACAATAGCCTGATCGTATGCCAGAAAAGCCGTGAAAAGCCCTGCTCACTCGAATTCAAAATAAACTGTGAAAGTACTGTCTCATTCTACCATGTATTCTACTGGCAATATATGCTACTAAATATGAAATAAATATACAATCCTACCATCGGTTTTACACATCGAGATGTTCCTTTCAAAATTCAGTGGTCATTTATCATCTGGTACAATCGGTTTGAGAAATATACAACACTTTATACCGCTATTACACTATCTGAAACGTCGACGCGTAATACCCCCATGCCCTGTAAGCCTGTTTCATTCATTACAGTTCATTCTGGTTTAATTGTCGGCTTTTTTATCCAATAGAGTACATTATAACCTTAGCAACGGTATATGCCATGTCTTTTTTGATGCTTTTTACAATTTACTACAGCCCAGCGTAACGGGAGTTTTCGTTTTAGCGGTCGAGTATTACGCAAGCTCTATAGAATACGCTTTAGGTAGGGGAGTTTCCCTTTTCCGATATGTAAGTATTTTTGTGTCTAAAATACCGTTGGTCTCGCTGGCTACATATGTACGTTCGTGTTTCCACTCGAGCACTGTCTTTCCAATAGGTTTGATAGCCCTATTGTTATTTTCGCATTTTGAGTGCATTTCACATACTGTAGTGCAATTGTTAAATGTATTTTTGATGTAGGCTACCGATGTTCATTGAAGATAGAACATTTGGCAGCATTTTGCAGATGGTGGAATACTATTTTATGTTCATGTTATCGTACACAATATAGGCGTATATCCTTGTCTCTTAGGGCATGACAAATGCTCATTCCAATTTACTGTGCGCTGATATGTGGTAGATTAAGGTAAAACTTTCCTTGGAGTCATTATGAATAGGAAAATCTTTTTCTTTTTTTTTTATACAGAAAAATGCAATCCCAGGACAAAAGTATACATACTGTAGAGTACAGGGACAAGTGATGTTTTATTGAGGTACAAGAGTGAATGATTAGGCAACATATTTAGGTGTATGTAACACTTTAATATCAATGTTTTTTTATCTTTAGCCATTAGAAGGAGCAAATGTATATGCTTTGTAATGGACTAAACAAATTAATTCATTTTATGACATGCTTTGCATAGGGGTTTTGGACCCATAGATATCTACCCCCCTATACTGATGAAAATATAGTAATTCCCACTTGGAAATTATGCAAAAGTGAGTTTTATGAGCCAAAACTGTTTGGTTCAAAATTTGTAGTTAAATATATCATAATTTTTTTTTATTTAGAGCAGTGCACAATTTAGCGATTTGGATAGATTTGGAGACACAATGGACAACAAGGGTACACTGCTATATTTTGCATCATAGACCTTTAGTAGTTCTGCATATCATCCTCATATTTTGCAAAACTTGTGGACATGGAGTTTATGATCCAGGAAATGTATACAGTTGAAGTCGGAAGTTTACATACACTTAGGTTGAAGTCATTAAAACTTATTTTTAACTACTCCACAGATTCATGTTAGCAAACTATAGTGTTGGCAAGTCAGTTAGGACATTGTGCATGACACAAGTAATTTTTCATTCATTTATTTGCATCATCATGATCCCAAGCTGTATTGAATGAATGATGCATCTATTATAGACATAATATTAATTGGTGGTGGTGTTAATTGTATCTGATCAAAAACGTCTCCGACATAAAAAAAGCCAAGTTACTCACGCATAGCCTACAGAGCTCTGTCTATAAGTCCTTAATTCCAACTTGCAAAAACTAGACCTGCCTTTAAAAGTATTGATATCAAAATTTGGCCAAGTTACAATTAACAACTATTTTATTTATTTATTTATATTTTATTTATTTATTTATTTATTCTTCTCTTTTTTATTATCTTGTATTTCTGTATACTTATTGTTCTTGTTCTTCTGTTTTGTTATATATTTTGTCATTTTTCCTTTGCCTGTCAAAGCACCTTGTATCCTTTCATTAGAAAGGTGCTATACAAATAAAGTTATTATTATTATTATTATTATTATTATAACAATATTGCCTATCGTGGCTCACACACACTAGCTCTATTCCAAATCAATGCTATCCAAACTTTCCTAAATTATTTAATGCAACTTGGCCCTGTGTTTCTTCATTTTAGCACGTGAAGAGATTGTGCCTCATGGAACAACATATGATTTCAATTCACGTTTTTAACAGTTGATGAATAATTACACTCCAGAAAGGATATGGTTATACTTTGTTGGCAAGTTTACTTTAGAAAATGTACAGGTTTTAAAATGTTAACTGCTGCTACAGATTTCTTGACTATTCACAAGCAGACATTTATATCAAGAAACATGTACAATAGAGAAAGGGGGGATGAATAAATAAATGCAGATAAAAATGAGTAATATTTTTACCTAGAAAATAGCGCACATATAGCATTTATACAAACGTATCCAGACATGTTTGTGGGTCAGATGATGGCAAATAAGTAATAGTACTAATTTTATTAACATAATAATAGTTGATATTTGCGAACAGAATTTTGTGAACACAAGGATATCTATGCTCTGTAGGACCACACAGGTTTTGATAGAAATCCAAATATTCCAAATAAATATATATATTATTAATAATAATAATAATACTAATAATAATAATACATTTTATTCATTCTGTGCTTTTCATAGACTCAAAGCAGTGGATGCAGACAATTGTTCAAACATGCACTATAGTGTAGTAAATTTTCTGTTTAATTTCTAAGTGCAACACATCTGAATCAGATTTCCACTATAAATTATTCTCATTTTGCAGTTTTCTCATCTGCTACATGGGTTTGGAGAGTTTTTTGGGGACCACATGTAGGCTAGTTAGTTGTGTAATATGAAACACACCAAAAACACATCTAAAAATGAACTTTTATTGCCAATTATCAAAATTTATTTTAAAAAATTAATCATTTTGAGACTTTTCTGGAACCTTGCCATTTTGCACAATTTGGCACAATTTGTGCCAACTTTGGTAACCGAAATGGTTCACCTGAAAAAAATCTCTGTAGAATTTGAATGGTTTGAGATATTGACACCATATTTTTTAGCAGAGATAGGCTGCATATTGAGGAATCACAGAGTTATTTCCTCCATAGCTCTTGTAGCTCATCAGGTAAATAATCAGTGAGCTGTCATCGTCTCGCCGCGCGAACAGCCATTTTCTTTTCTGCGTTTTTGTTTTCCTAATTTGAAACGTTAGCTCTGCTGTCTGTCTTGCTAGCTTTATAAATGTTATACTCAACTATTAGTCTTATCAATAGCAAGTACTAACTAGCTAGTTTTTTAACATAACGTTATGTATAAATTTGAAGGTTGTTGTTGATCAGTCCTGTCGAAAATGAATGGAGTAGAGAACTAAACAGCAAACATTTCCTAACGTAACGTCAGCTTCACGTTTTATTTTCTGACTCATGTTTTTGACTTGAGCAAGATTAGCCTGTTTAGACAAATATGACAAAAATACATCATTCAGTTGAGCCAATGTCACTGATGATTTAGGTCTGTTCATTCAAAACAATATCTTATATGAATGGACATTATGCTAAGTAGTCTAACATTGTGTTATTGTTGTGCTTTTTATCTAGGCTAACGTTATTCTGGAGCATAGTGTTTTCTGTAAAATGTCATTCTCACTATACACCCCTTTAATGACTCAGAAATGGTTTTATATGTTATGGATTAATGAAATGGCAACTGATAATATATTTATCTATTACAGCGATGGATGGACATTATGCTTGTGTCCAGAATAGCTATTTTATCTATTCCTGACATAAGCATAAAGCGTTTGCTGTAAGGTGATGTTATTGCAAGTATACAGCCCTTTAATTACTCAGAAATTGTTTTATATGATATGTTATGGATTAATGAAATGGTAAATGATTACATATTTATGTATTGCAGCAAAGGATGGACATTTAGCCATCTGATACAGTCCCTGAAGAGAAGGAGGTGCTGAGGGTCATTGCAGAGCATGACACGTAGGACCATCAGGGCATGCATGCACTTACTGTTATCTTCTTGATTTTTGAATATATTGAAGGTATTTATGCTTGACCATAGATTTGTCTGCTGTATCTGTACTAATACATTAATGATTTTACTGTAAATAAATCCAATGCATTAATTTTACGGGTATCTAAACTGATATTTGCCATGGGTTGTATCTTGTTTTTATTTGTTTTGCAATGTTATCCATTTACTTAGTTCATCCATTCACTATGTTATACATCTTTTTTTAAAATAAAGTGTGTGTTTCATTGAACACATAAATTGTATATTTCAGTGTATGTGTCTTTCAATTTTGCATTATATCAACAGATTCTCAACAGTGACCCATTAGGAGTATGGATAAGTGGTAATGTGAAATGTCAATGAACCTAACATTCTAATAAAATTTTTTTTTTGCCTTTTCCCATACATCACTAAGATGTTATAACTTTTGAGCAGTAAATGATAAATCTGTTCTGATTTCTACTCTATATCACTTACAAAATAGTGAAGATACCACACAGTTTGTCTCCCTCGATCTTGAACATGAAATGTTTAAAAACCTAGGTTTCTCATGGAGAATAATTTTTTAATTATTATTTATTTTGTGATTTGTTTTAATAATTGATTTAATTGATGATATTGTGATGAAGTAAGCATATTATTGTATATAAATGGAAAGCTCCAGTTATCCTGTTTAAAATGGTATATTATCTTTAGGGGTGTATCATAATATGATCACACCACAAACAGTTTTGCATACACATGTCATATTTTCAATGAACCTAACATTCTAAAGCGTTTATTTTAGCCTTTTCTTACCCATCACTGAAGTGGTTATAACTTTTGAGCAGTAGAAGATAAATCTATTCTGATTCCTATTCTATATGACTCACACAATGGTGAAGATATCATACACTGTAAGTTTCCCCCTATCTTGAACATGAAATGGGTAAAATAGTAGGTTTCTCATTAGAAAATAGCCATTTAGAATGTTTTATAAATTTAGTTGGTAAATGTATTTCCATAACTGATGATATTGCCATCAAGTAATCCTATTATTTTTTATATCAATTGAAAGCCCCAGTTATCCTGTTTACAATGGTCTATCAAGTTTAGGTATCTGATGTAATATGATCACACTACAAACATTTTTGCAACGCACATTAAGAAATAAAATGGAATAGAATGTTGACCCAATATTCGCTTAGGCTGGAAAGGGTTAACCCAATCGAGCCACGTCGCTATAGAGTTCCAAATATAAAAAAATATTTTAAAATTCACTAAAAATCACTGTTCCTTTGCAGAGATTTAAAACTTGCTACAATGAAAAAGACCCGGATTTGGATCATAGATCTTTACTATTTGGGTGGGCGCCATCTTGAATTTGCCGCCAATTTGTAATAAATGTACTCATTTATTACTTCTCTGTGTTTTTCTTTAACCGCTTGGCTGATTCTTATGAAACTTGGCATACCGTTAGAAGTTGTCATCGCACAAGCCCTCACCAAATTTGGTGGCGAAAAGCCAGTTGATGGTGCTGTAGTGCAGGTAACAAAATTTTGACATTGACACGCCCACTGCTGACGCCCAGTTTGACCTAGAGTCACAAAATGTGGTACACAGGTCCCTTTGCTCATACTCAACAAATTTGCCTCAAGGAACCATCACCCATATTGGATTTTCCGCTAATTAGCATTTTTTGTAAAACACTTAAAATGCTACTCCTCCTACAAAGTTTTACCAATTTAAATGAAACCTGGTATACACCCTCCTTAGGGCATGCTTCATAAAAGCTTCTTCATAAAATACAGAATTTTGATATTTTAAAAGATGGCCGAATGACGAGCCAATGAATTTTCAATGGGCGTGGCTTATCAAAAAGATGCTAACAATTCAAAAACTATTTGATGGAAAGTTATAAAAATTGGTAGGTCTGTTAAGAGTAATATCAATACCTCTGCAGTTTCAACCGAATTGAACCACGTGGTGGTGAAATAGAGATCAAAATCTAAGAAAATATTAAAAAATTCACAAAAAAATAATTGACGCCCACTGCATATGCCCCATTTGATCTAGTCACAAAATTTGGTGAACATGTCCTGCTGCTCATGCCCAACAAATTTGCCTCATGGAACCATGAAGTCTGCCATCTTAGATTTTCCGCTAATTAGCATTTTTTGTAAAACACTTAAACTACTTGATTGAGAGTTAGATCAAGACTTGAGCCCTGCAGTTTTAACCCAATCATTTCGCGTGGTGGCGCTATAGAAATACAAATGTTGGGATGGCAGGTATGCCATCCGCCAAGTACACTATCTATGCTTAACAGGCCGTCTACCTACCATACCAACTGAAAGTTCCTGTAGCTTAGTGGTTAACCTCTTCCTACCAAGGGCAAAATATACCAATTCTCACCTGTTTTCACTAGTGACTAACAAAGCTGTTTATCTCAAAAACTGAAAAGGCTACAAATATGGTTCATAGCTTTTATTAAAACAGAGAACTGCACTATTATGACTAAGCAGTCATAATTCATATACATACACTTTTTGCTACTTAATGACAACAATTTATGTACAGAAATTGTGAAAAAAATAAAAAAACGGGTACCTACATTCAAATTTTTGATTTTTTACTTGAGCTATTCATTCAAATTCTACAGAGCTTTTTTTTTAGGTGAACCATTTCGGATACCAAGGTTGTTACAAATTGTGCCAAATTGTGCAAAATGGCAAGGTTCCAGAAAGTGTCAATATGATTTATTTTTTAAGTTTTACAATAAAATTTGATAATTGGCAAAAACGTTCATTTTTAGATATGTTTTTGGTGTGTTTCATATTACACAACTAACTAGCCTACCCGTGGTCCCCAAAAAGCTCTCCAAACCCATGTAGCAGCACAGTGAATCTTGTATTCCACCAGAGCCCCATTAGCCAGAAATGAGTCCAGGTATATGCAAACGGGATATAAAATCAAATGTCCACCAGTTTCCTATAGATAAAATAAACCCCTGCATAATAATCAACAACAAACTCATCTTCATGTTATCTCTCCCTCATATTACATCATTCATAAATTGCTCATTCGTTTACCTGCACAGCCTGCTGTACTGCATACAGAACAATTTATTCATGTGGAACAATTACTACTAAACAAACACTTCAGACGCCATTTAATTCAAAAGAAACTCGGAACAGCTCATCTCAGACACAAATAGATAGCCAGCTGCTATGTGTAATTGTGCTGGCTAGCTTGCCATTGTTACAATATAGTAATGTTAGCTATATTCATATAATTCAGAGGGATTCGTTTTATACATAACAGTGAATTTGCACTGGTATACCGGCAAAAAAAAATCTGTTACCTTACACAACTCAGCATCACTGAGACAAGATTGCAAAAACATCTTCGGGCAAGGACCTGCTGCTCGGAGAAACGCCTGAATAACCTAGACATAGCTAACCAAAAACTGTATGAAAGAGACTAAAGTAAAAAGATGCACAGCCGCCGTTACCTAATGAATTAAACTTTGCTAAACGGAATGTAGCTAGCTGCTACAAGCTAAAAACACTGTGCCATCTTGGTACGAACATTACGCTTGGACGCTTCCTCCTCTTACGCGTAGCTGTATCTACGTGACTTCCGAAGGCATTGTGTTGAATGAGGGCTTGTCTGAAAGATAAGAGTCTTCACCATGGGCTGGAATATTTGACAGACAGTTTAAAAACCCAATGGAAAGCAAATAATACTCGCAGTGGAGGCGGGTCGATGCAAGTTTTTCCCACTTCAGATAGGCCTATTGTGCTATTGGTCATAGAAATACACCCAATTGACGACGGTTTTGCATAAAACTCTGCAATGAAGTACAAAACCCCTTTATCTAAAATATACTAAGCCAGGGGATTGAAACTGGCTGAGTTTCACAACGCCAAACTGAACACAGCCGAACTACTCGTGATGAAGAATTAAAAATGGAAAAATATCATGTACAGCTGTATGAAAGTTTTAAAGTATTTTTTCTTGAAGTCTAAAGGTATAACGATTTTTCAAACCAAAGTTTTGTGAAATACAATTAAGCAGAACAGTTTACCAGCACATTGTTTATGGTGTGACATCAAGCTGCAATACGTTTGGGAATTTGGTTTGAGTTTCCAACGTAATTTACAAAGTTTTAACTCGATGTTTTGGGCTTAAAGACCACTTTCCCAGAAGGAATGGATATATCTTAAGGACATTTAATCAAAATATTGAGGGGAGCACTTTATTATATATTATTAAATTAATGAAATGTATAATTTAATCATTTCCGTAACGCCCGTGTTACTGCTAGGGGGCGTTTGGCAGCAGGAGGTTGCAGCTATATTTTTACTTATTATTTATTGTATAGGTTATTAGCCCATTCTATTGCTGCACTTGCATTTAACTTGCCTTCGCTCTCCTGGAGCAAGGAGCCTATGCTGGTCGGCAGGTGATTGGCTTCAGTTTAAATACCACTTCATCTTTCTCGCATTTCACTAAAGCATATTACTTGGAAATGGCCTAAAGTAAAGCCTAATGAACAGCGCTGACAATTATACTTGTAACTGTACTATTAGACTAACTAAACTAATTCTCATTCTAAATGTATCAGTAGGATTTTCATTTTGTCTTAATTGCAGGCATAGGGGATTCATAAAATATATGCGCAATTCGCGCAATCCCGCGCTGAATTTTCAGCCCTGTATATTCCACTCGTATACTAGTTGCCACTCATGTGAGGGTATTACTGACATAAATGGCAACCCAATGTGACGCTATAAATTAATTCAACACATGTCTCCATGTGCCAACTGTGAAGGCGTACATGTTTTAACGATCTGTCCTCACTACCAAATTCTTAATGTAAACTACACTACACCTGCATGCAGATTAAGCTATATCATAATAATAAAAAAATTTATAAATGGTTGAACAATATTGCAAATTAGCTATCTATTTTCTTTAGTGACAGACTTGCTAGACTAGCTGCCAGTGAATTGGCTAGCTAGCAGTGGTCTTTTATGGACTGCCGTAACAATCCTTTATTAGTCTGTCTATTAAATTAGTCTGTAAAACAGTCAACCAAAAAATGCAAAGTATTTAATTGCTTCCTCTTCATTCTCAAGAGTTGCGAGCAAAGAATTCCTTCGCTGCAAAGAAATAATAGATTGTGGTAGCCTACAATGGCAAGTGATATTCCACTGTTAAAAAAGCCAGAAAGAGGGTGCATACATACAACAACCTCGACAATGGGGGAGGGCTCTACTTTCAACAGCCAGTTGGCTAGTGGAGTGCTGAGCACATAGTTGAAGACAGCACGGTGGTACTGCAGAAAAGAATGTTGCTCACGTGGTTACGGCTATGGAAATTTTCAATTTTACAAAGAAAAATGGTTATTCTTGACCTTGGTGTCCTCATATGCAGCTATAGCATTGATCGCCATCATCATTACCAAGTGATTGGTGTGGCTGCTAGGGGAAACAGGGGCAGGTCAGTAGCAGTGTTTCTGTGAGGCTCATAAATCCAGCTGAGTGAGAGAAGTCAAGGCAGCGCCCACGCAAGTATATCATACATGATGATCTATTAACACAATTATTGCGTTTCCTGACCCCGTAATCACCGGTCCAACGACAGCGGCCCAAATTTACAGGCATAACTAATCCAATGGTATTTAGCAACCTATTTTTGTATTCATTTTATCAAGATAGTTTGAGCTCTCTATGCGCTCTGTTAATGTGGTTGCCAAGCAACAAAATTCTGAAGTATAGGTTGTGATTTGTGGTGGTGGTTAGTCACAGTTGTCTACAGCACATACAACACAGAAAAAGTATAAATATAAATATTATAAATTGACAGATTTCACTTGCATACAATATACAATTCAAACTAGATACTCTTCATGGCTTCAAGTGGGTTCTCTGAATTTCAGTATATCCTCTTAAGTCTGTCGATAAAGAAAATCATCTGGTTCACTCTTGGGAAGCGTAACAGTATAGGATTGCACAAGTATGACACTGACAGTGAGAAAAAAAAAAAGGGATTTGTGGGGGAAGGTTTTCTTCCTTTTTTTGGGAGGTGGGGGGGGGGGGGTGTTCTGGTGGGTATAAAGAGTCTCTTAAAATCGATGTGAGTGCTGATTGAGAGGCTTTGCTGCAAGTTGGCCAAAACGTGTAAAACACAAACACAAACACAAAAACAGTTTCCCCCTCAAGGGAGGATTCAGCACTTTAAAAAATGCCATCCACAAACATTTTTTTCGGGAGTGTCATCTGTAAACACATTGAATTTAAAGTACTTTGCACACAGGCAGAATTAGATTTAACTTCTTCAGCTCTGAAAAAGGAGCACAGAAACAATGTTCTGACTCCACTGTAAAAAGCATGAATGATGATGCCAAGTCTGGTGTGTATTTCAATGTATTTCAGTGCTGATGAGGATATTATGTTAGAATTGGCAAAAGACCAGCTGTATCTATTTCTGATGTTTCTCTGCTATGTAGTAATGATTAATCTCTCAATGTATCAGAAAGTGACCCAAAAAGAGCCTGTCTGTCAAGGTTCTAGTGAGACAAATAATGTTTCAACAATTACTATTCACAATGGAACTAATTGAATTGTGTGGGAAAATTGTGGGGGGGGGGGGGGGGTTTGGGGGTTGAAAAAAATCATAAACACTTATCCAGTTCTAGTTTATGCCAAAAAGCTGATGTGTGTCTTAGCTACTTCATGGCAAACAGTAAATGCAGTTAACTTTGCTTCTGTAATCGTATGTTCAAAGTGAAATCGTTCGATTATGGTCAGCTCGCCAATGTAATCTACTTTTCATGGTCATTGATCATAATGTAGTTGGACATGTTCTTACCAGGTGATTCAATAAGGCAGACGATGTCAGGGAATGAGACTTAGTTGTAGGTTATCATTTGTCCACTCTGTAACAAAACCTGTTTGGTTTACTTTGCCAAAACATCTTTAGGAAATAACGTAGCCTATCAATGTAATTTTCTGACATTATAAGATATATAAGATAAGATATAAGACTATAAGATAGCTAGCTTGATCTACGATGTGTCCCTACACAGAACAGTGACAGACGGTCACGGGAGCATTTCTTCCCTTGCTGGCTCCGCCTACATGACTATAATTTACACGCCCACTTGACAAACTGTAGTCTTTCAAAAACGAGGAAGTGGTAGAGGTATACGTCAAAATTACGTATACCTCTACCAAATTTTCAACTTTATATGAAAATATTTCAGTACAGAATTTCAGTTCTTTTGTCACCAGCTTTGTTCTTTTTGAAATGTAACAGACAGTAAAGAAAAAGTAAAGAAGTGACACCAATACATTTTGTCTATATTTTGGCTTGTGCAATTATGTTAAGTTTCATTTGGATTAACCAGTTTACAAACAAATTATAACTTTTAACACAGGAGAAAATATTTCAACCAACTATTTTACTGTAAGTTTAAGTGCCATACAACCTTGTTTTAATGCTGAAATGTTCCTGCTTAGGTGTTCCTTTGTGAGGAAGTTGTAAGCTGGTTGGTGTACTGAGCTATCCCTCCTGTCACCATTTCTGCCATCCTGCTGGGTACACCTACAGCTGCATGTCCCTCGTCCATAATGGTCATCATCCATCCCCCCATAACAGCAGCTGCCATCTGTTGTAATCATGCATCCTGTTAATTTCCCCCACCATTTAGATACAACTGGCAGGATTGTTTTTACTTCCCTATTATCCAGAGTTTTTTTTTTATTAAAGGTAAAAACAGACATTTCTACCACCTTGTCTGAACAGTGATTCAGTATTGCTTACTAATGTAAAACAAATTAACAGCAAAAAAAAAAAAAAAAAAAATGTACCCTTTGCTCCTAGATGCAAGACCCTTTCGCTGCACTAGAATACACCTTAACTGACCCAGCACTTAACAGAATTAGTAGAATAATATAATTACTCCAGTTAGCTAAAACTAGGTGTCTGTCACAGCAGAACACCTCTCAAACCCATTTGCAACTGTATAGTAATTGCGTCTTTTCTATATACTTTGGGACAAAAATCACTCAACCAGACCCATGACTTATGCAGAATGTGTATTACAAATGAGTGTACATAATATTATACTTTTGCAGATAAAGATACAATTGGATGGGCATCCTCACGATTGTTGGGTGGGTTATTCTCTTTCACTGCAACACAAAGTTTAAAAAAAAAACTATGCTATGCAAAAGATCCTATGAGAATACTCTACTCTGAACCTGTGCTTCACTGGCATTTTTCATGAAGCCTGTGGTCCCATAGATGTAGCAGATGATGTCCATGTGAGTCAATGGAATTTTTGGTGGCCTAATCTTATGGGTCTACCACAAAGAATTTGAAAGTGCTAAGAACATAAGAATACACAATGATGAGAACAGGCAATGCTCTACTCTGAACCTGTGCTTCACTTTTGTTGTTTTGGCTCTGTACACCAGCACACACTGAAATGAAACAATGCACGAGTTAAAATTGCAGACTGTCAGCTTTAATTTTATGGTATTTACATCCATATGTTAATGTACAATTAATTTAGTAGCTTGAAAAAAAAATAAAGCAGTAAATGTGGCATGTGCAAAAGTTTAGTCAGTCTTTCAGTTAATCCATTAATACTTTTTTTAAAGGTCTCAAAACTGCCAGGTGAAGACAATTCCAGAGCTTAATCAATACTCTGACCCTTCAAATATTTATTTATGTTGTGCTTACTCTCAACAACCATAGGCCCTGCTAAGGTTCTGACTGAGGACCTGAAAATAAAGGCAATTGACTATTACAAAGCAAGGGAATGCTATAGGAAGATCTCTAAATGCTTCCAGATTAAAAGTTTGACAGTCAGAAACATCATTAAGAAATGAAAACGTTAAATTCAAGGCAAGCTCTGGAAAGATCAAGAAAAATCTTTGATAGAACTGCTGGTAGACTGGTCAGGTATGCAAAGCAAAACCCACATATCACTGCAAAGGACCTGCAGAAAGGTTTAGTGACACCAGAGTAGTGGTGCACCAGTCCAAAAATGATCTGCATGGAAGAGTTATCAGAAGGAAACCCTTCCTGCTATCTCATCACAACATCTGAAGTATGCAGCACTTCGATAAGCCACAGATGTTTTGGAGCAAAGTGCTGTGGACTGTTGAAACAAAAATTTACCTCTTTGGCCACAGCCACCAAAGATACATCTGAAGAAAAACAAGGGAAGCATTTGAAGAAAAGAACACCTTGCTAACCGTTATGCAAGGAGGTGGATATATTATGCTTTGCGGTTGTGTAGTAGCCAATGGCAGTGGATATATTGTGGATTCAACTAAATATCAACACATCCTTGAAGCTAATGTCCCAGAGTCAGTGATCAACAAGACAATTATCCAAAATATACCTCAGAATTAACCATGAACTACTTAAAGGAATGAAAGATTAAGGTTTTGTAATAGCCTTCACAGTCCCTAGACTTGAATATTATTGAAAATCTGAGTGGGTGCTAGCTAGTTGGTGTAGACTGCAGCAGGCTTTATCGGCGTCGCCACGTCCCGGCTGTCTGTAAGGCCTTCTCACAGTGAAAATTAACGTAATCTTCGTTGCGTGTCCATGTAAACAACAAAAATTACATTTAGTTAGATTAGCAAATTAAACAAATCCATACTAACCTAAAGCTGTATAGGTAAATAACGTCATTTACCCCTGGATTTACATTAATTTACACTTAGCATTATTTTCTGTTGACAATTGTAAAAAAATATTCACTTTCTCAGGAGCAATACTGAAGTATTTTGGTGGTGGTGGAGCTGCAGTACCATCTCATGATGATGCTGCTGACACAACCAGAGATGATGAAAGCACTGGTAAGTGAAAATTTCCCACTGCCTTCTCTTTGAATAGTTTTGTGTGCAACCTGATAGCTATTTGTACTCCAGCCAATAAAAAAATTAGTTTTAAAATGACAATTCACTGTGTTGTCTTCTTGTATGATATATTACCTTGTATGATTTATCTTGTTTTATCTACTCTGCATGTTATGCATGTTCTACTTAACTTAGGCCTCAAGAGCCCTTCTGGTGCCGGCAGACACACAGAAACCTCCCGGCAGGGCATGCTTTGCGAGCGAGCGCACAAAAAGGCGAGCGCGCATGCAACACTAGGGCCCCCCGCCGGCTTTTGATTAGGGCCCCCAATAGTCTAGGGCCGGCACCTAACATTTAACATGACAAAACAGCAGCAGTATAAACTAGCGAAATATCCCGAATTAATCACAATTGCGTATTAGCTTTCACAAACCTCCTGACAGTGAATTTTCTAACGAGTAACGTTAGCCTAGCACAGGTATTTGTATCCCGTTGGGAACGATATGTTGCACATTATTACCACAAGATGATCTTGTTGTTCTACTGCAAATAATAAGTTGGTTTATTATCGCTCATGGCGGCTAGCTCAAATGCTTATGTAATGCTATGCATTCTCTGGCAGCCTACCTTGCCCACAAATGCGTATCACCTTTTCCCGTCTAACCTCCAAGCCATAGTTGGAGACACGGGGGAACTGAAGCTGCTAATGGCGTGCAACTTTCTGGTTTCAGCTACTAATGAAACCGGAAAGCTACTAATTGGCTCACAGCTTCGGGGTAATGCCCAAATTATCAACGTAAAGGCCAGTTTATAGTCCAGCGACAGTGTGTCGCTCGACTGAAATCGCAGAACTTTCAGAAACATTCTATTGTCACGCTACATACACTGTGGTCTTTGTCGTTCGCAAAAAGTATAAACGCACTCCAGCGACAGTTTACACTCAGGGGACAATGGAGGGAGAAGCAGCTTTAATAGGCTAGCCTACATCTCATTATGTCTTCTGCTTTACCTCTTTTTTTGTTGGAGGCCTCTGAAATAAATGTCAATTTCGAGGGCACCGTAGCCTATTGTTTGAAATATCATTCACTGGATCTTTCATACACTTGTAGGCTATGTGGGTTTTGAACGAGGTAGCAAATAAAACGTTTGTAATTAAACCTCAACATTGATGCAACGCCTCATATTAAACGTTAATTAGTCGGAAAACACGGAGGGCATAACCTACGTTAGGGATGTAAATAGCTAGCTACAAGACGGGACTCATTGGGGGAGCAGCCTACATTTCTCTAGTTAGAGAATGAGGTTCAAGAATGTGGAGTAGCCTATTTCACTCGCTATCAGAATGCCACGGATCAGATGGGCTGTCACTCGAGTCGTTGCACAAAGTTTAATCTGGAAAATCTAAGTTAGCCTACTGTGAAAGCAAATAACTTTGTAATGCATTCGCAGGCGCCTACAACGCTACAAAAGTGTAGTTAAGCTGCAAATGTGTCTTTGTAACCATTCACAATAGCCTACAGACTAATAGGCTATTGGTAGGCTAACTTGTAGCATTGGAAGCGAGTTGCTTCTTTTTTTGGATTGTAACGTTTTCTCAACCTCTAGCAAAGCATCAATCTGTGAAATTACATCGTTATTATTGTTAGGCTATTAATAATAATATTAAATTGTGCTCATTTATAATGATATTCATGCACTTGGTAGGTAAGGTATTCATGCACTAGGTAGGTAAGCTATGGGTAGGTAAGCCTACCCTATGGCTGCACGCACAAAGTTTTCAAACAAAGAAATCTGTCCATTAACAGTTAGCTTATGTGCTAGCTAGTAAGTTGACAGATCGAGTGAAGTCTCCGCTGTCCGAGACAAACTTTACCATAACAACAGAGGCAGCGACAGGGTCAAAGTTGAATTTATTTCATGTCTCAGCGACATCTTCAGCGACCACAGGACGACAGTCGCCCAAGTATAAACCAAATGTCGCTGCGACCAGCGACATCAATGGCACGTCGTCGGTCGCAGCGACACTCTGTTGCTGGACTATAAACTGGCCTTTATGGTCCCATGCAAATGGCGAGGACACAGGTTTCATTCAGGTGGCTCTTTATTTACACCAATGAACACTGTACAGCTTACAGTTTAGAGGGAGAGACCTTAAAACCAGCCGCAAAGCATTCACCTAACTTTCTAACTTTGTGCTTGAATGTTTGTTTTCCTTCCGTCTGCCCTCACTCACACGGACCAAACAGGATATCTTAAAAGGGTACACTTCCCATAGCATGAACCCACGTTAAAGCTGCCTACCCCCATTTACCATCAGATGGCTAGCAATGATGCTGCGTTCACACCAAAAATGGTAGGCGGAGCAAGAGTTCCAACTTCGGGGCTGGAAAGTCCGCAGTTGTAATTATTAGACAGACTACAGGCACTCATTGAATGAGGTCAACTGAGTTTTTAGCGCCGGTCCGATGCGCGCGCTCTAAGCATAGGTTATGTCATGTAATCAGTTCCTAAGCTAACTGAAACACTACTCTGCATGACTGATCACCTCCCCTTGTGCAAAAAAAAAAAACAAGCTCCAGTTGTATATCTTGTGTGAACACTGCATTACTCTGCAGGAATCATTTTCACATTTCGTATTTCTCAATGCGTGCTCAATGCAGCTAAAGCAAAAGCAGCGTTATATAATGGCTGGAGTCAGAATAAAAAATGCTGCCTTTTTGCAAAATACATTTAGAAATGTGCAAGATTTATGAACAATAAGGAGCTTACATTTTGTTTTCAACATGCGATTTATTCTTGTAAAAGAGTATGGCCAGTGCGTAAGGCCTTTAGCTATGTGCTCTCTGCAGCTAACTAAAATAAATGCTAGTGTGTGCGCTATCTGCTCAGAAGCTAAAAAAAAGCGCCATTGTGTGCATGTTATATGCAGTTGAAGGCTACATTGGTGTATGCGGTGTCTGCAGCTGGTGCTGGCGGGGCACAGTTAGTGCGTAGCTTACACTCTAAAAGCAAGGGGCAAAACCGGACTTCATTTTGACGCACACTTCCTGCCTGCTGTCAGCACTGTTTACTCCTGTATAAGTCTTTCAGACCATTTCAATGCAAGTCAATGCTACCATGGGTCTGGTTTTCCGCAAATCGCTCCCTCTGCATTGGTGCTGCTTCAACTGCTGCTCTGTGTGTGCCTGCTTTAGACGCGCATTTCCTTTTTGGAGGTAGAGTTGGTGGAAGAGTTGTTAGCGTTTGGAAAGTATGGAGGAGGATAACATTGTGATTGAGTTTGTAATCGATATTAGAGTTCTAAAATCCATATCAAACTGGTTAGACTGATTCACTCCTAAGGCAAAAAAAAATCTTTGTTGCCGCTAAGGGGCAGAGAGGGAATTTCCACTTTTTCCTCCGTTAAGCACTCGGCTAGCAGCCGGTTAGCTAATTTGTCCACCTTCTTGCTGACAGGAGGTTTTCATTTGGTTTTTCACCCTCTCAGGAGCAAAACCTAACTGTCATAAGAGTCTGCTTCCATTATTAATTGGCTTACCGTAGCCTACCATAATCCGATCTCAGCTAAACTTGATTTTTCCTGAAATATAAATAAAATATTAACAATTCTTAAATAATTCAGAACCTGGCAAATTAAATTCTCTACATGTCACGCTCTACATGTGGGAATAAAAATATAAGGCAATACTTGAAGAGGGGAACAATTGAAATGTGCTAAATTTGGAAAAACTTGGGAAGACTCTGGGCATTGGATTTCTGCCTACATCTCATAGCTTTAACAAATCAAACCTTTGTCGTGCTCAAACGCTCAGGAGCTCTCATGCATCATAAAGCTGCTGGGTCATTCCGTGTCAAATCAACCAGTTTTCTGAAAAGTTCCTGTATGACCCTCTCAGATTTTGATGAAACTCCATCATAATAATCCATTGTGTGAAAAATGAACACACACAAAAAATTTGCCTCATACGACATGTCGTTTCCGAGATATGGCCTCCTGAAATTTGCTCAAAACCTCCGTCTTTCACGCTCGCAAGTCGTGAAAATGCGCGAATGTGATTTTTTTCTGACTTTGGAAGCTTATAACTTGGGATTGGTAACAGCTATAGAGCTGAAAATGAAAGTGGTATCCTAACTTACTTTCTTCCAAATTGCAAGAATATGACATCAGATTACTTGTACCCCCTTCCCTTTTCAAGTTATATGCACCCAAAGTAGCCACTTTGTTCAGTCGCACATGTTTTTGGTGATTTTCGAGGTCACCCTGTACCCATACAAGTGGACATATACATCCCATATCACAGATGTATTATCTATCGGTGTATGTCTATGGTCACAAGCAAATACAGGCTAATCAATTCATTTGTAAAGGAATGACATCCATCCAAAGTTGGGTCCGGGTGAAAAAAAGTCAAAAACACAACCGTCCGTCTTGTCAATGGATCACCATGTGGACAGTTAAAACTTTTTCTGGAATTTACACCAGTTAAACAGATATATTAGATCTACTCATGTGAAAATTAGAATGACTAGGTTGATTCAGGAATACAATAGCATTGCATTTCGTCACATTGTCGCTTGAAGCGAGTGGGGTATTGGCCGAGTTGTATAGTGGATGCTCCACTAGTCACATAACATATCTGGGTAAGATTTTTGGGGGTGGGTTTTGCTAACAATATCCAATGTGAGTGTCACTATGACCGCGACCCCTCATAAGCCTCTGTTCATGAACGATGCCGGCAATGACTCGTCCAGCGGTATCTCTGCAAAATTATGTCATCTCTGTCCTGTTAACATTTGCTACTTGCTTAACCTCTTGCTGCCAAACGCCCCCTAGCGGTAACGCGGGGCGTTACGGAAATTATTAAATTATACATTTCATTAATTTAATAATATATATTAAACTGCTCACCTCAATATTTTGATTAAATATCCTTAAGATATATCCATTCCTTCTGGGAAAGTGGTTTTTAAGCCCAAAACATCGAGTTAAAACTTCGTAAATTACGTTGGAAACAACGACCTAATTCCCAAACATCTATTGCAGCTTGATGTCACACCATAAACAATGTGCTGGTAAACTGTTCTGCTTAATTGTATTTCACAAAACTTTGGTTTGAAAAATCGTTATACCATTAGACTTCAAGAAAAAATACTTTAAAACTTTCATACGGCTGTACATGAAATGTTTTTTTTCACATTTTAAACCTACTTGTGCTTTTCAGCACTTCATTATGAGTCATTCGGCTGTGTTCAGTTTGGCGTTGTGAAACTCAGCCAGTTTCTGAAGTACCAATCCTGTGGCTTAGTATATTTGAGCCAAAGGGGTTTTGTACTTTTTTGCACAGTTATATGCAAAACCATCATCAATTGGGTGTATTTCTTTGACTGATAGCACCATAGGCCTATCTGAAGTGGGAAAAACGCGCATCTACCCGCCTCCACTGTGAGTGTGATTTGCTTTCCATTGGGTTTTTAAACTGTCTGTCAAATATTCCAGCCAATAGCGAAGACTCTTATCTTTCAGACAAGCCCTCATTCAACACAATGGGTTAGGTTGTCACAGAAATCCAGCTGCGCGTAAGAGGAGGAGGTGTACAAGCGTAATGTTCCTACCAAGATGGCGCAGTGTGTTTAGCTTGTAGCAGCTAGCTACATCCCGTTTAGCAAAGTATGATTCATTAGGTAACGGCGGCTGTTCACCTTTTTACTTTACAGTCTCTTTCATACAGTTTTTGGATAGTTATGTCTAGGTTATTCAGGCGTTTCTCTGTGCAGCAGGTCCTAGCCCTAAGATGTTTTTGCGATGTTGTCTCAGTGACGCTGAGCGGTAAGCAAACATATTTCTTTGCCGGTATACCAGTTCGAATTCACTGTTATGTATAAAATGAATCCCTCTGAATTAAATGAATACAGCTAACATTACTATATTGTAACAATGGCAAGCTAGCCAGCAAAATTACACATAGCAGCTGGCTATCTATTTGTGTCTGAGACGAGCTGTTCCGAGTTTCTTTTGAATGAAATGGCGTCTGACGTGTTAGTTTAGAAGTTATTGTTCCACATTAGTAAATTGTTCTGTATGCAGTACAGCAGGCTGTGCAGGTAAACGAATAAGCAAATTATGCATGATGTAACATGAGGGAGAGATAACATGAGGATGAGTTTGTTGTTGATTATTATGCAGGGTTTTATTTTATCTAGGAAACTGGTGGACATTTGAAATTGTTTGCATAAGGTCCGTTTACATGGACTAATTTCTGGCTAATGGGGCTCTGGTGGAATACAAGATTCACTGTGCTGCTACATGGGTTTGGAGACTTTTTAGGGACCACGGGTAGGCTAGTTAGTTGTGTAATATGAAACACACCAAAGACACATCTAAAAATGAACTTTTATTGGCAGTTATCAAATTGTATTGTAAAACTTAAAAAAAGGAATCATATTGAGACTTTTCTGGAACCTTGCCATTTTGCACAATTTGGCACAATTTGTGCCAACTTTGGAAACCGAAATGGTTCACCTGAAAAAAAGCTCTGTAGAATTTGAATGGTTTGATATATTGACACCATATTTTTAGCAGAGATAGGCAGCATACTGAGGAATCACAAAGAGGAGTTATTTCCTCCATAGCACTTGTAGCTCATCAGGTAAAAAATCAGAAATCTGAATGTAGGTACCCGTTTTGTTTTTTTTTCAAAATTTCTGTACATAAATTGTTGTAATTAAGTAGCAAAACGTGTTCTGTATATGAATTATGACTGCTTAATCATAATAGTGCAGTTCTCTGTTTTAATAAAAGCTATGAACCATATTTGTAGTCTTTACAGTGTTTGAGATAAACAGCTTTGTTGGTCACTAGTAAAAAAGGCGAGAATTGGTATATTTTGCACTTGGTATTAAGAGGTTAAAAAAAATTATATATATATATATATATATATACACAAACTGCCTGGCCAAAAAAAAAGTCGCTGTTCCACCCGTCATGCATAGTGCCCACGGTACAAGCCTCTAGAGGCAGTGTTATGATCTGGGGTTGCTTCAATTGGTCAGGTCTAGGCTCAGCAACGTTATGCAGCAATAAAGTAAAGTCAGCTGAGTACCTGAATGTACTGAATGACCAGGTTATCCCATCAACGGGCATATTCCAGGACAACAATGCCAAGATTCATCGGGCTCAAATTGTGAAAGAGTGGTTCAGGGAGCATGAGGAATCATTTTCACACATGAATTGGCCGCCAGAGTCCTGACCTTAACCCCATTGAAAGTCTTTGGGATGTGCTGGAGAAGACTTTATGGAGTGGTCCTGTCGTTAATACAAGATCTCAACCAAAAATGAATGCAACTCTGGACAGAAATAAATGTTGTGACGTTGCATAAGGTTGTCGAAACAATGCCACGACGAATGCGCGCCGTAATCAAAGCTAAAGGCGGTCCAACTAAATATTAGAGTGTGCAACCTTTTTTTTGGCCAGGCAGTGTATATACAGTATATAATAATAAATAACATATGGTGGTTGCTGGGTACTGATTTAAAAATGAGTATGTCCTTTTTCGATCCCGCTGTCATCAGGTTTCTCGTGCAGTGGTCAATGGGGATATCGATTCAGGACTTCCTGATTTTCAGGAAGCAACAGGTGCCCTGTTGTTACACATAGCTTTTCCCACACTGCCAGGACAGCCAGGCTACACATAGCCTACTTAGGCGTCACATTGCGTAGTATGGCCAATGTCTGATCCAAGAACACAGCCATGTTCCGTCTCTGTGCTGGAGGGATATCGATATGGTCTTCCTGATCTTCAGGAAACGGCAGGTGCACTGCTGTACACATAGTCTACGCTCACATAATGTTAGTATGGCCAATGTCTGATCCAAGATCACAGCCGTGTACTGTCTCCTTGTCGGAGGGATATCGATATGGTCTTCCTGATCTTCAGTAGACGGCAGGTGCTCTGCTGTACACATAGTCTACTGTCACTAATGTAGTATGGCCAATGGCTGGTCCAAGATCACAGCTGTCTTCTAGCTCCATGCTGGAGGGATATTGATATGGTCTTTCTGATCTTAGGAGACAGCAGGCAAGGTTGGCTTCTGGATGATCTGCTGTTGGGGGTTTCTGGTCATCTCCAGTTTAGCGGGGAGAGATGCCCGTGCTCCGGAGCAGTACTAAAGCAGATCCATTCACCGCCAAACTAAAATAATTATGCAGCACAGTCATTCATTCAACATGTCATTTAAATACGTGAGTTGTCCTGACAGAAATGAGCATTGCGAACGATGCAAGCGTGCACAGAGCAAATTCTGTCTGGAAACCTCTCGCTGTAGCCGACCATGGTCGGCTAGCAATCACGTGTCCCATACTCAACCAATCACATGCACACACTTCTAATGGAGCGCCCTTTTTAAGCCAAGAATCAGTTCTCTCTGTACTGCTTATGCTGATGCGCTGCTCCTTGTTTGCTTATGGCTTGTGTTAAAAGAAATTTGCTGTCACGTTCCACCACCCCAGCTTCTTATTGTTTGGCTCTGCTTTAGTATGGGGGGTTTCTGGTCATCGCCTGTTTAGCGGGGAGAGATGCCCATGCTCCGGAGCAGTACTAAAGCAGATCCATTCACCGCCAAACTAAAATAATTATGCAGCACATTCATTCATTTAACATGTCATTTAAATACGTGAGTTGTCCTGACAGAAGTTGTTTTGTGCAGTCATACTTGGCCAGACAATAAAAGATTTGTGCTTTAATATTTCATTACTTATGAAACTCGTGTTTGTCTGTGTTTCTACATTGTGTCATGGTCTGCAGGCTTATTTTCCTCCTTGACTTTCTCATCCCCTTTAAGCGCCTTCAGGACGGGTTTTCCTTTCATCTCGCTACTCAGCGATTTCACCTGTTCGGCTCTTCCGCTGCCTATTTAAACTCTGCGTCTTCCTGTTCCAGCACTTCATTTTATCTCGTATTTCTGGTAGCCGGTAAAGTATAGGACTGGGAGACTGTTTTGGCTTGTTGTTTTTGGCAAAAGCAGGAAGGTCCCGTAGAAAGTTAGAAATTTAGGGTAGATCTTTAGGTCTTCTTTCCCCTGCTTACTCATAATTCTCTCTCCTATTTCTCTCCCTTATTTTCCGCTCTAGTCAGTTCCTCTCATCGGTCTAGCTTGTCACCTACTGAGCTAGAGAGGTTCTGCTTTTCCAGCTATCTGCCCGTATCCTTTTCTTTTTTCTTATACTCAAGCCTATGAGTGCTGCTCGCCCCAAGTTTTAGGGTTACTCTCAGTTATTTTGTTTTCCTTTATTACTCCTCCGCTTTTGGAGGTCTATAAGCCTATCGTTTGTTATTTTGTTTATTTACTCAAAGTTACAAGTTCCTCGTCCTTTTGTCGGGAGGCCTTTTACGTTTTTTGAGTCTCCTTCCTTATACTGTATCTCTCTGTGTGAGGAAGGGAGGACTGTCTTCTGTTCTCGTCCTTGTTTTTTCTCCTTTCCTCTACAGAATACATTCCGTTTCTGTGGTGTCACGTGGTGGACACTTAGAGAACCCTCGTCTGTTGCCCCTGGTCCTCCATAATATCCTCCGTGTCTCAGGGCACAAAAAAACCCTTACACAATGTAGTCTCAAACATTATTGCTGGGAAAGTTGTGAGGGAAAGGTGTTACAGGTCCTTGAGGAAAAGAGAGGAACCACATCAGCTTGGTGTGACAAATATCTGCAGAACAACAAAAGCAACTGTCCAAATGGTTCACCAACCATTTTTAAAACCTTTTAGTCCATGCCCAGTTTGATAGTCCCTTTGTGATCTGCTGGCCAGCAGATATATGTGACACACTGGACGTATGTCCCACGATGATCCAGTGTGGTGCGGAGAGATATATCTATTAGGACACTCTTTTGTGTCGCTGCTGTTATAACACCCTGGTTCAATCTCTTCCTTCTCCAGGTGTCCGGGTATCTAGACTGGCAAAGGTGGACTTTGGGTGACATGCAGTGCTTTTTCCCATTAATGTTGCAATTGCGTGAGTGAACCTACTCCCACAGTGTCCTCTACCAGTTCTGCACGGGGCGTGCGGGGTGCTCTGTCTCCTGTGACAGGAAGCTGGACGATCCACAGGTGGCAAAGTGCAGTCAGGACCTCTCTTCTAGACGGGCGGGGAAGCGCCTCTTTCCCTGTCGGAATCCATTTTGGCTTCAACCTTTAGCCTGGATCCAATTGGGTGGACTGCTGACGCAGTTGCTTAGGCTAGCTTCCCACGGCAGGGGTGTGGGACCGGTTTGCACTTGTTTGCACTTGTGTCTGTGGGGTGTCCTTTAGGGAATGGCAGAAGAAGACTGTGGGAGTTGAGGGCTTAGGCATTATCACTCACAGCAACATGTGAAGACCGGAACAATTAATGATAGCACTGCATGTTATGACCGCTGTCAGTCCATGCAGTGGGAACCTTATGGACAGGGTTTTACCGTCCACGGGATTGCCAGTCTAAATAATCACATGAAGAGGGCAGACTTGTCCAGAAGTGTCCAGGAACAGTATTTGGCGGGGCACCTACACTCTATAAAAGGGGACTTAAACACAACATGGGCATGGTATTAGGTTAAAAGGTGGTGGTAGGGATGGGGGGGGGGGGGAAGAGACAGAGAGGGCGAGAGAGAGAGACAGAGAGAGAGAGCGAAAGAGCAAAAGACATTAGGCAACATCCCGTCATTCCCTCTCTTGGAACGATAGGTGCATGCAGCTGCTAAGAGCCTATCGTTCCATCATCATAACAACCACACATTTGGACATTATATATATCATTGTACAATGATAGCTGCATGAAAACAAGTTGTCCTAATGGTTCACTAACCATCTTTAAAACAATTAGTCCATGTCCAGTTTAATAGTCCCATTGTGATGATCCGGTGTGGTGCAGACATTTTTATTTTTTTTTGTCACTGCTGTCATGGCACCTTGGTTCAGTCTCTTCCTTCTCCAGTGTCAGGGTATCTGGACTGACAAGGGAAGAGGTTCCCCTGGACTTCCTTGAATAACATGCAGTGCTTTTTCCCATTAATGTTGTAACTGTGTGAGTGAAAGGCAGCCTAATTCCACAGTGTCTCTACCAATTCTGCACAGCGTGCGGGGGGCTCTGTCTCCTGTGACAGGCAGCTGGACGATCCACAGGCGGAAAAGTGCGGTAAAGACCTCTCTACTGACGGGCGGGGAAGCGCCTCTTTCCCTGTCGGAATCCGTTTTGGCTCCTTGAGCTCGGGTCCCAGTTGGGTGGACTGCTGACGGCAGTCGCTTAGACTAGCTTCCCGCGGCAGGGTATGGGTTCCGGTTGCACTTGTGCCTCTGGGGGGTCCTTCAGGGAGTGGCAGGAGAAGACTGTGGGACTTGAGGGTTTAGGCCTTATCACTCACAGCAACATTGTGAAGAGGGGAACACTGCATGTTATAAGCACTTAGTCTATTCAGGGGAACCTTACGGACAGGATTTACCATCCACGGATTGTCAGTCCAAATAATCACAAATAAGTGTCCAGGAACATCATTGGCGGGGGCACCTACACTTTGGAAAAGCGACTTAAAAACATGGGCATCGTCTTATGTTAAAAGGTGGGTGGTAGGGATGTGTGTGTGTGTGGGGGGGGGGGGGGGGGGGGGGGGGGGTCAGTTTTACCTCCTAGAACCCCAGTGTGGTTACTGGCAGTCCTTTGGCTGCGGAGGGCCACAGCGTTCAGCAAACCGGGATGACAGGAGGCATCCTATCATCTTGCTTCTTCCGCACGTGGATGCCCCTTAACCACGCCCGTCTCATCTCTGTCCAGGGGTCTATGCCAATTTTGGCTTTGGTTCCCTCTGGGCAGTTGGCTGATCGTCGCTCGTAGGCATCCAATCCATCACTGCTCTCCGAACACTTCTGACATCGGAAAGGGGCTCTTGCACTTTCCCTGGATGACGTGTGTGTGCGAAGTTTGCAGGTGTGGCTCGGGGGGTGGGGAGACAAGGGTGGGGGGACACTTGTTGTTCTAACTTGGCTGCTTTCATCTTGCTTTGGAGTGCAAGACAACACTCTGGCGGAGACCTTGAGGGCCAGAGGAGTCGTAAAACGGCCGGGGGTTGGCTTCCTGCTCTGTTTCTCCCGGGGTCTCTTTACAGCTCTGATAGGGAGCGAGGCTTTCGCAGAAGTCCCCCTATCTCCTCCATCACAGGAACTGTGGAAGTGGGAGAGTCCACAGAGCACACCCCTTCTGTCTGTGCAGCAGACAGAGGTTCCCCGGATTCAGCAGGAGGGGAAGCAGCAGGAGGGGAATAAAAGTCCACAAGGGGTGGGGTGGGGTCCCTCGGCCTGGGGCGACTGGTCTGTGGGGGGCTGACTCCACCTGCTGGGGTGCGTAGACCTCTCCACCTGGCAGGGCTGATTGGCCTGTAGAAGCCGGTTCCGCGTCCTGCGGTTCAACGGTCTCCTCACCAGGCTGGGCTGCTGCGTCTGCAGTAGCAGGTTCTGCCCCCAGGGGTTCGACGGTCTCCTCACCAGGCTGGGCTGCTGTGTCTGCAGTAGCAGGTTTCTGCCTCCAGGGGTTTGACGGTCTCCTCACCTGGCTCAGTTGAGAGGACTGCAGCAGCGGATTCCACTTCCTGTGGGGTCACATCCTCTGTGGCGGAGGCTGTGATACAAGACACAGAGCCGTTTCCCCCAAATTCCTCCAGTGAAGGGGGGGCTCACTGCTCCTATCAGCGCAGGCTGTACTGCCACAGAAGAAACTGGTTTGGCAGTAACTTCTGACTGACAGTGGTGCTTTTCCCAAGCCAGTTTCCACATTTGGTTTACATCCTCCCATGCCTGCTTTGACCGCCGGAGGGTAGAGAAAATGTTATCTTTTCTCTAGGTACGATCTTATCCCTTGGACAATCTTGCGCTTGGTTTCATCACTATCTGGAGAAATCAGATAGTCCAAATACTCAGTCCGCAGGTTGTAAAGTGCCTCCTCCTTCAGCTGGTCCATTGCCTTGAGCTGTTCTGCAAATTTTGGGCACTGGGCTATCAAATATTGCCATTCTGATAACATGAGATACCACTGCTGATCCAACGTTGACTGGCCAGGGAATGCTGGTAGGTCAGCAGTGGAGGGTAAATGAGGCATCTCTCTCTTTGTCTGGTATGCCATAATAATATATAATTCTTTTCAAAATAAAATCAATAAATCTAAGACCAGTCGATTAGAAAAAGATTTGAACTTGTCTCAGAGTTTACCACAGTTTACTCAATAGTAAAATTAGTATGCTATAGGACAACCTATCTCGGTGGAAACTCCAATTATGTCGGGTAAGTGAGGACTAGGTAAAATGTGTATTTTCTGAATCCAGCGGTTCCAACAGTCAATGCCCTTGTTAAAACATTCAGCACTCACTTAACCTACATTCAAAATAAGTTTTACGTTATTTAATTTAATAATTATTATTAAAAATGACAATCATCAATTAAATCGCCGAATTCTTTGATAGGTAAGTCGAACAGTAACCTGGTGGATCATCCAACAAGCCAAAATAAAGTCTAAATCAGGTCTTGAGATTAAGTAATTTTATTAAATGAAAACATTCAATTAGAATAATGACTGGGAATCATACATTCACGAAGGAATGTAGGCTGACTACTTATAATTCACAAAAGGAAGACATTAAACCAGACATTAATTTGAATATACCAGAAAAGAGAGAGATAAGCCAAAAATTGCCAATATTATTTACCTCCAGCTGAACAGGAACAAAAGGAAACGCACGAGGAACCAAAAAGAATGACTTCTTCACCAAACAAACTCCAAACAGACTAAATTCTTTTTCTGCGGTGCAACTATAAAATACCTTGACAGGGAGGGGATCCAAGCCCTGATTGAGTTAAGGTGTGGGGGAGGGGGGGGGGAGGGGTCATTTATTGACAAAGACTGGCTTATCTTTGATGTTGGGGGGGTGAGAGTGAGAGAGAGACAGAGAGCGACAGAGATAGAGAGAAGGGGGGGGAATATTAGATATCCTACAATACATAGCGTTCTTTTGCCTTAATGATGACACTAAATACACTAAAGCTGTCAGATTGGGAACCCCTAGGTTTACGCATGTTTTATCTTGTTTCATTTTGTCCTGCTTATGGAAATATGACCAACGCGTTTTTTACTGGTAGCTTAATGCCTTAAAACAAGCCCACTTTCCTGCCATTCCAGGGACAATGTGCGTCTATTCCGGCAGAGAAAATGTTTTATTTTGGGGAAAAATTTCACAATTCACAATGTAATCTTCATATTTTTCTGCATGTTTGTTCGTGCCCCTGTGTGGGTAACAGACAGGAGGATGTACGTGCGTTGTGCACACGACTATGTAGACGCCAGAGGAGGCTTGTCCATAGAGGACAGGGAGGACCATCCTCAAGAATTTGAAGCGGGAAAAAAAATGTATATTAATCGATATCAACAAAATTACTGTCATATCCATTTCTAAGATGCACTTTTGCCAATGGTAAAATAAAAAATGCCAACAGCGCCCACTAGTACAATGGAAAAATGTAGCACCCTACAGCTTCATAAGCACCCATTGAAATGGTACCTTGTACTGCCGCTTCTGCTCACCTATCTTTTACATTGCAAAAATGACAATCTCCCTAACGCCGTCAGACCAATTTGCCTTAGGAATAAAAAATTGACATACTGTACATCCAATTAAAGTATGGGAGGGGTTGATCAAGTGTCACTCTGCGTGCAAGGATGTCATGCTCAGTTGTAGAGTGTAATGGGCCATTCACACAGCGGACGGTAGATGGCAGGACGACAGGGACGTAGTTGATGGTACAGAAATGTCTATCGCGTTAACGCATTGTTTATATCCGTTGCCTTATTTACGGTGCACACGAAACAGATTACCTTTTTACCAAAGAGCGCCTTTGCAAAATGGACCGTGACCAAAAGTGTATTTCTACATTGTGTGTGTGTATTACTGCTTTTTTTGTGTCTTTATAAATGTGTGTATGTATCATAATGTCAGCTAGGTTTAGGTAGCTACGCTAGCTAGTTAGTTACACCTCAAATCATACACAGAAAAGCTTCTGAAAATACAGCTAATAATAATGTGTAGCTACCTGGAATCTGCATGTCAGTGCTTGCAACACTCCATGCTGCAGCCTTTTTGTCAAGGTCTGGTTCAATATTTCCTCCCACCTCTCTCATTCTCTACCACAAAGTTGCACAAATGGCACGTGTCACTACCGCAGCGGTGGACGGTAAAAATAAAAATATGTTTTAGTCTGATGGCAAGTTCGTCCTGCCATCGGCAATTTTGCCGTCGACTGCCACCTTGCTGTCGTTGTCTCATTGAAAACAATGACATCCGGTTTCATCCTGCCGTCTATAGACCCCTGTGTGAATGGCCCTTAAATGGATATTTCACCTTCGTGTGACAGAAGTCATTTTGTGGAGCCTACCCCATTATATTTGCATAGCGTGAATACTAGCAACGTCAGCTGTCCCTGCTTACCGCTAACGGCATCCCCGGTAGTCCCAGTTGTCAGGGCTCCCCATTCACTCCCATTCATTTTCGGGAGCTCACCAAAATGAATCGTTTTAAAGCACACACTAACTACAGCAAATTTTATCCATCTTTAATTGTTTTTTCCGTCTAAGACATCACCAAGATGAACATTCAAAGTCTAATTTTTATCAACTTTTAGGGGTTATATTAGGGGTGATTTTTGCAAAGAATTTCTCCGGGAGGCCATGCCCCCCCTCCCGGACCCCCCTCTTTGGGGGTACTTCTGTCCTCCTCTGTTTCGAAACCCACCAGCCACCACTGGTAGATGCATATTACTATCTTCATATTGCGCAGTTAAAATAACATTGAAACAACTGCGATATGACTTAAGACCAGGTTTGTGGTGGTTTTAGCGCAAGCACTTAATGCTGCCTCAAGATAGCAATACGCCAAAAATTATCCTGGCCACACCTCATCTTAAGACCAACTCTTCACTTGCTATGGGCACAAGTTCACTTACTATTTAAATAACGTGGGCGCCGGCCGGTAGGGGCACTGACCCCCCCCCCTCCCACTTTAGCTCAGGCCCACCCAAAAATCTATCTATCTAGAAAGAACTAATCCAGAATTTTAAGGTTGTTTCTTTTTCTTAATTAGATGCTTTTCATGTTTAGTGGGATTATGTACCCTCTTAAACCACATAATTTCAGAAATAGGTATACATGCCATGTACAATAAAAGTCCCATGTCAACATTGTGCGTATTGTGCTATACTGCAAACAACTACGCTACATAAGAATAATTTTTTTAATTATGAAATTAAAGACTGAGATGAATCAATTGGCTCCTAATTAGGTAGTTCAGCACGTGTTTAAGTTCATATTTTTTTTAGGGCTGTCAATGTTGGCTGTCAACTCATGATTCACGATTTCTAATGATTAACGTCTTAAAATTTTTAACACAATTAATCGCATTTTCTTAGTTTGGCTATGGAGGTCGCAATAAGTGCAGATCTATGTAGATTTCCCACAATCTCTTTAACCATTGTAAGGTAGGTTAAACCTGATCCTGACAGCTACTGCACTAGCTAAAGCAGATTGAGCAGTAGGCTAATGGAAACAAAAAAAAAAAAAATTGGGCTTTTGAAAGACTCTTGTTATAAAACTTTTCCGAATGGCTCGCTTGACAAAACTAAAGTAGCCTAATTAATATGTAGGCTACTCTATGTCAGGGGTTCCAATACTCAGAAGCACTACAATTTTAAAATGTAGGCTACTCTATGTCAGGGGTTCCAATACTCAGAAGCACTACAATTTTTAAAATAGGCCTACCAACTGCAAGCTAAACCATTTAATGACAGAGCAAGCGATAGCTAGCGACTAACTAACAGGTTGTTCCACAGCTATCATCAAATGGATTGCAAACCGATTAACACTGGCAAACACTGATATGGATGTTCTGTAAATAGCATATGTCGACTGACATACACTACCCTCCTGAGGTAGCTACAGTTGTTTCGCGTATACATGATACGTATGAAAACGAGAGCCCCTAAATTGAAACTTACATGCAAAGGCTGTTGTATTATTGCGGATTACTGCAGTGATCAACACACACAGGTGTTACGAAGGCTTGGCAGATCGTAGATAGAAATATTTGGAAATAGGCTACCTGCAACAACAGTGACTTGTGAAAGACTATTCTCATGCTCGGATCATATTTTACTAAAGAAGAGAGCTGATGTTAATAATTTGTCTCAGCAACTGGGTTAAAGAAAATAAATAGGAAGTGACCTTACATTGTGGCTCAGGTTTTTGAAATGATGGGGACAATGCAGTACCTCAGTTCACTTTAATGATCAAGTTCATTGACACAATATTCATTGTGTTCCACAGTTATTTAGTATTTACAAGAATAATAAGAGTCAATTTAAAGTGTAAGAAGACCAGATTAATTTAATTAAAAGCTGCCAATTTAATTTTGAAGCAGGTGTTGTGACTAAACACTGAAAGGTGGGGAGGGTCATCATTAAAAATGAACCATCATGGATTGCTTGTGCTTACATTACTTCCAGTCCATATTATCTTAATGTTTACCACAACAAAATAATGCTGTAAAAAAATTTACTTCCAAAGTGCGATTAAATATGTGAGATCAGAATTGTGAGATTATTCACGATTTAAAAAATAACCTTAACCTTATTAACACAATGCAGGTTTGACTTGTGGTTTTGATTGAAATAGGTATTGACTATTGGAATGATTATTAATTGCTGCATTGGAGAAAAATAAGGAAAAAGAAAGATAAGATCAGAAAGAAATATAAAATAACCCAGGTTTCCATGCCAAAGTTTAATGTATAGCCTATCGGCAGAACTCTCATCCCTGCATGCAGCACATATTTATGACTGTATAAGGTATGTATAAGATCAATGAACATAAAAAAGAACACAACTGCAATAATAAAATATTTTGTGAGCCTAAAACCCTGAAAGATTAGTAAAATACTAATGCAAGTTCATAAATGTATATAATATATAATATACAAAGGGCAGCTCCCTCAATAGAATTTAAGCTCATGAACCCAAAGAGATAACTTTCAGGTTACTGCCTACTGAAGGTTACTGCCTACTGAAGAATGATTTTATGCCGACTGTCAGTTGTCTTTAAAATAAGGCAGGGCTAGTCTATTTTTGTGAAGAGTGATGCAATCTAAAGGCAATATCGCCAGCTTTCTGAATGCTATTCAAAAGAATAAAGATTATGAACACCAGAAAAACTGTAACAAACCAAACCATGTTCATAATAATATACAAAGCAGTTTGACAGCAACTAAATAAGCTCAATACATACACGTTTTGTGGACCAGAGCATGCTTCTTGGGTGCCAGGCTGTAATATAGTAAGCAGAACCAGAACCAGACCGGTAAAACTGTTTTCCACAAAATGCATGTTAATGATACTTCCAAGCTAGATGGTAACACCATTTTCTTTCTTGGTTGCCATCACCCCCTGTTAACAAACTCATTTTTTCAGTCAGTGCCTGCATGAAAACAGTGGAGAGCTAGCGCACTGAAGGCGGTATCTTCAGGGTTTTGTGTTGTCATATGCGCCTGAGTGCACATCTGAAATGTCAAATTAATTCTGTACAGCTGCTGATCTCCATGAAAACACCCTTGGGCTGCAAGGTACTGCATGCAATGTCTGAAGATGGAGGTTTAAAGATCCCACATATAGAAACCAAGAAATGGGAGCATATCAGCCCGGTGCTCAAAACTCTTCATTGGCTGCCTGTCAAATTCAGAATTGACTACAAGATTTTACTTCTAGCGTTTAAAGCTTTAAATGGCTTGGCCCCTGAATATCTGAGTGACTTACTCATTCCTTACTGTCCTCCTAGATTACTTCGCTCTCAAAATGCTGGCTATTTGAAAATTCCTATTATATCTAAAATTACAATGGGTGGCAGAGCCTTCTCTTACAGAGCCCCTTTCTTATGGAATAATCTTCCCATGTATGTACGGGCTGCAGACACACTTTCTGTCTTTAAGTGTAGGCTAAAAACGTACCTCTTTAGTAAATCCTATAGTTAAGGATGTCGGGGGGCTAACCTTCTCTTTTCCTCTCTCACCCTGAGCTGCAGATCACTCCGGCCCGTCCCCCTCTCACCCTGAGTTTGCCGACTGCTCCAGTTATGCCCCTCACCCTGAGTTTGCAGACTGCTTCGGACCCGTCCCTCCTTTTGTTTATCCTCCCGACTTCACGCAACCGGAGTCCCAGATGCATCACCCCGCCCCCCTTTGAACTTTGAACTGATGATTGAACTGATTATTGAATTGACTATTACCATTCAGTCCACCTTTAGTCTAAACCGGGCCGGCCAGCGAAGGATGGGCACCCCCTCTCTAGCCAGGTTCCTTCCGAGATTTCTTCCCACTGGGGAGTTTTTTCTCGCCACTGTTCAGTGTTTTTTTCTCCCCTACCGGGGAGTTTTTTACCTCATTTTGCTGGTTGGGGGCTAAGGCCTGGTTTTTTGCTCAATTTTCCTTCTGTTTCCCTGTGCAGCGTCTTTGTGACAGTTCTCTGTAAAAAGCGCTATACAAATAAAATTGAATTGAATTGAATTGAATAATGGGACCGGTTGCGGAGGACCAGATGCGACGGAGAGGGAAAAGGAGTCTGCGAACGGAGCAGAGAAAGAAAATAAAGAAACAGGAATAAAACTCCCGGCTAACAGATAAATGATAGCGACCCAGGAAAAGTGGGCGAGAGCTCATAGACGCGAGTAGAAAATAAAAGAAAACAGGGAAATAATCCCGGCGTCAGCCAAACTAATAACAACCCCAATAATAAGGGCGAAAGACTTGTGGATACGAGCAGAGAAAATAATAAACGAAATGTAAGTCTCGAGCTCAGCAAAGTAAATGCGAGCAGCGATAACAAGACAAAACGAAAGAAAGGCAAACAAAGGCAATCCACCCAATGGGGGATAGGAGGAGAAGGAAATAGAACAACGTAACAGAGCAGTAAAAGGAAAAGAGAACAGACAGCTCTAACCTACTCTAAGGGAAGTTCCTGCGTTCTTGTTATTAAAACAACAATGCAGTCCTCCTGCTATACCCTTACCGGGTTCGATAACATGGCGAGTAGACACAGAAAGAAGAGAGCACGGCGTTTATATAGCGGGCAAAACACCTGGAACAGGTGAGCAAACTAATTGCCGGGAAGAGGAAAAAACACGGCACTGACACCATCCTGGAGCTGTGAAGAACCCTAGGCGGAGAGAGGGGCGGCAACCAGAAAGACTGACACCACAAGCATCCTCTTGAAAGGAAGACACTAGACTTTCTCTGACAGTGTTCACAATAAAAGTTAGTTAACATTAACTGTAGGAAGCTGAGTATAATGGTTACATTATTGCACTTACTGCCACAAATAAATTGTGCTTGGTTTTTTTCTCACTTGATGGGAAGACGTCTTTATTACACATTTTCTATTTTTAGACACAATTTACATTGGGATATTTACTGAAGCACTGTTCCACCTGGATTTTGAAACCACTATGCTACATTTCCACCCAAAATAACACAATGCTGGTAACATGCACATAGAGATATTACCTCTGCTGTAATGGGCTTGTATAGGACATAACACTGAGTTTTTGACCAAAAAAAAAAAAGTTTTTTTGATTTCTGCTTCACTGGGCCATTAAAACATTTTTTATATTACCTGCAGCATCATTTACCTTCTTGGTAACACTTTACATTAAGTTGCACCTATACCTGTGTAGATAAATTGTAACTAATTTGGTAAAGACAGGTTACTACTGAGTAAATCCAATGTAGGTAACATGGAACAACAGCGGTATTCTTAATTACACGTGAATATAATGAAATATTATTTACACTCATATGTCACATCTTCATGATACACAACAAATAAACATTGCCTGTTAAATCAACAAAGTGTTTTTATGATATTGAATGATTTAATTTGCACAGGAGAGATGTAGCAGGGCTGGCCTTGTTTCACATGTGATATATCCCTGTTTGCTGTTTGACTACTGAATGTTAAAGGCATAGTAAACTGTTAGAACATAATGTTGTATAGCTACCTGGCCCCTATGCGTCGTAATATTCAAGCTCACCTTCATGACTTGCTCCAGTGGTCAGCAATTGGCCAACTAAGAATGACGTTTTTTCTCTCTCCATTCACTACCATTACATGACGAAACAGGTCTCAAAAGCACACTTTTAGCACATACATACATACACAACGAATGTGAACAACGCGGATTATGCCGATATACAAAATCACGACATCTTCATTGGCCAGTTGCTGACCACTGGAGCAAGTCATGAAGGTGAGCTTGAATATTATGACTCATGTTGGGGCCAGGTAGCTATACAACATTATATTCTAACAAAGTTGACTATGCCTTTAACGTGACTGAATTGTACTTGTCTCGTTAAAGTTTAATAAACGTTTTTATTTTGTTCATAGGTCTCTCTTGTAAAAGAGATCTTGATCTCAATTAGAATACCTGTAAAAAATAAAGGATACAGTTCATGTGTAATTAAGAATACCACTAACTGCTGTTTCTATGTTACCTACATTGTTGTTACTCAGTAATAACCTCTTGTTGCCAAATTAGTTACAATTTAACTAGGTGCAACTTAATGTAAAGTGTTACCACATTCTTTGTCACAAACTACATATTCAACTTATAATAAGTATTTTTCCGTAATGGCTTGTTTCTTTCCAATTCCAAATTCAGTCCGGTGCTAGTCCAGAGATATTACTGATGTATGCATACTGAATCTCACAACCGATAAAGAACTTTGCTAATTCTTAAGTCATCATTGGCTAAGTAACATCTCTATCAGTTTTCTGAATGTACACGCTCTCAGTTTATAAAAGTAGACTGATCTGGCAGTAATTGCGTGGTAAGAAAAATATTCCACATCTTTATGATGGAATTCACTAAGCTCAAAAAAAATCACTTAATCACTCCGAATTTTCATTTAGCTTTTCCCTGATCTGTGCTTCTCTACCACTTTATCTTCAAAGGTTTGTTCGTTGCACATTTTGAGTTGTGACATTTTGAGTTCCACACCTAAAAACTTAGGAAAATGCACATTTAAACCATGTTTATTACACACAGACCCTAAGACTATAACGTTTTACCTTCCAAACTATACCTCAATTGATTTAGGGTAACATAGCAAAGAGAAATATATACTTATGCAAATGAGAATCTTCAAATTTTATTTGACAATCTCATCTATTTACATATTTCACATTTTTTTGTGAGTTTAGAGCACATTGTGTCGTTTCTATGTATGAAGTCCTGTCTAAAAATGTCATGTTTTCAAGCTCAAACAGCAATAAAATATAAATGTTCATCTAGCAATTGATTGAAACATGACTGGTTGAATATGGTTAAGTGCCTGTACCCAGTCCTTGCCCTACAGAGAGAGTATTTGCACCTGCCTAAGAGAGCAATCAGCATGTACATATGAATAAGTTACTTACAGTCCATCCAGTCAATCAAGCCAAGGAACTCCACAGAGAAATGTACCCGATTCACTTAATTTTTATAACCCTTTCATGGAATGAGATTAATGTCACTGTTTATATAGGTTTGAGAAAATATATATATATTGACAGGGTGGGTTTTAACCAACGTTTTTGTGGCAGTGGAATATAAACCCCACTTTCTGTGTTGTGTGTAAGTGAGAAGACACTGTTAAACAACACTAATAAAATTAAAAAACATATAAATCCTACCTGATTTTGCAAGTTAATTTTATTCTTAGATGACAACCATTCTGTCTGGTTTTGGAAACAGTTCGCACCAACCTGGTAGATGACAAGAATCACAGATCTTAATTACCACAGAGCAATCAGCATTTCCAAATTATTATTTGATTTGTCCGTTTCTCCATTACAATACACATACCATTTCACAAGAATGAAGCCTATTCACCCCACCCCTGCTGATTGGCTTTTAGTCAATTTTGCAACGGTATCAAATAGAAACTTGGGTTTGTTCTTATTTACTTCAATAAGCTTAGCGAAGTAGGAGGTTCTAGCTGAGATAAGTGCCCATTTATATTGGGATAAAATATCCTTCCATGCAAGGTAGAAAGCATCCAATTTGGTGGAATGCCATTTTCGTTCTAGTTTTCTTGAGGCCTTCTTGAGGGCTTGTGTGTCTTGATTATACCATGGAGCCAACTTCTTTTGACTGGACTTTTTCCTCTTGAGAGGTTCAACCAAGTCCATCAAGTCATCAGCCTCTGGTGCGGCAGTGTAGTATAATGGTTAAGGTACTGGCCTTGTAACCGAAAGGTTGCAGGTTCAATTCCCAGGTAGGACACTGCCGTTGTACCCCTTGTACCCTGCCGTTGTACCCTTGAGCCAGGTACTTAACCTGAGTTGCTTCAGTATATATCCAGCTGTAGAAATGGCTAATATGTAAAAAATGCTAAAATGAAGTCTGGATAAGAGCGTCTGCTAAATGCCTGTAATGTAATGTAATGTAATGGTGTAATAGAGCGTGTGGTGATAGTTTTGATATACACAATAATAATAATAAACATTAAGGTTTAACACCGGCACGGGTTCCCGGTAATTCCAGACAGTGCTGTTATTTTATAAAATATATTCGGTTAAATTGTGTTAAAAGCACCTGCAACAGCTGAGAATAAGCTACCAGAATATGGCTTCAGTCTCACCTTACAAAATGCTAAATTTGCCTGCTTGTTTAACGTATTTCGTTTGATTACACAATGAAGCATTGCCAAACATCAATTCCATGAGGCTGTTCTCATGGAGTTCTTCAAGTTCAAGCTTCATCCAAAGTTCATTATGTGCATTCTAATACTGATTAATAACATAAATACCGTTATTTTGCCTTAATGATGACACTAAAGCTGCCAGGTTGGGAACCCTTAGGTTCACGCATATTGTCCCTTGTTTTATCTCCAGCTTATAGAAATGTGACCAACTTGTTTTACCGGTATAGCGTTATTCTTTAAAAATCCACTTTCTGAGGAAGACAGTGAAAATTGTGATTTATAGCAGAGGAAACAGACCTGCTCCTGCATGAAGTTAAAGTGCACATGCAGAGAATGGCATAAAAATTCATTGTGAATGAATTGTGTAATGTGCTGCAAATTTGTTTTCCTTTCTAATTAGACTCTTAGTTCTCTTTAAAATAGTTTTGTTCAGTTATGGACTAACAAGTGAAATCAGCAGGGTTTTAAAAAGCTGAGAGTATGAAACCTTGTCACTATAATTTAATTTATGAAGGATGAAGAAAAAGGTTAAAATTCAGTTAACATGGTGAAATTTATCTCCATTTTTTAACCGTAGGCTAACGAAAAAACCTTATGCACAGTGAATCCCGGGGACTGTAGCCTATACTATTTGAAAAACAATAAACGCAATATTCACTGGACAAGGTTTCAAACTTTTTTTAGTCAAAACCATTCTATTTACTTACAGGCTGTAGGCCTAGAGAGCAGTATTGTAATGACATCTGAAGTGCATTTTCAGAACTCAAATGTCCGTCTATTGCAGTGTGCAAGTTTTCGATTGAATGACAATTCACGCATTAGGTGTAAATGACAATTCGCGCATTAGGCTTGTTATACAGTGCTGCTCGAAAGTTTGTGAACCCTTTAGAATTTTCTGTATATCTGCATAAATTCGATCTAAAATGAGATCACATCTTCATCTAAGTCCTAAAACTTGATAAAGTGAACCCAGCTCAACAAAAAACACAAAAAACATTATTCTTTTATAATTTATTTATTCAGCAAAATTATCCAACATTAAATGCTTTGTTGGAAAAAGTATGTGAACCCTTGGATCATACGTATTTTTAAAGTATCATATTTAATTTTTGGTCGCATATTCTTTGCATGCTGTTACTTCCTAAAGTCTGTGACCCATCAATATCAAAAGACTCTCAATATCTTATTTTCAGGTACTGTTACAAGCGATACTATAACTTCTCTGCATTTGAATGGATCTCTATGGGAATTGGGGGGTGAGACTAGATTCAGCTGTAAATTACACTGGTACAGTATGGAACACATGAATGGCTGTAAGTTATCAAGGGTCTGAGCTATCGACAAGCCCCAAACCATCACTCTGTTGCCAAATATGGAGAAGATGTGAATGTGATCACATTTTAGATCTAATTTATGCAGATATACAGAAAATTCTAAAGGGTTCACAAACTTTCGAGCAGCACTGTAGGTTTTAGCAGCAAAGTTTTTCATGGACAGTCATTGTCCCGTAACAGAAGATTGTCCCCCCAGAAGATTACAGCAATTATTGGCAAATATAGGCATAGCTTGACCCAGGATAATTGCGAATAGTCTATACATGTAACCTTACACGTACCATCGCACATCGCCTGGATGTTGATGGAGTGGGCTGAAAGCAATTTAATGTGACATTCCCCTTCGCTGAGGGACAGGTATGTGGTCTTTGACCTATGGACCCTTTTATTATGATGCATTTTTTGATATAGCCTACACAATAATAATATTTCACATTGTAATCTTGATATTTTTAGTCATGCTTGTGCACGCCCCTGTGTGTAACTGACAGGAGGGTGTATCTGTGTTGTGCACATGCCTATGTAACACACTTATATGCGCTGTTAAAATAAAATTCAAACTCAGGTTTGTGGTGTTTTTAGCACAAGCGCATTCTGCTGGTTCAAGATAGCAATACGCCAAAAATTATCCTGGCCACACCTCATCTTAAGACCAACTTGCTGTGGGTGCAAGATTACTTCATTTTTAAACGATGTGAGCGCTCGGGGCTATAATGAACCCTCCGACGGGTGTAAGATAGCGAAGCATTTGCACTTGCATTTGGGTTAGTGCCGTTTAGCGTCGGTGTAAGATAGGGCCCTGTGTGTTTACATAACGTTACACCAATAACTGTCATAATATCAATTTCATGGAATTTTTGATAGGTGTGTAGCTAATTCAATACAATGGAAATCCCCTTAGTGTGTGCGCTTGTTTGTCTATGTAGTTGCATGGAAAATAGGCCTACTACAACTGCACAAATGCTCTTATAAAGGAGTTAAAAAACAAACAAAAAATCTTGAAGAAATTAATTAAAATTAAAATTTTTATTGAAAACCAATGCACAATGAAGATAGACCAAATAAAGCGCTTTATTGCGGTAGTCCGAAATAATATAACATGAACAACAATTAACTTCATCTGCGAGGATAAGATTTGGTTAGCTGCGTCAGTATGTCATTTTAGCTGTCAGATGGTGCTAAAACGTTTAATTTTAACAAGACAAATGAATGTTGGATTTAGTCAAAAAGTACTTTTCTCAATATCGTAGTGTTGTTTGAATATGTGAAAGTGTGTTTTTTCCGCATATATAAGTGTAGCCTGTCCTTGTCAATATCATCAAGGTTGCGTTTATCCCAAGCGTTTATCACCCGTGGAGAGCTTGCGGAGATGGGGGATGGCCTTTGGTTTGGTTTCAGTTTATTATCCAGGAAATGTATCCTGGAAATGTATAGATTTACCTGTTTCACATATGTAGCTCTGTATTTAATTGCAAACTAAAGAAAAACAATTATTTTATTTTATTTTTTTACATTTTTCCAAAGTTTCTTTACATTTGTGGCACTTTATTTTGACTTAAATTATGAAAATAAACAAATACAAAGTTTGTAAATGGTGAAATTGTCTTGTTTCATTTAAGCCATTTGCCAAGTTTCTGTGATTCTCACACTCGGCGCTAAGCGGCGCTAACCCAAACGCAAGTGTCTTTGCTATCTTACACCCGGCGCAGGGTTCATAATAGCGCCTAGCGCTCACATCGTTTAAATACGAAGTGATATTGCGCACATAGCAAGTGAACTGGGCGGGCTGGTCTTAAGATGAGGTGTAGCCAGGATAATTTGTGGCGTATTGCAATCTTGAGCCAGCAGAAAGCGCTTGCGCTAAAACCACCACAAACCTGGTCTGAATTTTATTTTAACAGCGCATATAAGCACGTCTACATAGGCGTGTGCACAATGTGCGTACACCCTCCTCTCTGTTACACACAGGGGCCCGCACAAGCATGACTAAAAATATCAAGATTAAGATTGTTAAACCCTAATGCTAAAGATTATTATTGTGTATATCAAAACTCTTCATAATGGTTAGTCGGAATAATATTGATCATACTATTGATCCATATAGTCTATTCCTTGCTCGCACTACACACGCATGAGCATATCTGTTTCGCCATCATATAAGCAATCCGCCAAGGTGGAAAAGCAGGCTTTTAAAGGGAATGGGATATGAAATTCTGATTGGTTTATTGCATGTTACGCCAAAGACACACCTATAATTAATATAATTAATGAAGAGACTAAGTTCAGCCAATTTGCATGTTTCGCTGTGCTTAGCGCTCAAAAAACTCGCCGTCTAACTAGCAAAAGTGGACTTGGACACACCCTAAATACACTTTACGCCATGCGTTTAGACCAAGCGCTAAGATTGCCAAGATAGAGCCCTTAAAGGGATAGTTCACCCATTTTGAAAAATTTGATATTGTTTTACTTATCCCCGAAATAGTATGTTAAGCTGTTCTGGAAATCCACTCAAATAAGGTTTAACAACAGCTTTTCAAGTGTCGTTGTTGGAAACAAAAATGCACATATGATTGCCGAGTGCACAAGGACAATATTTTCGCTCAAATTACAGTATATGATGTCGTTTCAGATTTCAGATGTCGGTGTTTACATTTAAAGGGATTGTAAAGGGCTGAAAAGTAGTTAAAATAACTATAAATTATCACAGAGGGATGTATCCACTACACATCCACCAAATATCTATTCAAAGTAATGTCAGTAACTATAATAAACACACATCTCAAGTCAGACATAAAATCTGTATTGAAAAAATACAGCTACTGAGCATATTACAGATTTGCCGGACCTGCGGCCGCATGTAGCAAAGTTTGCGAATCCGCACTAAATATGTAACATGTTGGGCTTATATACTACCTGAAGGAGGATGTAAGCTTTCTAATGATACCAAAATGATCTTTCTAATCCAAATATCAAGCGAGTTATGTCCCATTATATTTGGAATGCAATCAAACCATGTTTTTGAGAAAAACCCCTTCAAAGTTCAGATGCGAACGTTGCGTTAACGTTACTGGAGAGAAACTTGGCTTGGCATAACCGAAAAAAAGAAACTCCGGTGTTAGCTTGTCATTTTACGTTTAAATGCTTCAAAACTATAGTTTCATATGGGATTTGACATCAAAACACGCAGATAATGAAAGCCAAGACATTTTTCACGTAAAATGAGATGAAACGCAAAAGCAGCATATTGTGTGACTGGTTACAAGCTGGCTATAACGTTAGCATCCAAACGTTCAAAAGTCTGGTGCTATAGAACACCTCATATATGTTACTGTTTTTCTCCGTATAAGTTTTTTCTCTTACTTACCAAACACCATGTACTACCAGTTTCTCAAGATAAATCAGAGCATCCAGATGAAATAGTAAATTTTTTTCACATGGATGCGTTTAGTCTCCACTCCTGCATTCGCAGCAATTATCAGAAAACGCCCACAGCTAACCTAGCTTGATAGCGTACATATCCCCGTTCATATCCATGAAGGAATGTCGGAAAGAATGGCAGATAGAGTGAAGAAAAAACACAATTTCTCAAATTGTGCAACGGAAACTTTAACTTAAGTCCATAACAGAAAATAAATGCTCTTTATGGAGTTGCATTAATCACTGCAGCAGTGAATGCCATGTAAGTTCAGAGGTGTGCACATTACAACCATATAAACTCCTCAAAAAAAGTTAGGAAACGTTATTTCGGTCGATTATTCCTCCCCTTTAATAATACCAATTGGTATTGTATTTTATATCGTTGGAAAGCCTGATTAGTCACCTTTACAACGAGGTACAACTTGTAAGGATGCATTCGTGGAATGAGCAACACAGCTAACCGTGTGGATAGCGGCCCAAAAAAATGTGCCAAAATCCCCTGCAATATTCTTCTGTTGGTATTCACTCTCGTTTTGAGCTTCAAGTGCTGGCAGGTGTATGCCAGTCACAGTTGTGTGACTGGCACCTGATTGGCACCTAATTGACAGCACTTGTGTGCATGGGTCCTGCAACTTTGTTGAGTTTGTGTGTGCTCCAAGCATAAACATGCCACGTTTGTCCCTTCAGGATAAGGCCCGTGCAATAGGGCAAGTGGAAGCTGGTGTTCCGGTACGCAGAGTGGCAGCATTATTTGGTGTCAGCCCTGGTACCATTTCCAAACTTAGCACCAAGTTCCGTGAGACTGGTGAAGTCAAAGACAGACCACGAAGTGGCTGTCCTAGGAAGACAACACCCCAAGAAGACCGGTTCCTCACCCTTGCTTCACTGAGGAACCGTAGGCTTTCTTCCAGAGATTTACAGGCAAGATTTGCACAACGGTACCACAGACAGATCTCTGATCAGACTGCACATGGCCGGTCTTCGTGCTTATAAGGCTGCCAGGAAGCCTGCAATGACTGCCCTTCACCGTCAGGCCCGTTTGCGCTGGTGTCGACAGCACTGACAGTGGAACCTAAGAATGTTTGGCAACGTCATGTTCAGTGATGAATCAAGGTTCTGTCTGCGGAAGCTGGATGGCAGGATCAAAGTATGGAGACAGCGTGGAGAACGCTATGCAGATTGCTGCACAGATCGCGTGACACCTTTCAATGGGGGCAGTGTCATGGTGCGGGGCGGTATCTCTCTCACAGGCAAAACAGAACTTGTCATCATTGAAGGCAATCTCAATGCAGTGAGATATCGGAATGAGATTCTGGAGCCAGTGGCGATCCCATATCTCCAGAATCTGGGACCTAACTCCATCCTCCAGGATGACAACGCTCGCCCCCACAGAGCCAGGATCATCACAGAGTACCTCCAGAATTTGGGAGTGGAGAGGATGGAATGGCCTGCCCTGAGTCCAGACCTCAACCCAATTGAACACCTGTGGGATCAGCTTGGGCGTGCTGTACGTGCCAGAGTGACCAACGCAACCATGTTGGCTGACTTGCGGCAAATCCTGGTTGAGGAATGGGATGCCATCCCACAGCAGTGTGTGACCAGGCTGGTGACCAGCATGAGGAGGAGGTGCCAAGCTGTTGTGACTGCGTATGGATCTTCCACACGCTACTGAGGTCCCTGACAGTGTAAAATGAATAAAGTGTAAAAATGGCCAATATGTGTTGTTTTTTCCTTATTACTGTGGGAGAGTGCAATCATCCAATCCACCAAGCAACTCAAAACGAGAGTGAATACCAACAGAAGAATATTGCAGGGGATTTTGGCACATTTTTTTGGGCCGCTACCCACACGGTTAGCTGTGTTGCTCATTCCACGAATGCATGATCCTTACAAGTTGTACCTCGTTGTAAAGGTGACTAATCAGGCTTTCCAGCGATATAAAATACAATACCAATTGGTATTATTAAAGGGGAGGAATAATCGACCGAAATAACGTTTCCAAACTTTTTTTGAGGAGTTTATTTATAGAACCAACTCGTAATTTCACTTCAATCAGCTTCATATGACACTCAATATCAGCCTGTCGTCAAGCGTTGTCAAACTACAGTGTTGATGACTGACGCTACCCCAGTGTAACCATCTGTCCGCCAAAACTCAGCTAGCTCAGCAGGTCGGGTTGTCCATAAAATCTGATGAAAAGCAATGGGCTTTACAATGGCAACTATATCAAACCTATATTATTACAGCAGCAGACTACTCTATTATTTATTGAGAATATAGCTAACATTACGCCTACCAGCTTAGGTAAATTAGCAGCAGTCCAAGCTAGCAATTTACCAGTTGCAGCACGTTCATCTGCCCGGCGATGGCCACCGATGGGTAGAGAGGGCACCACCCAGTAACACGGTTGAGGAATTTGGGCAAGCCAAATTGTTATAATTCTGAAAGCTGTCCGGTTTTGTAAAATGGTCGCTGCACAAGTGGATGTTTGCGCTGAGCTTGCCATTGTAGCAATAAGGTTAGCTTTCCAAAAACGGCACCCATTTCTTACAAATTTCAGCATCTTGAGGAAACCGAAAAAATCACAAGTAGCATTACCCTCGACCTAATCCTCTGTTTGTGCATCCATGGAGGGCACATACATGGGGTATATGCTTGCAATGCAAATGGAGGCGATAACGTCAACTAAGTTATAACTCTTAACTTAGCTCTAGGGCTAAAGTAGCCTTGCTAGCTAGACAGCTAGGTAGTACCACCACGAAGGGATAGAGAAGGTGGGAGAAATTAAATAGCGGGTTGAAGAAGGGGAGAGACTGGGAGAAGGATTAAAAACTGAAAAATATCAAAATAACTACAGCTAAGGATTACAAAACTATCGATAACACAGACTAAGGTTCTCTATAGCAAACGATTTGCTCAGACTCAAATAGACTGTTTAACGTTAGTGGGGCAGAATAGTTTTATTTGCTATGGGAGGAGATATGCAATGACATGAAAACATTTATTGGCCATTACATCAGGTCCTTCATGGCGTCATGAAGGACCTGTGCCCAATAGGACTGAGCCCAGTAATAATTTGAACTCCACCCATTTAATCCCCACATCGGAATAGATGGAAATGAATAGATGGATATAGATCGAGACTGCAATGAAATTGAAATCTCATACTGTTGCTGATGTTTAATACATACCATAACAAGCCCATATAATCTAGTATGAAGCACATTACGGATTTACCTTTACAGTCCCTTTAAATAAGAATATCCGGTAAGAGGAACTTTTATCCAGTAACTTTTAGTATCACTCCGTGCTAGCACTAACTTCCAGTCTACTTCCATATCGCGAGACACTGGACACTGTTCTCGCACGGAATGATACTGACCACAGGACTATAGTTCTGTGATACTGACTCTCTTACCGGATGTTCTTATTTAAATGTAAACACCGACATCTGAAATCTGAAACTACATCATATACTGTAATTTGAGCAAAAATATCGTCCTTATGCACTCGGTAATCCTATGTGCATTATCGTTTCCAACAACACTTGTAAAGCGGTTGTTAAACCTTATTTGAGTGGATGTCGGCAGTTAATTTACAGCAAGTTAGCCTGGGGGTAATTATATCCAATGGCAAGATGCTAATTATTAGCATTACTCCAATTCAGGATTTACAATAATTTAGCTACAACGGCACGACCAGGACAGCTGATGATGACCTCGGACGATGATCTCTTATCGACGCCTATTTGTCAGAATCTTTACTTTAAATTGTGCAATGTGTTGTTTCATTATCTGGTTGTAATATTTGTAGGTAATTAGATTCTTTCATTCATTCTTTCTTATGCAGGTCTGAGAGAACTGGTAAAAACTTGAAAACGTCTAAGCCTTAACATCCTAAAAAGGAGACGTTTTAACGGTGAGAATTAAAGTCTGTTTGTTTGTTAAAAGCCGGTTGTTTTGCAAACATTTCTGACAGCGTGAAACAAATTTCTACAGGAGCGGCACCTGAGAACCACACAGTAGAGCAACACCCCAGTGATAGAGAGGAAGAAGAAGCAGCTGCTGAACCTCTTGACTAGGCCAGAGCAGAAAACCCTACATGGATTGAAGAGCGGGGGTAAGTTTGTCAAGAACTCGTAATAATGTTTTGGGGGTGAATGTATGATTTTGATTTTGAAATTAAAACTAAATAAATACGAAAATCTAAATAATACGAAATATCTGACTTCTCAGCAGTTACAACTGAACACCGCAGTGTTGAGGAAACCCCAGGACCCCAACAGGACACTATCGCACAACCCCAAGATCGACTACCTGAAGCAATTCTCCAGAAGCCAGATCGCAATCAAAATCCATTTGGAAGTCCTCGAAGCCTTCAATATTGATGCACATTTGATCAGCCAGCACCATACAGCTTTGCGGAATATAATTGATAAATATTAGAAATGACACAGAAGCAACAGCCAAATCAGGGTGGGGTGCAAGCAGCGAAAACAGCATCATTTCAGGTACGCCGTACAGACAGCACTGAAAAACTTAACCCACAACTTTTAGATATAGTTAATGAAATAAATCAAATAAACAACCCACATCCTGCTGAAAACATTCATAACAATTATATGAACCCGTATTTGTTACAATTTGTTAACAACCTTAACGGTGATACTAACAACATGCATGAAATGGAAAAAATGGTGGCGCCCGTAGAAAAATAGCCACGTCTTAGAAATTAACTTTTAAGAAAAAAACTAAAACACCTCATTGTAATCGTGAATATAACCTCTGCTTTGCCATTTGTTTGTCTCAGCTGTTAAACCCGGGGTTAGCAACACAGGAGGCAGAGCAAGACCATGCATTTACAGACAGCCGTAGGCCTGGGCGTTCACGATATGGTGTTTTTTTTCACACATACAGGCGTTTGAACAGCTGTTAAAGGTAAAAACCACATGCCTCCACAGGTAAAATGATCAGCCAGTGCGGGTACCTACAAGTATTGTACACAATGTTGTAGGATGTACATTGTCAGTTCTAAAAAACCCGTACCACATTGTTGTAGCGCACGGTGCTGTGTTAACTGTAATGCTGAGCTGGTTCCTGATAGCCAACATGCTTGTTAATTTCTGCAAGCCAAGCCTGAGCAGCCAAGCAAGTGCAATGTGTTGTACAACATTATGTTATTATAGGTAGCTACAACATTATGTTCAAACAAAGTTTACTATGCCTTTAAGTCTCTCTTTGTGGCTGGCCAAAAAAAATGGACTGAGATATCCAAAGATAAAGTTGAAATTTTGATTATGACGTATACCTCTACCCTTCCTCATTTTTGAAAAACTACAGTGGTGTCAAGTGGGGGTTCCCCTCCCCCTGACCTTCCATGCCATGCGAAAGAGGTGTTATTCAAACTCACAGGCCGTGTTCAAATCTATTTTAATTTCTACGGTCCTGCTATGGTCTGAATGAGCGTACTTGCCTAATATTGAGTATGGCAGTTGTACTTTTTAAAAAAAAGGCTGTTAAAGGTTGTATCAGCGATTTTGGGTGGAAACATAAATGATCACATTCATCTGATTTTTCCTCACGATCTGCTAGCTGCCCGCCCCATAAGCAGGCCGTCAAAAACCGCGTCTCTGTAGGCAGCCTATGCTCCGAGATCGTACACAAAAACAAATGGTACTACCAACCACTCAAAACCAAAATAAACAGTATTCCAACCAATCACATCAGCGATTTTGGGTGACGTCACTTCTGAAGCGAAATCCCAAACAAACATACTTATGAATAATTTAAAAAAAATAGTGTTCAAGCATCCAGAATTATAACCACGTTAATAACGTTTGTAAGAAACCAAACCGTTTGTAAATCCGTCAAGATTTCAGCGAGATAAGAGTATTAGCGTTTGTGCAGATCATTGTGATTGGTTGGAATACTGTTTATTTTGGTTTTGAGTAGTTGGTAGTACCATTTGTTTTTGTGTACGATCTCGGAGCATAGGCTGCCTACAGAGACGCGGTTTTTTGACGGCCTGCTTATGGGGCGGGCAGCTAGCGGATCGTGAGGAAAAATCAGATGAATGTGATCATTTATGTTTCCACCCAAAATCGCTGATACAACCTTTAAGTAAAATTATGCTACAAGTCTGAAAATTGAGTGTTCTTAATATCTCTGGATGATATAGCCTACTTATTTCCGTGTTTTTGCTGATAATTCGCTCTGATTCAGATACCCACAGAGAGAGGGGCAACCTGCTATTATAACTGTGAACAGTATTAGCTTGCGAGCTAGCTCAGAGTTCTTAGCTAAGTTACCAATTATTCCAGTGCAATGGCACCCAACGATTTTGTGGACTATACACTGGATGACGACACCTTCCGACATTTTTTGAGCCTGAATACACGACCGGTGTTGTGCCATTTTTCGACTCCCCTGCATATCTCAACCCCCCTTCACGTGAACGCGCAAGTAAGTATCTATGCTACGCTATGAACGCTCTGCGTTTTCATTTTACTTTAATTACTTAAAAAACGGTTTATTGGAGAGATAAAAAGCAGGCTGAGAAGGTGGGAGTGCAAGGTCTAGCACCCAACAAAATAGTGTTAAAACACCTCAAACACATAACTCTTCACAAATATTTGTCATAAAAGTAACTACTATAATGTGAAGAATGGTTAGAATCATCCGGAGAAATTAGGTTGAAAAAAATGGGGAATCGAATTCTGGTAGGGGAATAGGCTAGCCTATTGACATGGGGAAGGGGAGTCAAATTTTGGCAGGTGCCATTTTTTTGCTGCCAAAATCTGACCCCTCCTGTATTAAATATGCATATGACAATCGCCCAACTCACCATTATCATCACTTCATATAAGCTAATATTCACAACCGTTTGTTACCAGTAGTAAGAGGGCTAGGTTTCAGGGGTAGCGTACTTGCCTTGTTTTAAAATACAATGACATTGAACACTGAAATCTTGGTTCTTAAATTCTTGTACCAGGATGCTGAAGCACAAAGTGGAGATCTTACAAGGCAAGTGATGAAGATTGTAGGCTAGTCAACGAAGGTGCCAGTGCGTGTGATCCAGCCAGTGCGATTGAGGGAATAGAAGTCCTGGAGGGGTTAGATGTAGCCTAGCAAGAGCATGTGCGTTGCTGATGGGTCTGATATACAGTACCAGTCAAAAGTTTGGACACACCTACTCATAGAAGGTTTTTTCCCCGTTATTTTTACTGTTTTCCACATTTTGGAATAGTAAAGACATCAAAACTATGAGATAACGCAAATTAAATTATGCAAAAACCAAAAAAGGTTTAAACAAATAAAGAAAAGTCTTATATTTTAGATTCTTCAAAGTAGCCACCCTTTGCCTTGATAACGGCTTTGCACATTCTTGCCATTCTCTCAAACAACTTCTGTGGTAAACAGGTATCAGATCAAAAACGTCTACAACGTAAAAAAAAAGCCAAGTTACTCACGCATAGCCTACATAGCGCTGTCTATAAGTCCTTAAAAACTAGGCCTGCCTTTAAAAGTCTTGATATCAAAATGTGGCCAAGTTACAACTAACAATATTGCCTATCGTAGCTCACACTAAATAAACTAGCTCTATTCCAAAGCAATGCTATCCAAACTTTCCTAAATTATTTAATGCAACTCTTCATCTTACCTTCTAAAGAGAATGTGGTCAATGAAACTGCATGTGCCACATCAAACTGCAAAATGAAAATAATTTATAGTGGAAATACTCTGATTCAGAGTCAGAGTATTCAGTCCCAATTCCACAGGTAAAAAGGTGATGCCATCATGACTGTATAAAAGGATATCAAAAGACTCCTGATATCTTATTTCCAGGTACTCTTAGAAGCGATAATATAACCTCTGCATTTGAATGGATCTCTATGGGAATTGGGGGGTGGGACTAGATTTAGCTTTAAATTACACTGGAACAGTGTGGAACACATGGTTGGCTAAATGGCTCTAAGTCATCAAGGGTCTGACGTATCAAACAAGCCTTAAACCATCACTCTGCTGCCAGATATGCTAAGATAAATGACCACAGAGGTCATGGAATATTAATTTTATTGTTTCTTGTGAAAATACCCATGCATCCATAGATTCTGGTGATAGCAGGTTAATTTCCTTTGGTATACTGAGAGTCCAGATATCCACAAGTAAGAAACACTAGTGGAAAAAAAACATCTGACCTGACCTTTTGGTAGATATTATGATAATAGCACACACACACACACACACAGGGGAGACGTGTGGGAGAAAATACAGAGAAGAGCCAGACACTTGTTTATAAACAAGCGTCTGAGAATGCAGGCCTGGTTTTTCACACATCTTGCCTGGCTCAGTCAGTCACTGTTACACATCACCCTGCCCACCATTGCTCTCACACAGACAAAGACAGAGGAGCGTGCCTGAGTCAGTAAGATATGGCAACAGCAGCCACTACCCCGGACGTCTACTCCATCAACGTATTTGCTACCACTGTGGGAAGAGGGCTACTGTGATGTGCAAGAAATGCCAAAGTCCTGTGCACATCAGTGACATACCACATACCTTATATTATTCTATATTTATATTATATTATACCTACACAGCACTACGACTTATTTCACATTTCACCATACCTACTATTACGAATAACCAATTAAAAACACATAAAAAAGCATAATCCATTTAAAAATGTTACAAATACCTTTATTTATTTGTAATCCATGGTAAAGGGAAAATGAATGAATCCAGGCATACAGAATAGAATAGAATGGAATAATTTCCCTGTGAGGGAACATCAGCTGTAGTTGCCAGCAATAAAAAACAACAAAAAAAAAAAAGACAGACAGAGGCAGACCCACAAAACACAAACATGTTAAATAAAGTCATTCAATTGAATCAGGTGTTTCACATTAAAGTGAAGGTATGAGTGGAGTGCATTATGATTGTGATTAAAATTATTATTATTTTGTATTTTGATCAAAATTATATAAAATTAATAATTAATTGTGATGGAAAATTTAGCCAACCAAATTGAGTTCCTCATCTGCTTTTACTTTTCTTTTATTTTCTTTTACTTTTTGATGCTTTTCGTTCTGCTTAGTAGAAATCCCTGAGAGGATCTTTATTCCTTTCCGGGCATCTCTCAGCTGCCCCCCTTAAAACAGATTTTCCACCTTCTCCTATAGCAGCGGTGTCAAACTCGTTCCATCGAGGGCCGAGTGTATGCAAGTTTTTGTTCTAACCATGCTCTACACCAGCTGATTCCACTAATTAGTTCACCTCCTTGGTTGAAGAGCTGAGCTAATTAGTGAAATCAGCTGGTGTAGGGCACGGTTGGAACAAAAACCTGCATACACTCGGCCCTCGATGGAATGAGTTTGACACCCCTGTCCTATAGGCTCTCATGTTTGTTGTAACATGACCTCATTTCATATCAATATATACTTTTAACAGTAGGCCTACATATTGCAAGTTTTAATGACTTATAGACAGTGCTTTTTGTAAGCGTGAGTAAGAATTTTTTTTTTTTTTACGTTGAAATCATTTTTGTTCATATTCTACTTTATCATCCCCCACTGTGACCTAGACTCACAGAAAGCAGCCTCAATGGGCCCAACAAACAAACATTTCAAACATAAAAACATAAAAAGTCTCAGTACTCAAGAAGAGTTTTCAAATCATATTTCACAGATATGTCTTTTTATTTATTATTTTACAGCTGGGAGAGCTGTATTACATCTGCCACAAGGGTACATTGAAGGCAGTCAAGAACAAGGTGGTGGTTGGGGCAGAATAAGCCAATAAAATATTTATTGACTTCCATGAAAGCAGCACAGGGGCACACTGTGGCCAGTGGAAGACCAGAGATGCCATTTCCAGAAGGTTTTACTGGCCAGGATGTCCGGGGACATCGACAAATGGGTTAATATGCACTAAACATCCACTTATTTAATAGGATTTTTCATGTTTGAAGCAAACCAATAGCCAATGTTCATGGTAAAATAATTTCTCTCTTTTCCAGCTTATTATCTGAAAATGTAATTCGTAAAGTATATTTTTAACACCTATCTTTCATTTATTCCCTTGCAGATGACTCAATGGGCCTTATCCTACGCTAAGCGGCGCTAACCCAAATGCAAGGGTCTTTGCTATCTTACACCCGGCGCATGGTTCATTATAACGCCTTGCGTTCATGTTGTTTAAATACCATGTGTTCTTGCGCCCATTACAAGCGAACTGGGCGTGTTGGTCTTAAGATGAGGAGTGGCCAGGATTATTTTTGGTGTATTGCTATCTTGAGCCAGCAGAAAGCGCTTGCACTAAAACCAACATAAACGTGGTCTAAAGTCATGTCGCAGTTGTTTAAATATTATTTTAACGGCGCATATAAGTGCGTCTACATAGGCGTGTGCACAACGCACATACACCCTCCTGTCTGTTACACACAGGGGCATGCACAAGCATGACTACAAATATCAAGATTACAATGTGAAATATTATTATTTAATAATAAAAGGGTAAAAGGGTCCATAGGTCAAAGACCACATAGCTACCTGTCCCTCAGCGAAGGGGAATGCTAAATGAACTTGCTTTCAGCCCACTCCTTCAACATCCAGGCGATGTGCGATGGTACGTGTAAGGTTACATGTAGGCTATAGACTATTCGCAATTTTCCTGGATCAATCTATGACAATCTTCTGTTACGGGACAATGGCTATCCATTAAAAATGGCTTTCCATTTGCTGATAACACCTATATCAAGCCTAATGCGCAAATTGTCATTTACACCTAATGCGTGAATTGTCATTCAATGGAAAACTCGCGCACTGCAATACGGACATTTGAGTTCTGAACATGCGCTTCAGATGTCATTACAATACAGCTCTCTAGGCCTACAGCCTGTAAGTAAATAGAATGGTTTTGACTGAAAAAAGTTCAAAATCGTGTCCAGTGAATATTGCATTTATTGTTTTTCAAATAGCCTAAGCTACAGCGGATTCGCTGTGCATAAGGTTTTTTCCATAGCCTACGGTTAATAAATAACGGAGATAAATGTCACCATGTTAACTGAATTTGAACCTTGTATTCTTCGTACTTCATATTTTTTAAATTACAGTGACCAGGTTTCCATACTCTCCCCTGTTATTCCATAACTGAACAAAACGAGAACTAAGCGTCTAATTAGAAACAAAAACAAATTTGCAGCACGTTACACAATTCACAATTAATTTTAATACCATTCTCTGCAGGAGCAGGTCTGTTTCCCCTGCTGTAAGTCACACACTTCCTGGCAAAGTGGATTGTTTTAAAGCATTACGCTACGAGGAAAACAGGTTGGTCACATTTCCATAAACAGGACATTATAAAACAAGGGGAAATATGCGTGAACATGTGGGTTGCCAACCTGACAGCTTTATTGTATTTAGTATCATCATTAAGGCAAAATAATGGTATTTATCTTATTAATCAATATTACTATGCACGTGGCCTCATGAACTTCGGATGAAGCTTGAATTTCGAGAACTCCATGAGAACAGCCTCATGGAATTGATGTTTGACACTTTCATTGCATAATCAAACGAAATTCGTTAAACAAGCAGACTAATTTGGCGTTTTCTAAGGTGAGACTGAAGACATTGATAGCTTATTCTCAGCTGTTGCAATACCTTTTAACGAAATTTAACCGCATATATTTTGTAAAATAACAGCCCTGTCGGGAATTACCGGGAACTCATAGGCTAATGGTTAGTTCAAATAATATTGATCATACTATTGATCCATTTAGCCTATTCCTTGATCGCACTAAACACGCATGAGCATGTCTGTTTCGCCATCAAGCAATCCGCCAAGGTGGAAAAGCAGGCTTTTAAAGGGAATGGAATACGACATTTTAATTGATTATTGCATGTCACGCCCAAGACACACCCATAATTAATGAAGAGACTAGGTTAGACCAAGCGCCAAGATCGCCGAGATAGAGCCCAATGTGTTCCATGCCAGGCAGCTGAAATCAGTCAAAAAGGAGGGAAAGCACATCCCAATCGTGGTATGTGTGGTTAATTTCTTTCTCCTTTTTCTTTAGGATTACATCAAGCAACCCTGTTATAAACTTGAAATGCAGAATGTTTAGTTTCAGACAATCTTTTTTTATTGGAAAATGTACAGTATGTGCTAGATGGTTTTGTCTGAAGTAGTTAATGTGTATTTTTTGTATTTCGCATACTTTCTGTTTAAATTAAGTACCAAAGTAATAAAAAAAAAATGTTTATGAAGACTTTTTATTTACAATGACGTCTGAATGATAATTTTTTACTTTCTGCTTACATATCTTTGAGATAAAGTTCAATCAATTAAATAGCTTTTAAATAGCAATTAATAAACCAAATCAGCCAAAACTGTCACTGAGTGCATTACAAAGTTCTTCTATCAGTTTGGGACCCCAAAAAGGATCCTTATTGACCAGGGGAGAGAGTTTGTCAACAAGGTAAGCAATTTGATTAGAGCCACAACAAAAAACAAACAAACAAAAAACCTCCAAAAATAATGCTGTCAATTAAATGTTGCCTATAGCAATTTATTTTTGTTAAAGAACAGTTGACGATCCAAGCTTGTATAATTGTGAAAACACATAAAAGCAATCAAACTTCTCCAAAAAACGTATATGTATTCCTTTTATTTAGAGCTCAAGAAGCATGTGTGTGAGGTGTTGGGCATTAACAGGAGTCTGTGCTTGCCTTATCATCCCCAAACAAATGGGTTGGAAAGGCTGAATGGAGGTAAAACAATTTAAAAAAACAAGTGCTCTACTGTGTTATTACTCTATATTCATAAATGCTTTGCTAGTAATAAATTGACGTTAGGGAAAAAAATGCATTTGAAAAAAGCAATTGTCTTACATAACATTTATAAATTCCCTAAATTAGAAATTTTTTTTGGGGTCGTGCCAAGATATTACAATACATTTTTATTTGCTGCAATATTTCAGGTTTAAGTGCTCTGCCCTTTCACTTAGTTTCCATACATTACTGTTACCACTGAATCCAGACCCTACACTTAATAAATATCTTAGCAAAAGCAGCGTTACTAAATGGCTGGAGTTGACAACTAATCTAACCCGTGGCAGCTCATCAGATGGTAAATTGGCTGTATTGCAGCCATTTAAAACAAAACACCATCCTCATAGTCTATTTACTTGGCTATACCATTCCTCCATTGTTCTTCAAATCATGTCATTTTAATGTTCATGTCTTATCATAGGTTATATTATGCTAGGAAACAAAAGCAATCAATTGGTCCACCATGGATGTTTAGTTTGTGCAGTGTGTGACACTTTCACAGAGGACTTGATAAAACTTGGTAAATATTGTCGCAACCGAAAACTTTAAAAAAAATTCATAAAATAAATAAAAAATATATATATATACAGTTGAAGTCGGAAGTTTACATACACTTAGGTTGAAGTCATTAAAACTCATTTTTAACCACTCCACAGATTTCACGTTAGCAAACTATAGTGTTAGCAAGTCAGTTAGGACTTGTCTACTTTGTGCATGACACAAGTCATTTTTCCAACAATTGTTTACAGATTATTTCACTTTTAAAGGAGCTATATGTAACATTGACACCGAGCGTTTAAAATGTGTAGGCCTACTACAATCCAAATTCACTGAACGAACACGAGTGCAACATTATATTTTGAGACAAGCTTATTCTATTTTGACAATGACAAGCGACGACGAATCCTAGACTGTAAGTTGATCAGCTAATGTATACGTTTGCAATTTGTTTATTATTTATTGTTTGCAAATTATAAACCAGCTCATGTGGATTTTTTTATAACTCTGTCAATGTTAGCTATATGTATGGCTGGCTATGTTTACGGTCACACAGATATAAGCTAACGTTAGTGGTATGTTTAGCGAGTAACTATATACATATATATATTTAAATCTTTAGCTAGCTAGCTAAATGGAAACGATGTTGAACTTAGCTTAGGCATTCGTAAATCGGCTGTCGGAGTGCCAGAGTACATCTGGTTGTTCATAATGGGCAGTGGACTCGGAGTCAACTCTGAGAATAGTGAATCACACAGGCCAAAACAAATACAGACGTTCCGACCCGGAATGGAAATTTCAAAGGAGAACATACTGGCTGTAGCATTGTTGTCGGAGAAGCCAGTATTTCGACATGTTTCCTTAATCTCTGATGACATATCATGGTCATTTTATGATTTAGTACAGTAAATTTGTTACAGCTCCTTTAACTCTATAAACTTCACCCCTAGTGGTTGAAACGTATCCGTCTCAATTACAGTATTCATGTTCGTCTGAAATTATAAACTACAGCTTTAAGAAAACCCCGTAAATTTTGACGCAGTATTTTTTAAAAGGGTAGCCTCTTACGAAAACCTCAGCTTCTCCAGTTACACTGCAGTGCAATAAATTAGGAGGGCGCTATTAATAGCCCAAAGCACTTCTCTGGCTACAGCCACAGACTGTAAAATGCATAAAATACAAATGAGCATTCGCTGTTTTCCCTTGCTTACTGTACTATATACAGTACCTGATGCACTTTCAGTTTAAAAGACACCTCATTTTTTTCTCCAAAATCACTCGTATAAATATGTTTAAGAAACCAAGTACTTACCAGTATATTCAGCTACAGCTGTTATCTGATGAACCCTGAAGAGTTTAACTTGTTATATTTCGCCAAAGTCCTGTACAGTCGACATTTCCACAGCGACCACCCGTCGCACTTAGGGCTGAAATACGTTTCTGTTCTTGTGTAAATACACACGCGCTTTCGTAGGTTCTTTTTTAAACGTATTTAAATACATTAGGTGACGTATTGTAGGATATCTAATATTTCCCCCCTTCTCTCTATCTCTGTCTCTCTCTCTCATTCTCAACCCCCCATCAAAGATAAGCCAGTCTTTGTCATAAATGACCCCTCTCCCCCCCCCCCTCCCCCACACCTTAACCCAATCAGGACAGGGATGGTCTTCCTGTGGAGGTATTTTATGAGTGTACCGCAGAAAAAGAAGTTAGTCAAGTTTGGAGTTTGTTGGTGAAGAAGTCATTCTTTTTGGTTCCTCGTGCGTTTCCTTTTGTTCCTGTTCCGCTGGAGGGTAAATAATTTGGCAATTTTTGGCTTATCTCTCTCTTTACTGGTATTTCCTAATTAATGTCTGGTGTAATGCCTTCACTTTTGTGAATTATAAGTAGTCAGCCTACATTCCTTCGTGAATGTATGATTCCCAGTCATTATTCTAATTGAATGTTTTCATTTAATAAAATTACTTAAAGGTTGTATCAGCGATTTTGGGTGACGTAACTTCTGAAGCGAAATCCCAAACAAACAGAGCCAGCTCCAGCTCAGAGCCAATTATGTTATGTTTTAAAAAATAGTGTTCAAGCATCCAGAATTATAACCACGTTAATAACGTTTGTAAGAAACCAAACCATTTGTAAATCCGTCAAGATTTCAGCAAGATAAGAGTATTAGCGTATTAGTATCACCCACCCCTTGTCGGTGATTGGTTGGAATACTGTTTATTTTGGTTTTGAGTGGTTGGTAGTACCATTTGTTTTTGTGTACGATCTCGGAGCATAGGCTGCCTACAGAGACGCGGTTTTTTGACGGCCTGCTTATGGGGCGGGCAGCTAGCGGATCGTGAGGAAAAATCAGATGAATGTGATCATTTATGTTTCGACCCAAAATCGCTGATACAACCTTTAATCTCAAGACCTGATTTAGACTTTGTTTTGGCTTGTTGGTTGATCCACCAGATTACTGTTCGACTTACCTATCAAAGAATTCGGCGATTTAATTGATGATTGTCATTTTTAATAATTATTATTAAATTAAATCACGTAACGCTTATTTTGAATGTAGGTTAAGTGAGGGGTTCTAGCACGCAATATCACTTGTGTTCAGTATTCAGAGTGCTGAACGTTTTAACAAGGGCATTGACTGTTGGAACCGCTGGATTCAGAAAATACACATTTTACCTAGTCCTCACTTACCCGACATAATTGGAGGTTCCACCGAGATAGGTTGTCCTATAGCATACTAAATTTTGCTATTGAGTAAACTGCGGTAAACTCTGAGACAAGTTCAAATCTTTTTCTAATCGACTGGTCTTAGATTTATTGATTTTATTTTTTTATATTATTATGGCATACCAGACAAAGAGAGAGATGCCTCATTTACCCTCCACTGCTAACCTACCAGCATTCCCTGGCCAGTCAAGACTGGATCAGCAGTGGTATCTCATGTTATCAGAACGGCAATATTTGATAGCCCAGTGCCCAAAATTTGCAGAACAGCTCAAGGCAATGGACCAGCTGAAGGAGGAGGCCCTTTACAACCTGCGGACTGAGTATTTGGACTATCTGATTTCTCCAGATAGTGATGAAACCAAGCGCAAGATTGTCCAAGGGATAAGGTCGTACCTAGAGAAAAGACAACATTTTCTCTACCTCTGGCGGTCAAAGCAGGCATGGGAGGAGGTAAACCAGATGTGGAAACTGGCTTGGGAAAAGCACCACTCTAAGTCAGGAGTTACTGCCAAACCAGTTTCTTCTGTGGCAGTCCAGCATGCGCTGGAAGGAGCAGTGCATGGCGCCATTCCAGCCATAACCCAGGCACCACCCCCCACCGAGGACAATACAGCACTCTCCATTGACTCATCCCCACCCCCTTCAGGCTTGGACAATTCTGTGGATTTTGTCACCTCCACAGATAATGTAGCCGCCCACCTGGTGAGCCCCCCTTCCCTGGAGGAATTTGGGGGAAACAGCTCTGTGTCTTGTATCACACCAGCCACCACGGAGGATGTGACCCCACAGGACGTGGAATCCGCTGCTGCAGTCCTCTCAGCTGAGCCAGGTGAGGAGACCGTCGAACCCCTGGAGGCAGAACCTGCTACTGCAGACACAGCAGCCCAGCCTGGTGAGGAGACCGTCAAACCCCTGGAGGCAGAACCTGCTACTGCAGACACAGCAGCCCAGCCTGGTGAGGAGACCGTCAAACCCCTGGAGGCACAACCTGCTACTGCAGACACAGCAGCCCAGCCTGGTGAGGAGACCGTCAAACCCCTGGAGGCAGAACCTGCTACTGCAGACACAGCAGCCCAGCCTGGTGAGGAGACCGTCGAACCCCTGGGGGCAGAACCTGCTACTGCAGACGCAGCAGCCCAGCCTGGTGAGGAGACCGTTGAACCGCAGGACGCAGAACCGGCTTCTACAGGCCCATCAGCCCTGCCAGGTGGAGAGGTCTATGCACCCCAACAGGTGGAGTCAGCCCCCACAGAAAAGTCCACCCAGGCCGAGGACCCCACCCCACCCCTTGTGCACTTTTCTTCCCCTCCTGCTGCTTCCCCTCCTGCTGAATCCGGGGAACCTCTGCCTCTGTCTGCTGCACAGACAGAAGGGGTGTGCTCTGTGGACTCTCCCACTTCCACAGTTCCTGTGATGGAGGAGATAGGGGGACTTCTGCGAAAGTCTCGCTCCCCTATCAGAGCTGTAAAGAGACCCCGGGAGAAACGGAGCAGGAAGCCAACCCCCGGCCGTTTTACGACTCCTCTGGCCCTCAAAGTCTCCGCCAGAGTGTTGTCTTGCAATCCAAAGCAAGATGAAAGCAGCCAATTTAGCACAACAGTTTCCCCCACCCTTGTCTCTCCACCCCCGAGCCACACCTGCAAACTTCGCACACACACGTCATCCAGGGAGAGTGCAAGAGCCCCTTTCCGACGTCAGAAGTGTTCGGAGAGCAGTGATGGACTGCATGCCTACGAGCAACGATCAGCCCAGCTGCCCAGAGAGGGAACCAAAGCCAAAACTGGCATAGACCCCTGGACAGAGATGAGACGGGCGTGGTTAAGGGGCATCCACGTGCGGAAGAAGCAAGATGACAGGATGCCTCCTGTCATCCCGGTTTGCTGAACGCTGTGGCCCTCCGCAGCCAAAGGACTGCCAGTAACCACACTGGGGTTCTAGGAGGTAAAACTGGCACTCTGCCTGCCCCTGCCCCCCCCCCCCCCCCCCCCCTCACCACCCCCCCCACATCCCTACCACCACCTTTTAACATAAGACAATGCCCATGTTTTTAAGTCCCTTTTCTAAAGTGTAGGTGCCCCCTCCAATGCTGTTCCTGGGCACTTGTGGACAAGTCTGCCCTATTCAGGTGATTATTTGGACTGGCAATCTTGTGGATAGTAAATCCTGTCCGTAAGGTTCCCCTGAATGGACTAAGTGCTTATAACATGCAGTGTTCTCCTCTTCACATGTTGCTGTGAGTGATAAGGCCTAAACCCTCAAGTCCCACAGTCTTCTCCTGCCACTCCCCGAAGGACCCCCAGAGGCACAAGTGCAACCGGACCCATACCCTGCCGCGGGAAGCTAACCTAAGCGACTGCCGTCAGCAGTCCCCCCAACTGGACCCGAGCTCAAGGAGCCAAAACGGATTCCGACAGGGAAAGAGGTGCTTCCCCACCCATCAGTAGAGAGGTCTTGACCGCACTTTTCCGCCTGTGGATCGTCCAGCTGCCTGTCACAGGAGACAGAGCCCCCCGCACGCTGTGCAGAATTGGTAGCGACACTGTGGAATTAGGCGGCCTTTCACTCACACAGTTACAACATTAAGGGGAATAAGCACTGCATGTTATCCAAGGAAGTCCAGGGAGCCTCTTCCCTTGCCAGTCCAGATACCCTGACACCGGAGAAGGAATTGACTGAACCAAGGTGCCATGACAGCAGTGACAAAAAAAAAAAAAAATGTCTGCACCACACCAGATCATCACAATGGGACTAGTAAACTGGACATGGACTAATTGTTTTAAAGATGGTTAATGAACCATTAGGACAGTTGTTTTCATGCAGCTATCATTGTACAATTATATTTATAATGTCCAAATGTGTGGTTGTTCTGATGATGGAACGATAGGCTCTTAGCAGCTGCATGCACCTATCGTTCCAAGAGAGGGAATGACGGGATGTTGCCTAATGTCCTGTGCTCTTTCTCTCTCCCTCTCTCTGTCTCTCTCTCTCGGCCTCTCTCTCTCGGCCTCTCTCTCTCATAACATGCAGTGCTATCATTAATTGTTCCGGTCTTCACATGTTGCTATGAGTGTTAATGCCTAAGCCCTCAACTCCCACAGTCTTCTCCTGCCATTCCCTAAAGGACACCCACAGACACAAGTGCAAACAAGTGCAACCGGTCCCACACCCTGCCGCGGGAAGCTAGCCTAAGCAACTGCCGTCAGCAGACCACCCAATTGGATCCAGGCTGAAGGAGCCAAAATGGATTCCGACAGGGAAAGAGGAGCTTCCCCGCCCGTCAGAAGAGAGGCCCTGACTGCACTTTGCTACCTGTGGATCGTCCAGCTTCCTGTCACAGGAGACAGAGCCCCCGCACGCCGTGCAGAACTGGTAGAGACACTGTGGAGTAGGTTGCATTTCACTCACGCAATTGCAACACTAATGGAAAAAGCACTGCATGTTACCCAAGTCCAGGGAACTTCTGGTCCCTTGCCAGTCTAGATACCCGGACACTGGAGAAGGAAGAGACTGAACCAGGGTGTCATAACAGCAGCGACACAAAAGAGTGACTAATAGAGATATGACTCTAGATCACAAAGGGACTATTAAACTGGGCATGGACTAAATGTTTTAAAAATGGTTGGTGAACCATTTGGACAGTTGTTTTTGTTGTTAGCAGGTAACTGCATCTTCAATGTCCAAATGTGTAATGTGATTCCTATTTGGTGATGTAAGAATAGGTTTTTAGCAGGTGCATGCACCTATTCTTACAAGAGAGGGATGTAGGATATCTAATATTTCCCCCCTTCTCTCTATCTCTGTCTCTCTCTCTCATTCTCAACCCCCCATCAAAGATAAGCCAGTCTTTGTCATAAATGACCCCTCTCCCCCCCCCCTCCCCCACACCTTAACCCAATCAGGACAGGGATGGTCTTCCTGTGGAGGTATTTTATGAGTGTACCGCAGAAAAAGAAGTTAGTCAAGTTTGGAGTTTGTTGGTGAAGAAGTCATTCTTTTTGGTTCCTCGTGCGTTTCCTTTTGTTCCTGTTCCGCTGGAGGGTAAATAATTTGGAAATTTTTGGCTTATCTCTCTCTTTACTGGTATTTCCTAATTAATGTCTGGTTTAATGCCTTCACTTTTGTGAATTATAAGTAGTCAGCCTACATTCCTTCGTGAATGTATGATTCCCAGTCATTATTCTAATTGAATGTTTTAATTTAATAAAATTACTTAATCTCAAGACCTGATTTAGACTTTGTTTTGGCTTGTTGGTTGATCCACCAGATTACTGTTCGACTTACCTATCAAAGAATTCGGCGATTTAATTGATGATTGTCATTTTTAATAATTATTATTAAATTAAATCACGTAACGCTTATTTTGAATGTAGGTTAAGTGAGGGGTTCTAGCACGCAATATCGCTTGTGTGCTTGTGTTGAGTGCTGAACGTTTTAACAAGGGCATTGACTGTTGGAAGCGCTGGATTCAGAAAATACACATTTTACCTAGTCCTCACTTACCCGACAGTATGTTATGGTTATTGGGATGGCAGGTATGCCATCCGCCAAGTTACGGCTTGGTGGGGCATGCCCCATACCTATACAGCACAGAGAGTTTGGCACTTTTCAGGGTTTCCTACAGAAGTAACCACAATGACCATAGAAAACATTAACTTCTGTATGTTCTGACCTCATGTAACCACACAGCATTCAGATACAACTTCACACATCCACATAATAAAGCCCCAAACTTGGGTTATTTTGCTGTTTTTCTCCTTCCTCTTCCGCTTCTTCTTCTTCTTCATCTTCTTCCCATTTTCCTGCGAAACTGCCTGCCTCCATCGCGATGTTATCCAATGGGGAGAATTATTATTTGAGGATATGGTCCGTATACCTGCTCATAAAACTTATCGTCCAATAAAAACGCTTCATACTAATGTTTTATAATGTTAATGTAGCTAATGGCTTCATGCTTTCCAAGAAGTTGTGGTTAGAGCTGTGGTTAGAACTGCAGTCTCTCATACAGTGGATTGTGGGTTCGAGCCCAGCAGGGCACATGTGCATTTTCCACAAAAACAATGTGCAACTGTTAAGTACTTTTCATTTCTTAGACTGTTATTCTTTTCACATTGACACATTAACATATTGTTATTGCAAAGGGAAAAGAGGTTTCCAATATTAACTGTTCAATGTTTCACTTGTATTTCACTTGTACTATATCACACCCTCCCCAAACCGGACGCTAGCTCTTGTCTGGTTTGGGGAGGGTGTTACGCTCTGCTCTTGCGGTCATGACTGACTGACTGTGGAAACCCCTTGCCTCTGCCAACATTTCTTTATTCATTAATTTCTTCACTTCAGCTCTGTTCACTTTATCCTTTTCACACATAACACAAGGTCACCATAAAATTAACTACTAGGAAAATTAAGAATTTACGATAATAGCCTACATTAATAATTAATGATAGCCTCTTTTAAGCTGCAAGCCTTTAAGAGATCGGATTTATAAACCGCCAATTCCCCAAACATATTTGATTCATGGTTAGTCACTTTAAAAAAGAAAAAAATAGCCTCCGAATGTGGCTCTAGTCTACGCTACTCTGCTGATAATGTAGCTTACTGCAAACACTTTTAATTATAATTATAATAATAATAATAAGAAGAAGAATAATCTCTGGTATGTACTTTCTTAGTAGTATCTACTGTTTTCTTTCTGGCTAAGATTCCTGGGAAATATGCGTTGTCCAATTAAGTTTGTTCGCCAACGTTACTTCCTGCTTCTCGTCAGGAAGCAGAAACAAGCTAGGGTACTACGAAGCGAATCAACATGCATTATAGCCTACATTCACTGCACTGCAGAAAACTAAACTAAACCTAGCTGTCCGGTACCAAAACATTTCCCGCAGGTAACGTTCTACACTACCGGAAAAAAAACTCTGCTGTGCAGAAACTCACTAGCTCGCTTGCTAGCTCGTAGCCCACACATGGAAGGTTGGAGTTACGCATCCGGCAATCCAGTGTTGAATAGCCTAACTGCTGTGCTTATGAACTCACTAGCTCGCTCTCTAGCTCGTAGCCCACACATGGAAGGTTGGAGTTACGCATCCGGCAATCCAGTGTTGAATAGCCTAACGTTAAATGTATTTCATAGAATATTAATAGCCCTATTTTAAAACTGTATTTCCATATTTTACTGATGCAAACTATTTAGGCTGTACTAGCTATTTAGGCTGTATGTCTTTCAGCTAGAATGTGTTTGCGTCTACCCCATTGTGCATGCATGTCTCCAGGTAGACTTATAATAATACCTTGCATTTATATATCGCCTTTCTCAATACTCAAAGCGCTTACAGTGATGAGGGGGAAACTCGCCTCTACCACCACCAATGTGTAGCACCCACCTGGGTGATGCAGCGGCAGCCATTTTGCGCCAGAATGCTCACCACACATCAGCTGAGGTGGAGAGAGAGAGAATGATTATTAGCCAATTAAACTGGGGGATGATTAGGTGGCAGATTGAAAGAGCCAGGTTGGGAATTTAGCCAGGACACCGGGGAAAGCCCTACTCTTTGCGATAAGTGTCATGGGATCTTTAATGACCACAGTGAGTCAGGACCTCGGTTGTTTCTTCATCTTACCATCTCAAGAGAATGTGGTCAGTGAAACTGTATGTGCCACATCAAACTGCAAAATGAAAATAATTTATAGTGGAAATACTCTGATTCAGATGTGTTGCACTTAGAAATTAAACAGAAAAATTACTACACTATAGGGCATGTTTGAACAATTGTCTGCATTCACTGCTTTGGGTCTATGAAAAGCACAGAATGAATAAAAAATATTATTATTATTATTATTATAATTATTATTATTATGTATTCATTGATTTATTTATTTGGATTTCTATCAAAACCTGTGTGGTCCTACAGAGCATAGATATCCTTGTGTTCACAAAATTCTGTTTGCAAATATCATAAATACTATTATGTTAAGAAAATTACTATTACTTATTTGCCACCCACTGTTTGTGGGTACAAACATGTCTGGATACGTTTGTAAAAATGCTATTTGTACGCTATTTTCTAGGTAAAAATATTACTAATTTTTATCTGCATTTATTTATTCATCACCCCTTTCTCTATTGTTGTTACGTTCCACGTGTGTGCCTGTCTCTCTCTCTCGGTCGTCTCTGTCATTTTCTGGAGGAATCCGTCACCATTGGTCCATTTCTGCTGTCCATCATCATCACACCAATACCTCTATGTCCCGCCTCCACCAATCAGAGCTCCACACCATTCTGGCTCCTCCAATCAACAGCTACCCCTCTTTATTTAAACTCATGACTTCCTGTTTTTGCTGTCTGCCATTTTTGTTGTATGTTTCTTCCCGCTTACCCCTTTCGTCTTATTTGCTTCTCTTTTGGTTATTTGAACTGTTTGGTCTTGTGTTTTGTGTGGCCACGATGAGGACTTGGGACAGGGTAAGAGAGAGGCCTCTGTATACTTGCACACTTAGTTTTTAGTACTGTTTAGAGACACTAGTTTAGGAGTGATTGCCACCCACTGTATTTTTGTTTGGTTAGCTAGAGTAGAGAGTTAGGTTTTGTTTTAGTTGTGAATATAGGTACCTTATTTAGACAGCGTTTCTCTTTTTGGTTTCAGCTAACATTGTTTTGTTTTATTGAGTTATTTTCGTTGGCAACACTCAGGTCCCCTGACCTCAGTTGTGTGTCTTGTGCTTTGTCTTGTGTGTATTGTAAATATTGTAAATATATCTTTCACCAGTAAAAAGCCTTTCACTTGGCAGTCCGGTTTTTCAGTACATTATTATTTTAGCACAATTGCGCTACATTTAATATCACCCGGTCACAAATTAAACGTTACACGCCCCAGGTACCCCTAGACCAATTGGGGTTGTAACATATTTTGGGGGCTCGTCCGGGATCGGTGCACTTTCGCAAAATAATATTGTGTTGTGCAGTACTGCCATTTCCGTGCAGTGAAGGATTAACATGGCTTCCTTCAATTTAGATGAATTTATGGCAGAACCTTCGATTGCTGTTTTTGAACAGTGCCGAAAAGCAGATTTACTGTCTATTGCGGATCACATTAGTTTTCCAGTTTCAAGATCTCTTTTAAAAAAAGAGATTAAGTCCTTGGTGTGGGATAAGCTGGTGGAGTTAAAGCTATTTGCTTTGCCTAGTCTGCTTCCTACCAGCCAGCTTGACATGTCGTCCTTAGTACCTGAGGAGGATCCTAAGCCACCGCTGGGTGCTGGGGGTTCCGCCGGAACGGAGGTGAAGGAGGGGAATCCCCCGACAACCTTGCCCAGGTTTGAGGCATTCTCGCCAAGCTCCTCTGGGTCAAGGACTGATGCACGACTAAAGGTCCGTTTGGCCCGTCTTCAGCTGGAGGCCCAGGAAAAGGCTCGGGGGTTGGAGGCCCAGGAAAGAGCTCAGAAACTGGAGTTTGACCATAAGTTGGCAATACGCAAACTAGAACTTGAGGCAGAGACTAAACTCAAGCTGCGGCAGTTGGAATTGCAGAACGCCACTGCGCACCCTGTTGCATCCACATCCGCCTCAGATAGGTTCACACCCCATACTGAGTATTATGATGTGAGGAGACATGTTGCTCTTCCTCCCTTTCGGGAGACAGAGGTGGATGCCTACTTCAGCACGTTTGAGCGACTTGCTGCTGCTCTCCACTGGCCTAGAGAAATTTGGACAACATTAGTACAGTACAAATTAACTGGTAAAGCACAGGATGTCATTGCTACTTTGTCACTAGAGGATAGTTTAAACTATGATGTGGTGAAGGCTGCTGTGCTTCGTGCCTATGAATTAGTGCCGGAGGCATATAGACAAAAGTTTCGCAATCATAGAAAAACCCTGACTCAAACCTTTGTTGAGTTTGCTAGAGAGAAGGGTGTTTTGTATGATAAGTGGTGTGCTGCTAGCAAGGCTACAGATTTTAATTCTCTCCGAGAATTAATGTTATTGGAAGATTTTAAAAAGTGTACACCAGAGCGTTGTGTGGTTTACTTAAATGAGCAGAAAATTACCACCTTAAATGAAGCTGCCATCTTTGCTGACGAGTTTACCATCACGCATAAAGGAGTGTTTGTATCTTCCCGTGAAAAGCCTGCTGATGCCGCCCCACCAATGAGCTCACAGCCAAAACATACGCGATCTTCCCCGGTTCGTTCCCAGGAAACCCGCGAGTGTTTTTACTGTCATAAAGCAGGCCATGTTATTGCCGATTGCTTCCTATTAAAAAAGAAAAATTCAAGTCCACCAAGGCCTACTGGTTTTATCAGAGCAGTTTCTGAAACTGCTCAGTCTTCTAATAGCTGCGAGAGAGGTGACGCTGGCTATGAACCATTCCTATTTGACGGTTTTGTGTCCATAACTGGTGTAGCTAAAGATCAGAAGGCAGTTAGAATGTTACGAGACACTGGTGCGTCACAGTCTTTCCTGTTGGCTGGGGTCTTGCCCTTGTCTGATGAAACTTCCTGTGGTGCAGACTTAATAGTGCAGGGAATCGAAATGGGTTTCGTAACTGTCCCTCTGCATAAAGTGCATATTAAAACCGATTTGGTCTCTGGATGTTTTAAGGTAGCTGTGCGTTCTGCTTTGCCAGTGCCAGGTGTAGCCTTCATCATGGGGAATGATATAGCAGGTGGTAAAGTGCGTCCTGTACTGGAGGTTTTAAAACAACCCGATACGTGCACTGCGCTCGAGGTCTCGCAAACTTACCCTGATGTGTTCCCCGCCTGTGTGCTTACCCGAGCACTGTCAAGGAAAGGAGGCGAGCAGGTGGATTTATCCGACTCTGTTTTAGCGTCTGTGTTTAATAATGATGCGTCATTTTTGAAAATCCCTCAGTGTCCAAGAGCGGAGGTATCGATGGAGGTCGAACCACAGATGGTTGATGTAAGAGAGGAAATCAAAGATAGTAGAGTGTCTGTCGATTTTCCCTCGGTTAATCTGCCCATCACTCGTGAACAACTTATTGTTGCCCAACAAAGTGACCCATCTTTGTACAAATGTTTTAATATGGTTGTCACTCCTGAAGCTGCAAAAGAAAAGTCTGTGGCTTATTTCTTGGAAAATGGCCTGTTATTCCGAAAGTGGTCTTCCGCTATTGCGGCTGGTATGGAATGGGGCGGGGTTTGCCAGATAGTGGTGCCTACAGTTTACCGTCAACAAGTGCTGTCCTTGGCTCATGAGAACCCATGGTCTGGTCACTTAGGTGTTACGAAAACCTATAACAGAGTGTTAAGGTATTTCTTTTGGCCTGGGTTAAAGTCCACTGTTGTGCAGTACTGTAGGACATGCCACACTTGTCAGATTACTGGTAAACCCAATCAAGTCATTCCTCCTGCCCCTCTCTGTCCGATACCTGTAATGGACGAACCGTTTCAGCGTGTCATTGTAGATTGTGTGGGGCCACTCCCCAAAACTAAATCTGGTAATCAGTATTTACTTACGATAATGTGTGCCGCTACTAGATTTCCCGAGGCTATTCCTCTTCGTACAATTACTGCTAAATCAGTAATAAAAGCTTTGACTAAGTTTTTTTCTACTTTTGGTTTTCCAAACGTCCTGCAGACAGACCAAGGATCGAATTTTCTTTCTAGAATTTTCAAACAGGTTTTACAGTCTCTGTCCATTACGCACAAAGTTTCCAGTGCCTACCACCCCCAGACGCAAGGCGCCCTTGAGCGCTGGCATCAGACATTTAAGTCTGTCCTCCGTAAGTACTGTTTAGCCACAGGGAAATGTTGGGATGAGGGTGTACCATTTGCCCTGTTTGCCCTTAGAGAAACCGTACAGGAATCACTCGGTTTTAGCCCTGCAGAGTTAGTTTTTGGTCTTTTGGTCATACTGTGCGAGGTCCCCTGAAAGTTTTAAAGGAACAATTTATGTCTGACTCACCTCCTAAGTCCAATGTGCTGGATTACGTCAGTCAGTTCCGAGAGCGTTTGCATCATGCTTGCTCTCTTGCTAAGGAAGCACTTTCCTCATCTCAGAGTGCTATGAAACGCCGTTATGATGAGAAGGCTGTTTTCCGTTCTTTTAAACCAGGAGATCAAGTCTTAGTTTTGCTGCCTATCCCCGGTTCTGCTTTATCCGCTCGTTTTTCTGGTCCTTATGTTGTAGAGGAGAAGCTTAGTGACAGCAATTATATAATTCAAACTCCTGACCGCAAACGTCAGACACGTGTATGTCATGTTAACATGGTAAAATTATATCATGCAAGAGAAACTCCTCAGTTAGCACATGAGGAAAAAGTTCAACCTGGATCGGCTGTAAGTTCAGTCTCAGTAGTTTCCCGTCTTGCTAAGTCTGAGGATGAGGATGGTCTTGTGCTCAGAAATGCACCACAGCAGTGCGCTAGGTTGCTAAATTCAGAGATTATAGCAGACCTGTCTTCCCACCTTGCCCACTTGCCCGGAGAACAAAGGTCTGATATTGTACAGTTAATTGAACACTATGCAATGCTCTTTAGCGACACTCCTACTCAGACTTCGATTATAAAGCATGACATAAATGTGAATACTGCTGCCCCCATTCGGCAGCATCCCTATCGACTCAATACTGCCAAGCGTGCGGCAATGAAAACCGAGGTACAGTATCTTTTAGAAAATAAATTAGTCAGTCCTAGCTCTAGTCCCTGGAGTTCTCCATGTCTGTTGGTCCCGAAACCAGATGGAACTTCCAGGTTTTGTACGGACTTTCGTAAGGTAAATGCAGTTACTGTACCCGACTCCTACCCTCTTCCTAGGATGGAGGACTGTATTGATAACATTGGCTCAGCAAAGTACGTAAGTAAACTTGACCTATTAAAAGGTTATTGGCAGGTCCCCTTAACACCACGTGCTTCGGAAATCTCTGCTTTTGTAACCCCTGATGATTTCCTACAGTATAATGTCCTAGCTTTCGGAATGCGTAATGCACCCGCCACCTTTCAAAGGTTAATCAACGTTGTATTGGCAGGTGTTCCTAATTGCAACGCATACCTCGATGACTTGGTGATATATGCAAATACATGGTCAGAACACCTACACGTCTTGAGACTTGTGTTTGACAGGTTAGCAACGGCTTTGCTAACTGTTAATCTTGCCAAATGTGAATTTGGTAAAGCGACCATCACCTACTTAGGCAAGCAGGTTGGTCAGGGAAAAGTTTGTCCGCTAAACACAAAAATGATTGCCATTACCAGTTTTCCCGCACCCACGAATAAACGTGAATTACGAAGGTTCATAGGAATGACTGGGTACTACCGTAGTTTTTGTAGAAACTTTTCTTCGGTTGTAGCTCCATTAACCAGTTTACTCAGCTCTGCAAGACAGTTTGTTTGGTCTTCAGATTGCCAGCATGCTTTTGAGTCTGTTAAAGCCTTGATGTGCAGTGCCCCAGTGCTTGCCGCTCCGGACTTCACGCTACCATTTAAATTAGAGGTAGACACCAGTGCATTGGGAGCTGGAGCTGTGCTGCTTCAAGAAAGCACAGACGGACTTGATCACCCCGTTTGTTTTTTTTCTCGGAAGTTCACAAAGCCTCAGCTTAATTACTCCACCATTGAGAAGGAAGCGCTAGCATTGTTGTTGGCTTTACAGCACTTTGAGGTCTAGCTCTGTTCCTGTAATAGTTTATACTGACCATAATCCTTTGGTGTTTCTGTCACGCATGTATAACAATAACCAGCGATTAATGCGCTGGTCCCTTATCATCCAAAATTATAACTTGGTTATTAAGCACAAAAAGGGGGTTGATAACGTATTAGCCGATGCACTGTCACGCGCATGAAATGTTAAGAAAACAAAAAAAAAGTATTTGTATTCTCACTAATCATGTTTGTTGTTCTTGTTGTTAGAAATAACTTAATAAGTTCGTTCTTATGGGTGGGAGTGTTACGTTCCACGTGTGTGCCTGTCTCTCTCTCGGTCGTCTCTGTCATTTTCTGCAGGAATCCGTCACCATTGGTCCATTTCTGCTGTCCATCATCATCACACCAATACCTCTATGTCCCGCCTCCACCAATCAGAGCTCCACACCATTCTGGCTCCTCCAATCAACAGCTACCCCTCTTTATTTAAACTCATGACTTCCTGTTTTTGCTGTCTACCATTTTTGTTGTATGTTTCTTCCCGCTTACCCCTTTCGACTTATTTGCTTCTCTTTTGGTTATTTGAACTGTTTGGTCTTGTGTTTTGTGTGGCCACGATGAGGACTTGGGACAGGGTAAGAGAGAGGCCTCTGTATACTTGCACACTTAGTTTTTAGTACTGTTTAGAGACACTAGTTTAGGAGTGATTGCCACCCACTGTATTTTTGTTTGGTTAGCTAGAGTAGAGAGTTAGGTTTTGTTTTAGTTGTGAATATAGGTACCTTATTTAGACAGCGTTTCTCTTTTTGGTTTCAGCTAACATTGTTTTGTTTTATTGAGTTATTTTCGTTGGCAACACTCAGGTCCCCTGACCTCAGTTGTGTGTCTTGTGCTTTGTCTTGTGTGTATTGTAAATATTGTAAATATATCTTTCACCAGTAAAAAGCCTTTCACTTGGCAGTTCGGTTTTTCAGTACATTATTATTTTAGCACAATTGCACTACATTTAATATCACCCGGTCACAAATTAAACGTTACACGCCCCAGGTACCCCTAGACCAATTGGGGTTGTAACAATTGTACATGATGTTTCTTCATATAAATGTCTGTTTGTGAATTGTAAAGAATTCTGTATTTCTTTTACATTTTAAAGCCTGTACATTTTCTAAAGTAAACTTGCCAACAAAGTACAACCATATCCTTTCTTTTCCTTCATATCCTAATTATTCATCAACTGTTAAAAACATTCATTGAAATCGTATGTTGTTCCATGAGATACAATCTCTTCACATGCAAAGATGAAAACAGGGCCAAGTTGCATTAAATAATTTAGGAAAGTTTGGATAGCATTGCTTTGGAATAGAGCTAGTTTATTTAGTGTGAGCTACGATAGGCAATATTGTTAGTTGTAACTTGGCCACATTTTGATATCAAGACTTTTAAAGGCAGGCCTAGTTTTTGCAAGTTCGAATTAAGAACTTATGTACAGCGCTATGTAGGCTATGCGTGAGTAACTTGGCTTTTTTTACGTCGTAGACGTTTTTGATCTGATTATATATATACTGTATGTGACGATTCTGAAATAAATGTATTCTGTAGCAAATTTCTGAATGATACAGCTTCTTCAGTTTGCACTTAAAACCATGGATGTGCAGGGAATATTTTTTTAGATATTGACATTTAAATAAAACTAGTAGAAACCAGGTGGAAGGGCCAAAGTAAATAATTACTATTCACTATATCGCGTCCCCCTAAGGTTTTAGTTGCAACTTACATGTTAAAATCGAAATTTCACCCGTCAATATCTCAGCCGTTTTATCACCAATTACCAAGCCACTTGGCAGATCAATCATCTTATCAATATCTCGACCAGGGGTGCAAACTTGTTACCTTTCGGTGAAATTCGCCGTTTTTATTTCAAAATAGGTAATTCATGTGGATCGTGCAGAGCTGCAATAAAAATATTTGGGGCTGGGGGCGAGGCGTGTTTACACATTTTCCGTCGCGTCACAGTCAGTCTTCCAACAAGCTGTTTTGTTTTGTAATATATATTTGTGACTAGTTTGTGCATTTACAATAATTTTGATACGTCAGACCCTTGATGACTTAGAGCCATTTAGCCAACCATGTGTTCCATACTGTTCCAGTGTAATTTACAGCTAAATCTAGTCCCACCCCCCAATTCCCATAGAGATCCATTCAAATGCAGAGACGTTATAGTATCGCTTGTGTAGGGACAACAGGAACTACAATTCCATACAGTCCACACACCGATCCAACTGAGCGAGGCGGGCTCATCTACCCCCGGCTATTGGCCACGGAGGACCGGAGACAAGATGCAAGGAGGCAACGCGAGCACCCGGTGGTCAAGGAGAACCACCAAGCGGACCAACCATTGATCCTGCAGCACAGCATTGCTGGTGAGTCCCCAAAGAGGCAAGCGGTCTGCAGCAGGATCAGCTGCGTATTTCGGGGGAAATAACTGCAACCCCAAGATAGGGCGACCGGTTTCCCTTCCCATTGTAACCCTGGCGACGAAAGAAACCAGTTCCAGGGACTCAAGTAATGCGACCGGTTCCATTACCTACCCCTACGAACTGCAAGCACAGGATTGGGCGACCGGCTTTCCCCTTTCATTGTGAGTTTGCAAAACAACGGAGGAAACCAAGTAAAGGACTTTAATTCCAGTAAGGGACTTTAATTCATTTTTTATACAAAACTATGCCACCAGTTGTATAAGGATGGTAGTGGCGTATTGCAGTACATTAGTGACGCCCCATGTATAAATATAGAGGTATGTCCCCTACACTTGTAAGAGTACCAGAAAATAAGATATCAAGAGACTTTTGATGTTGTTGTGTCACAGACATCAGGAAGTCATGACATGCAAAGGATATGCGACCAAATATTAAAAATGATTACTTCATTCTATATATAAATGCAGGGGTGCCAATAATTGTGGCACACATGGTTTTGTTAAAAATAATTATTTCTCGATGAGGGATTGTTTGTTTTCTCATAATAAATTTACTTCAAGTAAAGGTTGGATTTTTCTCATTTTTTCAGTGTGAGATTAAGCCAATTCACCAAACGGTGAATTTTTTATAACACTTTTTACTCATCTTTACCAGGGGTGCCAATAATAGTGGAGGGCACTGTATATATGAAATAAATAAATAACATTTGCTCAGAATAAAAATGCTGCCTTTTTGCAAAATAAAAAATTTAAAAAATGCATTTTGAATTTGATGTGAAAGTTGTTAGCATTTGGAAAGAACTGAGGAGGATAGCATTGTGCTTCAGTTTGTAATCGGTATTAGTTCGTTTCAAAATCCATGTGAAACTGATAAGACTGATTCGCTCCTAAGGTAAAAATCTTTGTTGCCGCTAAGGGGCAGAGAGGGACTTTTCCACTTTTCCTTCCGTTAAGCACTCAGCTAGCAGCCGGTTAGCTAATTTGGGCACCTTATTAATTATTAATTGACTAACTGTAGCCTACTATAATCCGCTCTCAGCTAAACTTGATTTTCTGAATTTTCTGATAAAATCTTAACAGTTCTTAAAGAATTCAGAAGTGGGTGGGAACCTGGCAAATTAAATGTGAAGCTCTACATGTGGGAATAAAAAACATAAGATAGTACGTGATGAGGAAAACAAATCGAATCGCTAAATGTTAAATTTGAAAAACTTGGGAAGACTGGGCATTGGATTTCTCATAGTTTTAACAAAACAAACTTATCGCGCTCAAAGGCTCAGGAACTCTCATGCATCGTAAAGCTGCTGCTATTAAGTGCCATCTTGCTGCTTCATATTGCATATCTGATGGATTTCTGGAGATTGCATATCGCTAGATCGCTGGATTAATTTCTTATGGCAAAGCTTATTATAGGCCATGCATATTTGGTGCAATGTTGGGCTTATTGCTTTATTCTAACTGCAAACATTTCTAATGGCAAGTAATTCAAATGACTAAACATTGTAATGGTAATCAAATCCTAATGGCAAGTTGACACTAATAGCTTGCTTCTGATAGTATTCCATACGGCCACAGTGCGGCCTGGCTTCAAATTGCAAGGTTCACGTGAAAATTAGAATGACTAGGTTGATCCAGGAATATAATAACATTGCACTTCGTCACATCATCTCTTGAAAGCGAGTGGGGTATTGCCGAGTTGTATAGTGGATGCTCCACTAGTCACATAAAATATCCGGGTCAGACTCTGTCTCCAGCAGTTTTGGGGGGGTTTTGCTACCTACATCCAATATGAGTGTCGCTATGACCGCGACTCCTCATAAGCCTCTGATCATTAACGATGCCGTCAACGGCTCGTCCAGCGGGTTCTGTGCAAAATTCTGTCATTTCTGTGCTGTTGACATTTGCTACTTGCTTAAAAATATATAATAATAATAATAATAATAATAACTATATATCGTGGTTGCTGGGTACTGACTAAAAATAGTATGTCCTTTTTCGATCCCGCTGTCATCAGGTTTCTCGTGCAGTGATTAGTTGGGATATCGATTCAGGACTTCCTGATCTTCAGGAAGCAACAGGTGCCCTGTTGTTACACATAGCTTTTCTCACTAGATAGTATAAGCCACACGGTCTGGGTGGCCAGGCTACACGTAGCCTACTTCGGTGTCACATTGCGTAGTATGGCCAATGTCTGATCCAAGAACACAGCCGTGTTCTGTCTCTGTGCTGGAGGGATATCGATATAGTCTTCCTGATCTTCAGGAGACAGCAGGTGCTCTCCTGTACACATAGTCTACTGTCACATAATGTTAACATGGCCAATGTCTGATTCAAGATCACAGCCATGTACTAGCTCCGTGCTGGAGGGATATTGATATGGTCTTCCTGATCTTCAGGAGACAGCAGGCACTCTGCTGTGCACATAGCAAGGTTGGGCACTGGATGATCTGCTGTTTTCAGGGTTTCTGGTCATCTCCTGTTTAGCAGGGGGATGCCCGTGCTCCAGAGTAATACTAAAGCGGATCCATTCATCGCCAAACAAAAATATTTTTGCAGCACATTCATTAATTAAACATGTTATTTGAATACATGAGTTGTCCTAACCGAAATGAGCGGAGTGAACATTTTTATGTGCGCATAGTAATAAAAGGACAGGAAACTCTTAACAACCATGCGTCTCATACTAAACCAATCACATGCACACACCTCTAATGGAGCGCCCTTTTAAAGCCAAGAATCAGTTCTCTCTGCTGCTTGAACGCTGATGCACTGCTCTTTGTTTGCTTACAGCTTGTGTTAAAAGAAATTTGCTGTCACCCGCCACCACCCCAGCTTCCACCTATTGTTTGGTACAGGGGTTTCTGCTCATCTCCTGTTTAGCGGGGGGATGCCACGGGCAGAGAAGTACTAAAGCGGATCCATTCAGCGCCAAACCAAAATATTATTGCAGCACATTCATTAATTAAACATGTTATTTGAATATGTGAGTTCTCCTGACCGAAATGCAGTAGATATGGATGGATCACTTGATTGTTTCTCCTCACTTATTTCTGACTGAGTTCAATAGGAAAATGAGTCAGGAGAAACAACCCTTAAAGTGATCCATCCATAATAAGATATCAAGAGTCTTTTGATATCCTTTTATACCCAGTCATGATAGCATCACCTGTTTACCTGTGTAACGTTCCAAACAAATGGAACGTCCCAGTCAACTTCCCAGTCTTATTTTTTCAACTTCCCAGTCTTTTTTTTTGCCCCTGTCCCAACTTTTTTGGAACGTGTTGCAGGCATCAAATTCGGAATTAGCGTATATTTACAAAAATCAACAAAACCAGTTGATGGAACAACTGCAGAACCAGGGAAACTAACAGAGAGCCTCCATAGACTTTCTGTGGCAGTTAATGCTCCCCCAGTTGCACAAGCACAAACTCCTCCCATGCCCACGCCACGTATTATTAGGGAGTGCAAACTCCAATTACCGCGGCGTTATGGTGGATAACTGGGGAAATGCCCCTTTCCGACACAATGTCTAATTTCTTTTCAAGCACACCCCTCCCGCTTTACTACATCAGAATCCCACGTAGCTTTTATTTTGTCCCTACTGTCTGATCAGGCCCTCGCTTGGGCTGACCCTTTTATTCGGGCCAACACCCCCTGTATTCGTGATTCCGTCCAGCTCATGAAGGAAATGCAGCTGGTCTTTGATCACAAGGTTTTAGGCGAGGAGGCAGCCAGGAGATTGACCAGCTTGCGTCAGGGCACTGACACTGTAGCAGCCTTTTTGATTTCATTCCGAGCATTAGCCGGGGAGACAGGTTGGCCTGACGGTCCTTTTAAGATCTTTATTTTTAAAAGCATTGTCCAACCCCATTAAGGACGCGTTAGCTCAGCTCGAGCCTCTTACCATGAATTACCATGGCGATTCGCTTGGACAACCGCGTCAGGGAGCGAGAGAGAGAGACAGGGGAGCGGAGAGACATTTTGGTTCCCCATCTCTCTCCGGTAATGTCTCCAGTCCCCCCTTCCGCCCACTCCTTCCTTGATGGGGAGGAGCCCATGCAGGTGGACGGTGCTTCTCTGCGTGAGCCAAGACAAGCTAAGCCGCGAGAGGAGTGGTGCCATTACTGCAGGTGCAGGGCGCACTTGAATGATCAATGCCCTAAATTGGGGGGAAATGGGGGAGTTTTGCTGGGGGAGCCGGGTACCCTAGCGAGACATAATTGCACTGCCCATCAGACATTATTGTCGGTTCAGCTGTCCTGGAATAGGCGCTCTGCTAATGTTAACGCTTTTATTGATTCTGGAGCAGTCGGTTGTCTCATGGATGTCAAATGGGCCCGGGAACAAAGTTCCCATACACCCCCTCATTCAAGCTCGTCTGGTCACTGCCCTCAACGGCCGTCCATTGGGCACCGGGTCCATTAAAGAGACCACGGGTTCCATGACCATGTGTGCGTTCCACGAGGGCCATTTTGAACGTATTCAGTTCTCTTTAGTCGATTCCCCTGATTTTCCTATAGTTTTGGGGCATTCGTGGTTGGTCTGGCACAGCCCACACATTGATTGGGTTGGTGACAAGGTTGTCGTCCTTCAATGGGGCCCCCAATGTGGAGCTCACTGTCGACTGATGGCTTCCTTGCGTCTCGTGGGCGTAGCCATCGCTCAGAGCTTAGTCAGGTTAATGACTTCAAGGAGGCTAATTCCTGGCCTGATCAAGGCAGTTCCGCTTCTCTCTCCGAGGAGGGGAGGGAGAGCATTGCGGGGATAGGGGTGTGCGATTTTCCCCCGCCTCCCTCCCAGCCCTTGGAGGGAGGTCTGGCTTACACTGCTCGACACATTTTAGCCGAGAGAAGCGTGGGCAGAGGTGCCCAGTTTTTAGTGGACTGGGAGGGCTATGGTCCTGAGGAGCGCTGCTGGATTTCCTCCAGGAACATCTTGGACCCAACACTTATTCGGGACTTCCGCAGAAACAAGGCTTATCCTTTATTCTTTTCACCTGTTGGCAGTTGTGTTCAGCTCTTTTGCCACAAGAGCATTGGCTAACAGGTCTTTTCTATTCTTTTCCTCCACTCGTTTAATCGAGTTTTGTTTTGTTTCACCACCTCTTGTTATGCCTAATTATTTAGTGTGTGAGGTTCTTTTAAAGCCCTGCTCACTCAAATGCAAAATAAACATGTGAAAGTATTCTCTCCTTCTATCATGTATTCTACTAGCAATATATGCTGCTAAATATGAAATAAATATACAATCCTACCATTAGTTTTACACATCGAGATGTTGCTTTCAAAATTCAGTGGTCATTTATTGTCTGGTACAATCGGTTTGAGAAATATACAACACTTTATACCGCTATTACACTGTCGTAATACCCCCATGTCCTGCTCATTTATTCAATACAGTACATTATAACCTTAGCAGTGGCAAGGTATATATGCCATGTCTTCTTGGGTGCTCTGAACAATTTACTACAGCCCAGCGTAACGGCAGTTTTAGGTCTCATATTACGCAAGCTCTATAGAAAAAGCATTAGGGAGGGGTATTCCCTTTCCCGGTATGTACAAATTTTTGCGTCTAAAATGTGGTTGGTCTCACTGGCTACATATGTACGTTTGTTTTTCCACTCGAGCACTGTCTTTCCAATATGATTGATAGGCCTATTTTCGCATTTTGAGTGCATTTCACATAATGTAGTGCAATCGTTAATTTTATTTTTGATGTAGGCTACCGATTTTCATTGAAGATGATTTTCATTGGCAGCATTTTGCAGATGGTGGAATACTATTTTATTTGGATGTTATCGTACATAATATAGGCTATGGCGTATATACTTGTCACTTATGGCATGGCAAATGCTCATTCCAATTTACTGTGCGCTGATATGTGGTAGAGTAATGTAAAAATTTTCCTTGGAGTCATTATGAATAGGAACATAAAAATAAAAGAAAAATGCAATGCTGTGGCAAAAGTATACAACTGTAGAGTACAGGGAAAGGTATTTAGGTGTATGTAGCACTGTGATAACAATGTTTTTATCTTAATCCATCAGAAGGAGCAAATGTATATGCTTTATAATGGAAAAAACTAATTTAATTCATTTTATGACATGTTCTGCATAGGGGTTTTGGACCCATATATATCTACCCCCCTAGACTGATGATAGTAATTCCCACTTGAAAATGATGCAAAAGTGAGTTTTATGAGCCAAAACTGTTGATTTGTAGTTAAATATAATTATTCATTTTTATTTAGAGCAGTGCACAATTTAGCAATTTAGCAATTTGGAAAGATTTGGAGACACTAATGGACAACAGGGTACACTGCCTATATTTTGCATCATAGACCTTTAGTAGTTCTGCATATCATCCTCAGGTTTAGCGCAATTGTTGACATGGAGTTTATGATCCAGGAAATGTATATATTTACCTTTTTCACTTACGTATGTAGCTCTCAGTATTTTGTTGCAAACTAAAGAAAAACATTTTTTGCATTTTTCCAAAGTTTCTTTGCATTTGTGGCACTTTATTTCGACTTAAATTATGAAAATAAACAAATCTAAGTTTGTTTGGTAAATGGTACACCTGTCTTGTTTCATTTCAGCCATTTACCAAGTTCATGTGATGCTCACACCTGGAGTTATAAAGCCTTAAACAGAGCACCCCCTAAATAGATGACAATTGACCAAATGTGCCATCTGCGCGAAGGGGTTAAGTCTCTGATTACCTGATGAGTCTTGACGCGCCTTAAGATGTAGGAATTCTGCTTTAGAAGTTGTTACTGATTTGTATTCTAATTTGACCCTAACCAAATACCGATGTGTTTCATCTGAAAATGCCTTTTGAAGGGAGTCCTTCCATCCTTCTCTAACCTTATTATTCTGTTCTTGCGCTCTCTGTTAAGATAGGAGGAAAAAGATGTGCATATTCCCCTAATGTAGAACTTTGTGCTTCCCCATAGAATATTGGGGTCAAGTCCTGGTTGAGCATTCATTTCTAAGAAGTCTTTAACCTCTTTATTGATTTTGTTTTGGAAACCATTGTTTTGCAAAATAAAAACAATGAAGCGCCATCTTTTGAACCCACCTGGTCCAGGTGTGGTTTCCAAAAAAATCACAACTGGTGAGTGATCGGATAGGAGCATTGGCAATAATGCAGGATCGGAAATGTGCTTTAAGAAAATTGGAGAGATAAAGATTTGAGAGAATGAATGATGGCGAGAGGAGTAGAAAGAATACTCTTGTTGGATTGTCATACACCAAGCATCCACCAAATTAAGCTCTTGTAAGAAAGTCTTAATATATGAGGAGGCAATCCTCCGTGCTGAGAGTTCAGTATTTGTAGCATCAAGAGAGGGGTCAACAAACAAATTGAAATCTCCCAGCACGTAAACTGTGTCTGAGAAATCCAAGAATTGAAATTTGGGTGCAGAGCTGCTAAGGTTATAATGTACTCTATTGGACAAAAGAGCCGACAATTAAACCAGAATGAACTGTAATGAATGAGACAGGCTTGCAGGGCATGGGGGGTATTACGAGTTGACATTTCATATAGTGTAATAGAGGTATATAGTGTTTTGTATAACGGATTGTTCCAGACAATAAATGACCACTGAATTTTGAAAGGAACAGCTCTATCTTTAAAACCGATGGCAGGATTGTATATTTATTTCATATTTAGTAGCAGATATTCATAGTAGAATACATGGTATAATGACAATATAATTTCACAAGTTTATTTTGCGTTTGAGTGAGCAGGGCTTTTCACAGCTTTTTTGGCAAACGGTCAGGCTATTGTTGGGTTTATCTTGTTGCTATGATGGAATTCTAATTTTATATGATGAATAAATATATTTATGAACTCACACGTAGATGCTACTGTCCACTATGTCACACATGGGTAGGTATAGACTGGGTGGGGGGGTCGCTTGTTAAATGGACTTGCTACAGAAAATAGTGACACTTAGAAACCCTGTATTCAGCAGAGTTGTCAGGAATCATCTACCAATAAAGTTAAAACACAGAGTTTGTCATTTCCACTAATAGTTTGGCTGTAGGAGCAACGAATATCTCAGTTGAGCAAAATGATGCCGCCACCGGCATTATCACTCGGCATCAGCGCAAATGAGTTAAATACCTAGTATTATTGCGCCCCACTGCAAGTGAACTGGGTGGGTTGGTCTTAAGATAAGGAGTGGCCAGGATAATTTTTGCCGTATTGCTATCTTGAGCCAGAAAGCGCTTGCGCTAAAACCACCACAAACCTTGTCTAAAGTCATGTCGCAGTTGTTTACATTTTATTTTAACAGCGTATATAAGTGCGTCTACATAGGCGAGTGCACAACACGCATACAGCCTCCTGTCTGTTACACACAGAGGCGCGCACATGCCTAAAAATACCTAAAAATATCAAGGTTACAATGTGAAATATTATTATTGTGTAGGCTATATCAAAAAAGCATAATAATAACAGGGTCCATAGGTCAAAAACCACATACATGTCCCTCAGTGAAGGGGAATTAAATTGCTTTCAGCCCACTCCATCAACATGCAGGCAATGTGCGATGGTACGTGTAAGGTTACATGTACAGACTATTCGCAATTATCCTGGATCAAGCTATGACTTAGCCTATATTTGCCAGTAGTTCTGGAGGGACAATCTTCTGGTATGGCACAATGGATATCCATTAAAATATAGGTGCTGATAACACCTATATCAAGGCTAATGCGTGAATTGTCATTTACACCTAATGCGTGAATTGTCATTCAATGGAAACTTGCGCACTGCAATAGACAGACATTTCAGTTCTGAAAATGTGCTTCAGATGTCATTACAATACAGCTTTCTTCATCTAGCCCTACAGCCTGTAAGTAAATAGAATGGTTTTGACTGAAAAAAGTTCAAAACCATGTCCAGTGTATTGTTTAGCAAGTAGCCTAGGCCAGTGGTTCTCAACCTTTCTGCTGCCAAGGCCCCCCTGTGTCCAATAAAATATTCCAGGGCCCCCCTACATACGATAAAGGTTTTTCCCCTTCTGTCTTTTTTGCTACAATGATGACAAAAGTGCTTGCTTTCAAAATAACGTTTATTTAAGTGCTTACTGTTGACATTACACTGCTTGTATAAGTAAATCAAATAGCATATTTGACCATTTCTCAAAAATAGAAAAAAATCATTTTTAAAATAAAATTACAGAAAATGATCACTAAAGTGCTATCTGTTGCAGTTGCATTGTTTTCCATAAAAATAGCATATTTGGATAAGTTTGACCATTTCTCAAAAACAGAAGATCATTATTTTAAAAAATAAAGAAAAGTATCACCAAGTTACCATTTCTAAAAAAAATATAAATAAATACAGAAAATAAGCACTCATTCACTCAGTGGACATTTCTAACTCAATGTGAGGTCTGCTGCTGCTGCTGGCTAATAATACGGTCAATACGTGGGGAGATATTCATACAGTCAAGGAGTGAAAGGGTGTGTCTTGGTGAACTGACTCTGGCCCCCACTGAACTCAGCCCCCTTCCTGCTCTCTCCTCACCTAAACAAACAACAAAATGACAAGCGACGAGAGTGACAGCAGTACTGCAGGGAGTTTTGAGGTGGAGGAGTTTGAAAGGATTCCTTTGTGGTGGAAGACTCTTCCTCGCGAAGATGTTGCTCGGGAAATACAGCCGTATTCATTCGAGTCACTGGCAGTAGCAGCCGCTGTATTAGATGAGCGACGTCTTCGCGATCGAGGGGAAGACCGGGGATGTAAGCGAATGGTAGAGCTAACGTTACCTAGCTAAGTTAGCTTGTTTGTCTGCCTAAAGTAACGTTACTATTAAATACATTCAAATACACAGCAAAACCCAGTCAAACAGTAACGTAGTATATTGAACATGGCTGGTTGTAGCGCCCAGCTCCACTTGGTCCGGAGAGAATTGTTATCATTTATTAGCTAACATTCATAAATGATAGCGATAACTAGCTATCTAGCTAAGTTACCAGTTCTCTGGACCAAACGGGGCTAAACTCACACACAATAGACTGCTTTGCATTACCTAATTTATCGATACATTCCATCTCTTGGCAGATTATGAAAGCTAGCAGAGCCGGTGGCGTTACACCGAGGAACGATACATCTGACTCCTTGGCATAATGCAGGCAAGTTAGCTGTAGATGAATAACTCTATGGCTACGTTCACACTGCACGTAAAAAGTGGGCCAGATCAGATTTTTTCCTCAAATGTGACAGATCAGATTTTTTTATGGAAGTGTGAACAGCGAAAATCACATTGAATCTGACATTTACAATTCTCATTTGGGCCACTTTTGAATGTGGTATTAGATGCCGATACATAACCGATTGTGTCAAAGCGACCGCAGTCTGTCAGATCGGAATTAATGTGACTTTTTACGTCATTTTTGATGCACCTAGCAGGGCATTAGAACGTTAGCGCACGGGCTAGTTAACTACAGGGTAGGTTATCAACAGATTCACATTATATTATCATGTGTTGTCATTTTAGATAAGTGGGAAACGTGCAAAGCAGTGGATTTTTTTTGGGCAAACGATACACCATAATAAATCGGAAGTAGGCAACGTTTTTATATAATTCGCGGACAGCTGCGTTACCCGTTTTGTGATTTAAAATAATGTTAGAACTGTCCTTATTGTCTTGGTTTGTTGCACGGTATTCATTATTCACGGTTTTCTCATGTAGCTGCTTACCGAACGTTATGGTTGTCGGTCCAATCGTGTGTCAATAGTTTAATCTAAGGGTGCGCATGCTAGGCTATACGTTACACATGAAGTTGAACAGATGTGTCGTGTGATACTATATCTTTTTTATATTGTGTATTTTAACACGGCTGGAACGCTGTATTGACCAATCTGCATCCCGGAACTATCCGCATATGAAGTACTAGATAGATAGACTATTTGTTTAGCTAAATAGTTGTTTATATCGCTTTTTTGTCATTAGAGTATTTTTCTATATTTTTAAAGAAACATTCCCAGCCATCTCAAGGCCCCCCTGGCAGCTCTCTGAGGCCCCCTAGTGGGCCGCGGCCCCCCTGTTGAGAACCGCTGGCCTAGGCTACAGTCCCCGAGATTCGCTGTGCATAAGGTTTTTTCGATAGCCTACGATTAAAAAACAGAGATTAATAAAAATGTCACCATGTTAACTGAATTTTAACCTTATTCTTCATATTTTTTAAATGACAGTGACCAGGTTTTCATCTTATTAAAACCCCACTGATTTCACCTGTTATTCCATAACTGAACAAAATGATTTTAAAGAGAACTAAGAGTCTAATTGGAAACAAAAACAACGAAAGTCAACTTGTTTTAAAGTGTTGGTCACATTTCCACAAGTAGGACATTATAAAACAAGGGACAATATGCACCTATGGGTTACCAACCTGAAAGCTTTATTGTATTTAGTGTCAACATTAAGGCAAAATATGTTATTTAATGTTAAAATAACAAATTAATGTTATTAATCAATATTAGAATGCAGGTAATGGCCGTCGCGTGGTACAGTGGTAAAAAGCGCCGACTTTTAGTCGGTGCGGTTGTACTCCGAGGATCGGGGTTCGCGCCCCGGTCCTGCCAGATCCGAGCATGGCCGGCGCCCTGTGGAAGCAGCAATTGGCGGTTGCTTCTGGGTGGGGGGAGGGGCTCGGAGAGAATCGCTGTGCGCATAGCAGCCCTGGGCGGGCTGGAATTACAGTCAGGAGCTCGGAGGAGTTGCGCCCTGAAGAGGACCTGGCGCCCTCCCGCCGGCTGATGGGGTTGTGTAGAGGTGATTCTCTAGCGGTTGCTACATGGGGGGAATTGAAATAGAATAGGGGTTCAATTGGCTACTAAATTGGGAGAAAATGGGGAAAAATCAGAAACAAATCTTTAAAAAAAAAGAATGCAGGTAATGAACTTCGGATAAAGCTTGAACTTCGAGAACAGCCTCATGGAATTGATGTTTGACAATGCTTCATTGCATAATCAAACGAAATTCGTTAAACAAGCAGGCTAATTTGGCATTTTCTAAGGTGAGACGGAAGCCATTGGTAGCTTATTCTCAGCTGTTTTTAACGAAATTTCAGTCATATATTTTCTAAAATAACAGCACTGTCGGGAATTACTACCGGGAACCTGTGCCGGTGTTAAACCCAAATGTTAAAAATTATTATTATGTATATCAAAACGTGTCATAATGGTTTGTCCGAATAATATTGTTCATACTATTGATCCATATAGCCAATTCCTATGCATTTGCGCCTAGCATTTTAGACGATGCGCCAAGATCATCAAGATAGAGCCCCAGGTGTGAGCATCAGAAAAACTTGGAATGAAACAAGATAGTTTTACCATTTACAATATGAACTTTGTATTTGTTTATTTTCATAAGTTAAGTCAAAATAAAGTGCCACAAATGCAAAGAAACTGGAAAAATGCAAATATTCTTTAGTTTGCAATGAAATACAGAGAGCTACATATGTGAAACAGGTACACGTATACATTTCCTGGATCATAAACTTACACAAGTGTGCAAAATCTGAGGATGATATGCAGAACTACTAATGATCTATGATGTAGAATATAGGCAGTGTACCCTTTTGTCCATTATAAAGCATATACATTTGCCCCATCTGATGTTTTAAGATGAAAACATTGATATCACACTGTTACACACACCTAAATATGTAGCCTAATCATTCACTCTTGTACCTCAATAAAACATCACTTTTTCATGTACTCTACAGTATGTATTATTTTTCCCTGTGTTCGCATTTAAAAAATTTTTTTTTCCCATTCATAATGACTCCAAGGAACATTTTACATTCATCTAGTACATATCAGCGCACAGTAAATTGGAATGAGTATGCTTCATGCCTTAAGTGACAAGTATAGCCCAGGAAGATACAAAGCCTAAAACCTCTTATGTACGATAACACTACAATAAAATAATATTCCAACAGGAAAATGCTGCCAAATGTTCTAGCTTAGATGAAAGTCGGTACATCAAACAGAAAACATGACTGAGCAATGAATGCTTACACTACAGTGTGTGGAATGCACTCAAAATGCGAAAAAAAAACGGAATCAAGTGAAATACTTCAGAGCTGCAGGTACGTTATATGGGGTGTTGCACACAGACATTCAATGTTGTGTAATGAGTTAAACTGGTGTGTATTTCTCAAATAGATTGTCCAAGACAATAATTGACCACTTAAAGGGACATCTCTATGCTTAAAACCAATGGTAGGACTGTATATTTATTTAATATTTAGTAGCAGATATTTATAGTAGAATGATGTGGTATACGACACAATACTTTCACGTTTATTTTGCAATTGAGTGAGCAGGGCCTTTCACAGCTTTTTTGGCATACGATCAGGCTATTGTTGGGTTTATCTTGTTGCTATGACAGAATTCTAATGATGAATAAATATATTTATGAACTCACACATAGACGCTATTGTCCACTATGTCATGCATGGGTAGGTATAGACTAGGTGGGGGGTTGCTTGTTAAATGGTTTGCTACGAGAAAATAGTGACACTTAGAACCTCCACAAAATATTGGCGCCGGTGTCCTGGTCATTAAGCATCTGAGAAAAGGGGTGAATGGACGAGCCCGCCCCTCTGTATGCATCCATTACAGCATGTCGATCTGCATAGCGAAGCATCTTGAAGATCATGGTTCTCTGAGTTTTTCCATCTGAGTTGGGTGAATAAATCCTATGCGCTCACTCCAGTTCAATCACCCCACGGGAAGCCAGGGTGGGGAATCAAACAGTAGTAATTGCTGTTGGAGGAATCTGATGCATTCACTCCCCTTCTCTCCCTCAGGTAGAAACAATAATCTCAGATTGGATCTGCGTGTGTAGTCCTCCAGCTCAGCTAAGCGATCTTTGTTTGTTTGTATGTTGACTTTGTTAGTCTGAATTAGGGCTGCAACTAACGACTATTTTGATAGTCGATTAATCTATCGATTATTGAAATGAATAATCGACTATTCGGATTATGAAACGCACAATTACTCAATGGCTCTTATTTAGCTATCAGCTTTTAAATTTAGGTTGAGGTTGTTTTAGGCATGTGCTAACTAACAATGAAGACAATAAAGATGAATACTTCATTCAAAAATACGTCTTTTAATGAACTTTGCTGCTGATACAAAAGATAAATAAAAATTCCAATATCCATTTTTTCTGTCAAAATTTTAAACCAAGGACAGGCAAAGTAGCAGCAATAAAATATAACAAAACTACAGCAGTTTCCCCTTAATCAAAGCATATTTCTGGCATCAATACAACATACAGTCAAGCCGGAAAGTCTGAACACTCCTTTCACCTTCTCCACGTTTTATTACGTTACAGACTTATACTACAATAGATTGAGTTCATTTTTTGCCTCAAACATCTACACACAATAGCCAATAATGACGAAGTGAAAACAGGTTTTTAGAAAATATGCAATTTTATTTTACTGACAAAAATAGGTTATTTAGGGGGTTACATATCTATACACACCCTTAGCCTAATACTTGGTTGCTGCACCTTTGGCAGTGATTACAGCTTCAAGGCGTCTTGGGAAAGAAGCTACGAGCTTGGCACACTTGTTTCTGGACATTTTTGCTCATTCCTCTTGGCATATCCTTGCAAGCTCCGTCAGGTTGGATGGGGAGCATCGGTACACAGCCATTTTCAGCTCTTTCCACAGATGTTCAATTGGATTCAGGTTTGGGCTCTGGCTGGGCCACTCAAGGACATGCACAGACTTTCTCCGAAGCCACTCCTTTGTTCTCTTGGCTGTGTGCTTCGGGTCGTTGTCATGTTGGAAGGTAAACCTTCGCCCTAGTCTGAGGTCCAGAGTGCACTGGAGCAGGTTTTCTTCAAGGATCTCGGTGTACTTAGCTGCATTCATCTTTCCCTCTATCAGGACTAGTCGCCCCATTCCCGCTGCTGAAAAACATCCCCACATGATGCTACCACCGCCATGTTTCACTGTAGGGATGGTATTAGCCAGGTGATGAGCGGTGCCTGGTTTCCTCCAGATGTGACGCTTGGTATTCAGGCCAAAAAGTTCCATTTTGGTTTCATCAGACCAGAGAATCTTGATTCTCATGGTTTGAGAGTCCTCTAGGTGCCTTTTGGAAAACTCCAAGCGGGCTGTGATGTGCCTTTACTAAGGAGGGGCTTCCGTCTGGCCACTCTACCATAGGCCTGATTGGTGGAGTGCTGCCTGGATGGTTGATCTTATGAAAGGTTTTCCTATCTCCACAAGGATACGCTGGAGCTCTGTCAGAGTGACCCTCGGGTTCCTCCTCACCTCCCTGGCCAATGCCCGTCTTCCCCGATTGCTCAGTTTGGCCGGGCGGCCAGGTCTAGGAAGATTCTTGGTGGTTCCAAACTTCTTCCATTTACGAATGATGGTGGCCACTGTGCTCTTTGGGACCTGTAAAACTGCAGAGATTTTTCCGTACCCTTCTCCAGATCTATGCCTTGACACAATCCTGTTTCTGAGGTCTGCAGATAATTCCTTTGACCACATGGCTTGGAGTTTGCTCTGACATGCACTGTCAACTGTGGGACCTTATATAGGCAGGTGTTGGCAATCCCCAATCATGTCCAATCAATTGAATTTATCACAGGTGGACTCCAATTAAGTTGTAGAAACATCTCAAGCAGTATCAGTGGAAACAAAATGCACCTCAGCTCACTTTTGGGTGTCATATCAAAGGGTGTGCACACTTGTGTACATATGATATTTAACATTTTGATTTTTAATAAATTAGCACAAATGTCTAAAAACCTGTTTTCACTTTGTCATTATGGGCTATTTTGTGTAGAATTTTGAGACAAAAAATGAACTCAATCTATTGTAGAATATGTCTGTAACGTAATAAAACGTGGAGAAGGTGAAAGGAGTGTTCAGACTTTCCGGCTTGACTGTACATTTTAAATTTATAGTGCGGCTGCAGTACAAAAAACTTATTACTGGACTATCATATTAGGCCAACAGTAGTGGTGTAACAGACCGTAGTTCATCCCCCCCCCCCCCCCACGGTTCGGCATGCATGAGAACCGCAGATGAATTGCAACGTTTTTAACCATTATAGTGTGAAATACAGTTTTACTGCCGCTGTTACTTTTTAAAGTAATAATTCCCTAAATCTCAATGCAGAGTTGCAGTGATTTGATTATTTTTTAAAAACAGTTGTGTGTTCACGTGAACGGGGCATATTGAAAAAGCGAAGAAGAAAAAAGAAAAAAAGCTAACAAGCTAACTAGCTTACCAAGATGAGTCTTCATCATCCAGAACATGCCTCCGCTTCAGATGCTCCAGCAAAACTGATGTGCTCCCATGCCAGGCAAGGTCAGCTTCGCAGTTGCAGTTCACAGCCTTTTTGGCCGCGTTAAGAGTGAAATGCGCATGTGCACCAAGGAAGCAAGATGTCTCACTCCTTAGGTACTTCCATCATCAGCTCCGGAAAAAACGGTGTGTTTAATTCAGCACCACAGCGTGAAAAACACGCGATGACATCACCAACGAATCGACAATTAAATTTGTTGGCAACTAATTTGGTCATCGATTTTCGTCGACTACGTCGATTATTCGTTGCACCCCTAGTCTGAATCATATCCTTTTCTTTGCGCACTTCATCTTGGATTAGGTCAGTGCGCTGTGTTAGTGATGTCATACATTTGGAGAGATTGACAAACTGAGTTTCTCGCCCACACAGGTTGGTTTTAACACCACTGATGTTGTTCTGAATGAGTTTCACGCTTTGAGTTAGTACCTGCCACTTCTTTAGAAATAGTGCAGATATATTGATGATGTTATCTGAAAGGGAACTCCTTGATTTTCAAACATGCATCATGGTATCAATTGTAATCTGAAATTCAGCATTGAATATTCACTGCTGTGGAAGTAAGCTGTTTTGTGAAACTGTTCTGTAGGCCCAAGAAAGCCTCATAAGCAAGCTCCTATATGAATAATTATATAATACAGTCAAGATCTAGTGGAAAAGTACTGAGATGGGGGGTGGAGAGAGGATGCAGGATAGTTCTCTGTCAGCAAGGATGAGGGCATCTAACACACCAGTCAAAACAGGAATGTTTTCCTCCTGTGTTCCATAACTAAGCAGGAGTTGTACTTATAAAAATGGATAAGATAGATCATGCTGACCGAACAGGTGGGAGAAGAATAAAAAAATAAGGGAAATTAAGGAAAATTTCATGGTCTGATTAAAAGGCACAGGAGGAGAGGTCACAAACAATTTTATTTGATAGATCAAGAGTGCCCCCAAGCGCATAGGGTAAGAAACAGGTCATATAACATATTTATTTTTTGCCTAATTTGTTATTGGATAAAATAAGATATTATGAAAGGGTGTTACCACATATGTGATGCGGTATGTCAAAACCAGGCGGAATTGGGCAAGAGGTCAATTTTGAGTTATTGGTATATTAGTAAAACATAGACCTTGCACTTTACAACTCCGCTTTCTTTTTTCAAATCGGATATTCCAAAGCGAAGTTATTAAGATTTTAAATTGGACCGTCTGAAACATCGAAACTGAGAAATAGCCCTTTAAAGTTTGAGTTTAAACAAAACAAGTTGGTTAACAATGTTAGCGTACCGAACCCTGTTATCGGGCGGAAACCAGACATTTTTGTGATCAACATACGATACTGATATTATTCTGGCACATACCATTGAACATATTATATTTATTAGGTTCACAAAACGATAAGCTAACTTTTAAGCCAATAACCATGTAGATGTGACCGGTAGTTTTTTTGTTTTAACGTCTTTTAGATTAGAAAGTACTGTCAAAAAAGGGGCGCCCTTTATCGGGCGGCTCTTGTAGGCTAGTGCATAAACAAGCTCACGATTATTGTTGTTTTAATAATCAATTAATAGTTTATTTCATCAAGAAAGATACCGTTTGAATAACCAATATGTTGGCAAAATAGCTGGCTAACTGGATAGTTTACCTGACAGTCCGAAAGATGTCGATATTGGGTTTATTTCTTCACAAAACGATAAACTAAGTTTTAAGCCAATAGGCTATTAAACATGTAGACGTGACCGGTAGTTTTTTGTTTTAACGTCTTTTAGATGAGACAGTAATGTCAAAAAAGGGGAGACAACTATCGTTTATTGGCTTAAAAGAGATAGGCTCAATCGCATTGGATTTATTTCTTTACAAAAACGACGTTAACATTTAAGCCAATAACGTGTTTTTTTTTTCGTTTTAACGTCTTTAAGATGAGACGAGACTGCCAAAGAAAGGGCGCCCATTATCGGGCGGCTGTTGTAATCCATAAACAAGCTCACGATTATTGTTGTTTTAATAATCAATTAATAGTTTATTTAATCAAGAAAGATACCGTTTGAATAACCAATATGTTGGCAAAATATCATCATGCGATTTTACGTTAGCAAGTGAGCTAGAAGTTACGCTAAATTTGGCGTCATTTCCAAGCAAAATCTCGAACAAGGCATCATTTTGTGAAATGACATGCCTCTCTAAAAGTGCTTAAAAAAATACTTTGTCGATGAAATTTCAGTTTGAAACTTTTACAGAACATTTTTAATATTTGTAGCATCATAAATGTTCAAAAATCTCAAAAACGCTAAAATTCACCCCCAAGGCATTTTGCAGATTTTCCTCCGTTCGTAGCTCTGCCCAATTCCGCCTGCTTTTGACATACCGCGTCACATATTATTAGTGTATTAGTAACGTAAAGGAGGAGTTATGATATTATATAAGCTAATGTTTGTTTTTGTTCGGGGAATTCCGAATCCTCTGCGTAGGTTTAAGGTTTTCCCACGTTGAATCAACGTTTAAACGTTTAATAAAAGATTAAATTTAATAGAAGATTCTGCTATTTCCTTCATCTTTATCTTGAATTCTTCAACTCGAAAACCCATCTCAAATTGAACCTAATGAGGAGAGAGTAAAGGACTTCCCTCCGCACTGCCCGAGATCCATTTTCTTCATTTGCAAATTACAAAAGACTCCAATGGGGATCTTCAAACCTCTATATTCAGAAAAACTACTGATCGTAACACTATTCTTAACAATAAAAAGTTTAAATGTTTACTCATATAATTAGTAATATAAGCCCCTATATAAATATTGATCCAATTATTCAGCAGATATTAAGATTTGCTTATAGTCCTCTCTATCCATTGTATGTGAAGTCTGGTCCTTTCTCCCTTTTTCCTGTAACTCCTGGCAGGCCCGCAATTCTCTCACTGGACAGTGAGAGATAGCCATATAAGGGAAAATCTAGAATACGCAGATCCCGTAAGATAAAAACCACAGCTCTTTGAAATATACTATAAGCCGATGTAACAGAACCTTTGCTTTGAAGAATGCATTTGTAATCCTTCCCACAACCAGTTGTGTTTACTAAAATAGTAAATGGAAATTCCTGTCTTTGTCATCTGTTACTTTTATAATCAACACCATAATTTTTGGATCCTACACTGCCCTGAGAATAGAGGCTTTTAAAATCCATGTGAGTGCCTTGGAATAACCTTTTTTCCAAACAATATTGGCTATCATAGCTCACGCTAATCAAACTAGCTCCATTTCACTTGTTTATTTAGCTATTGAATGAGTTGGGGGTATTTCACAAAGTGTGATTAAGCTATAGACCTGCCTTATGTCAGTAAGTCTGGATAGGTTCTTGGATAACTCCGTTTCACAAAGCAAGCTTGACTAGATGCAAGTTATGACTCTAAGGCAACATATTCGTTGGGGCTAGCCTGGGGTGGCTTTCTCGATTCCGATGTGTCTTCAGAACTGATGACACACTTCACGATCTTTTTGAAGACATGTCTTGAAATTTTCACGACTCTTTCCCAAAGTATATTGTGGACTGAATATTTCAAGACACACTTTCACGACAAATTTTGAGTAACACAGACCTGACAGGTCGATGTAGAAAAGCCGATTCACACCACAGAAAGCATCACACATCGTTATCAGCCACTTTCCAAAAAGCATTGTAGAGTTATGATCATCTTTGAATATTTTTTTCTTTGCTTTTCGTTTTAAATCTGATCAAACCTAACTGACAAAAAAAGACAGAGACAAAGAGAAGAGTGAGAAAGAAAAATAAATATAATAAGCAAATAATAGGCTCGTCAGGCAACCTAACTCCTCCGTTGACATTGAGTTTACCTTTGGCGTAGTGGTTAGCGCCGTAGCCTCTACCCCTCAAGTTCAGTGGTTCGAGCCCCAGCAGCACCTCTTTCATTACATAAGCCACGAACGTAAAATAATCTAATATTATCTTAACTATATAATGCTTTTGGCAAACTGATAGGATCCATTTATTGCTGTCTACATTTATTTAAATTATTTTGCCTATTGTGAATGTACAGTGGTGTTCAAAAAAATAGCAACATCAGTAACCTGATGAACCACTGTTATTAGTAGTAGTGATATTTCTGCATGGCAAATAATTTACTTGTAGATAACTAAATAAATAACTTGAAGGGTTTCTTCTCCTGACTTATTTTTCCATAGAGTTCAATAGGAAGATTTGTCAGGAGAAACAACCCTTCAAGTGATCCATCCATATCTACTGCATATCTGGCAGCAGAGTGATGGTTTGAGGCTCGTTTGATACCTCAGACCCTTGTTGACTTACAGCCATTTAGCCAACCATGGGTTCCATACTATTCCCATGTAATTTACAGCTTAATCTAGTCCCACCCCCCAATTCCCATAGAGATCCATTCAAATGCAGAGAGGTTATAGTATTGCTTCTAAGAGTACCTGGAAATAAGATATCAGGAGTCTTTTGATATCCTTTTTTACCTGTGGAATACTTGTTTGACCTGTTTTTTTTTCACGGAATGAATTAATTCTCTAATTAAACTCCACACTGCTATTATTTTGAACACGCCCCTTTCAATGAATGAGTCAATTACTCAGAACAAGCAGCGTGCATGTCATGACAGTTGGGTCTGTTGTTTTTCTATTACACTACTACATCTACAAGTAAATTATTTGTCATGCAGAAATATCACTACTACTAATAACAGTGGTTCATCAGGTTACTGATGTTGTACTGCTATTTATTTTAACACCACTGTACAATGTACATGTCAGCGCAGGTCACAATAAATCCTTATAAAGCCTATGATGGGATAGACTAAGTTGTTGTTGTATCTATCGCATAGATTAGCGGCCTCTGTCTGCAGAGGTGGGATTTGCACGTAGTACCGCATCTCAAGACACATTTGAGATTTCACGACTAGTCCAATGTTGTCTTGAACTCACGACACATTTCACGATCTCTTTGAGTTACGAGCACTTTCGGGAAAGCGTCGTGAATGGCAAGTATATCTTCACGACACGTTTCACAACATACTTTTCGCTACGACATGCTTTGGGAAAGCCACCCCTGGTTGGGAGCAGGTTAACGTGGTTCAAGCTTGACTTATTTGCAGCCGGTGTTACAGTGACACCGACTCGGACGGACCACTGGCTTAGAAGCAACGTGTTTCAGACCCTTTTTTGTCAAGTAGCCTAATTCCTTTTTATGGTGTCATATTATTAAAACATTTACAATTCAAGTTTTTGACTTTGTTTTTATTTGCAGGTTATGCTATAAAATAATTCCCTTTACGTCTTAATATTATTAAACCATTTAGAATTAATGTTTTTTGGTAGGATATCGCAAAAAAGCCATTCAGTAATATTTGAGGTGTAAACTAGGCATAGGGGTCCGTGTACCTACGACATAGACATTCGCAACATAGATGATTGTTAATGGAAATATATTACCCGATTATGTAGCGTATAGCGTGTCTTGGTTCTGTTTCAATGATGGCATGTCCGTTCATTGAAAACCCTGTAGATGAGGGGGCACAGATAGTAAGGAGAGTGTTTCAAGCAGGGAGGGTGTTCTGAGATTAGATCTGCAGGTAGTCATGAACGCCTCAGATTTTCCAGGGAGGGAATAATCTTGATTCGCAATTTGCTAGAGGCCGATGTCGCAAATGAAATGCATTGCAGTCAGTCCATTAGTGTAATACAAACCGCGTGCATTAAGTTGCGTTTTTTGGCAAGTGGCACCTTTTTGTACACCGTTGGGGATCCCGAGAGCCTCAGCAAAGCACTGTGAGCCTTGCTGTGCGTAAAGTGTGCCTTGTGTCTTTATAACATTTCTACCAAACTGCACACCAAGGAAGGTTTTTACAGAATTGTAGATACCCTATTTAATAGGTTATTTTATAGTTCCACAGCATCAATGTACAGGTACCCAAATGGTTTTCATACACGCACTGTCAGCATAACCAAATAGCCTATGCACTAACCTTTAGCCGAAACATGAAGGCCTATAACTTTTTGCACTGGTAGTTTTACCACAATTATCTAGCTATATTTTCATCATTTCACAATTTCTATAGATTATCTGCAACTCTGATTGCCTCTTCACCAACATTTTGATTTGTGTTTTGGTCCATTTTGTCCCACTGTGATTGCTCCTAAATAGCTAGACAACAAAAAGTACGATTAAAATACTTTTTTTTTTAATTGAGGAGATGCAAAGCATACAGCACCGATTGAGCAATAGGACTAACGTAAGCAGCGCACTCGGCAATCGATTCCCAGGCTGCATGTCTCGCTTTATTAATTACTGTGGTGTTGCCTTTTTTGTAATTATAGACTTGTAATCTTCATAAAACTGCATAATGAGTTCCTGTTCCCCAGCTGTAAACAACACTGTATGTTGATTTGCCAATTTACTCTGATCGAATGTTTAAATTGACATTCACTTACTCGGGCTGTTTAAATAGTCCATGAACTTCATTCCCATAAATTAATTCCCCAAACCTGGCTTTCATCAGTCTTGAATTTGCTTCAACTCTTGAGCTGCAATCTAGCTTTGTGAAACTGAATTTATCCACGCTGTCTAACCCGGAAAATTGAAGCTAGGCTTATTTTAGTAAGCCTGGAATTTCTTAGCTAGCTTCATGAAATACCCCCCAGGTCTTAAGCCTGGATTTTCTTAGCCAGCTTCATGAAATACCCCCCAGGTTTTTTCAGAATTGGCATACGTTTGTGCTATTCTTGGGTTTATCTTGTTGCTATGGTGGAATATGATTGTTATACTAGCGTTAGAAAGGGCTGTGTATTTTTCAGACGGATTGCCCAAGACAATAAATGACCACTGAATCTTGAAAGGGACACCCCTATGCGTAAAACCAATGGTAGGATTGTATATTTCTTTCATATTTAGTTGTAGATATTGACAGTAGAATGACGTGGTATAATTACACAAGAATTTCACTCACATTTTTGTGAGCAGTGGTTTTCACGGCTGTTTTGGCATATGTTCGGGCTATTGTTAGCTTTATCTTGTTGCTATGACAGAATACAAATTTTTGGTGAAAAAATATTTTTATGAACTCACAAATAGGACCTATAGTCCACTGTGTCATGCATGGGTCGGTATAGTTGCAGGTGAGACTGGGTGGGGGTTTGCTTTTTAAATGGACTAGCTACACGACAATAGTGGCACATTATTCAGTATATTTGTCACAAATTACGTACTAATAAAGCGAGAACATGGAGCTTGTTGTTGCCACTCATCGTTTGGGTACAGGGGAAATTAATGTCTCAGTTTAGCAATCGTATGGTGCCGGCAGCATGGCCAGTAGGGCATCTGCGCAAAGGAGTTAATGTCAGGGTGTGTGAGATTTCACAAAATCAATGGTAGAATCAATGCCGATATTACGCAATACCTGTCATGGTTTTTGACCCTTTTTCCCTTGCGGTCGTTTTACTCGGTCGCCATGCGTGGGCGCTGCTCTTTAGTGGAGTTTTGTCTCCGCCTCTGTCTTTCGCGGAGTTCTCATCAGCATTCACCAGTGTGCGTGGTTGGCTGAGAGCTACATAAGCCTCCGTTTCCTTCATTCGGGGCTTCGATATTATTTTGCGTTATTTGCACTGTTGGGTGTGTGTTTTTGTGCCATTATGCTACTCTTGTTCTTACGCTTCTCGTTATCGAGGCAGGGCGTTTATTATTTCTGGCTCTTCTTTAGTCACTTAGCTCGTAGAAGTATGGGACATTTCATCTCTGCTCTATTCGCCTTTCTATGGTCTCTCCTTATTGAGAGACCGGGCGTTCACGCTTTTACTTAGTAACTTAGCTCGTGGAAGTATAGGGCAGAAGTTCTTTGTTCCATTCGCCTTGTTTGGTTTTCTTACTGAGAAACCAGGCGTTTGTGCTTCTACTCATTTGCGTGTGACAGTGAGCCGGTTAGTAGCTTCGGTACGTTTGTTCCGTTTTGTCTCCTTCTCGTGGACTATGTTTCCCCTTTGTTGTGAGTCAGGGCTTTTCTTTATACTGAGAGGCAGGGCGTGTATTTTCTACAAGGCTTGCGTTAGTCATTGAGCTGGAAATGTCTGGAACAGCTGTTCTGTTCGTCCTTCGGTACATGTCTTTCTATAGGGAGACAGGGCGATTTTGTTCAGACAGTTGTTCTGTTCGTCCTTCGGTACCTGTCTCCGTGCATGGAGACTGGGCGATTTTGTTCGGAACTGTAGTTCTGTTCGTCCTTCGGTCCTATGAGGCAGCTCCTCTCGTTTAACGTTAGCATCTCGTTTGTTCACTGTTTTGTATACATTTTGAGTATTCAGTGTTTTTTAGCTCGTTTGTTTTCCGAGCTTGAGATGTGTTGCTCTTGTGTGACGTTCGCCCGGTTATACGGGTCGTTTTTAGTTACGCCCCTTTTTTCCTAGTTACCGTATTTCCCTCCTGTGAGAGTAGGAACTAGGTTATTTGCTTTATTCATTTATATTTCCCTATATATGGGGTCTCTCCGTCTCAGTGGCTTTCGAGCTTAAAGAATCCCCTTGCTGTGTTTGGACAGTGAGACCATCATCACACATTGCGATTTGTTTGTTATGACTTACTGCTTCAATTTCCTCTCTTCTAGAATAGGTTGAGCTCAAACAAGTCCATCCACTTCACATAATACACTGTGATGGAAAACATCACAAGCCAGCCACTTGAAGAAGCTTTGTGGAAGCACTTGTGAACAGCTACAGAAAAGTGGGGCTCCTTTTTTATGATCATCTTTAGAAATAAATTACAATCACAGTTTTCAATTACTCATATAATAAAACTTATAGCACCTGAGGGTCTAGATTTGGCCGTGAGGGTTGATTTTTACATACCTTTTCTGTTTGGCAGTCCTTGAGCTCTGTGTTTTCACTCTTCATGGGCTGTGTGTTCACAGGGGCTTTATTTGTTGTAACAATCCTTAGTATCTTAGGGATATCCTGTAAACAATAAGTTAAACATAGTTTAATTGGGCAGCAAAAATATATAAACTTTTTCACATTTTCTGTATGGAAAGTATTTTAAAATATCTGTAATTTATGAACACCACCTGGCTGTCATGTTATTGTGTTTATCATCACATAATTACGGTATTTTATCTGAATTAAATCTGGAGAGCATTGGGCACCGCGGCGGTGCAGCGGGCTATAGGGCAGACCTTGTCTGTGTGGTTGCGCCCCGAGGATCGGGGGCTCGATCCCCGGTCCTGCCAGAGCCAGCGCACTGTGGGAACAGCAATTGGCAGCTGCTCCCGGGTGAGGGGAGGGGCCCGGAGATAATCAGGATTTCAGCCCTGGGCGAGCTGGAATCACGGCCAGGAGTCACGCCCTGAAGAGGACATGGCGCCCTCCCTCCCACCACCAGCTGTCCACCCTGGCCAGCACCCACAGCGGCTGCCTTATTCCACTCTCACTCTACACATTAAACTATTTAACCCAAATCCCCCCTTTCAGCAGGAAATACCACATATAGCAATAATATACCCTAAAACATAAATTCAACAATATTTTCTTAAAAGTGACTTCATTAACCAACAAAATGTAAATAACTGCTCTCGTCCACAGTCAGCACTGCATCTCACACTGAACTGTGTCGAGCAGCGTGAGTAACAGTTTGTTTACAAAAAAGATTCTAAATAAACAGGCCAGCAAGGGCACAGTGTGAACAAAGTAAACAATTGATACTTTACTTACCTCGCCCGAACGTAAAATTTAGTTTTGTTTTAACATAAAAAATATAGGAAATATCTGCACCGTGCATGCAACGCAGAGAGTAGCTCACCACATCAATGTCAGATACGCAGTTTATATATGTTTTATACTATATATTTATTTTTTTAAAATAAACTAGCTAGCTACTTGCTAAGCTAGACTGAAAAAACGAGCTATCAAAAAACTATAAAAAAATACCAAAAATAAATAGGCTACTATAACTAGAATATACAAAAAAGCTAAACTGTAAGCTAGCTATATTGCTCGCTCTCTCTATCTCCTCTCCACACAGATCAACCGCTGCGCTGCCCGCCCTCGCTACAAAACTTCAGGGTGTAGCCACCGAACTATCAGTGGGCGTAGCTGTACAGGTTTCTATTTCGTCACTGGGAGGAATACGTCAGCTGGATGAAATTTCTGTCCAATCACAGATTGAACGTGCAGTACCTAACGTTTTACCAATAGAGACACTTTTGAGCCAGATTCTTAAAGTTTACACTTTTTTGCGCTGACTGCAGTAATTTATCAAGATTTGGAGCAGGATCAATCAGTAATACTTAGGAAAAACCAAATGTATCAGTTATCATCTAAAATAAGTGGTTTTAGTGCTTTGTTACCCTTTAACATTTTTCTGAATCACAAGAAGTGTGTGCAAATCAACTTGAGACAGCAAGGTGGTTAACGTTATTTTGCTTAAAAGATATTTTGCCAGGCCAGTGATCACAGCAGTTCCACATAACTCTGACCGAACAGCTCCAAAGTAACTGTAGTTAACGTTAACTTGGCTAGGTACCGTTACCAAGTGACAAAGCTAGAAAGAATACAGCTACTATCTAACTTTGCTAAAAACAAATTCGAGATAAAAACAAATTTGTTAACTTAGCTACTAACATTATTCCTTTCAGACATTTCCACTTATATTATCTGTAACATTAATGAGGCTACAAGCGCCACACCGTGTGAGCTATGAACTAACATTAGCTAGCTAACATTAAATTAGTAATATTACAAGCCCCACATGGAACGATAACAGTGCCAAACAATGTAACGTCAGGACAATTAATTAATGTTGATGTTACATTAGTTTGTCTTAAAAATAGCCAGATATTTCGCTGAATATAGTTTTGGCAGAATGTAACGTTGGACTAAATCATACCAACACAACACAGTTGAAGAGTGATAGTTTTAAGATTACATTTTTAGCCAGTAACGTTAAAAGAGCTATATGTAACATTGACACCGAGTGTTTAAAATGGGTACTGCAGTCCAAATTCCCAATATTGGAGAGTTGTCTCCACCCGCCCCCTCCTCCCCAGACTCGAAGCTCACGCGGGTTGCCAGATTGAGGACACTGAACGAACATGAGCGCAAGACGAGCCGAGCACAACATTATATTTTGAGACAAGCTTATTCTATTTTGACAATGACAAGCAACGACGAGTCCTACACTGTAAGTTGATCAGCTAATGTATGTTTGCAATTTATTTATTGTTTGCAAATTATAAACCAGCTCATGTGGATTTTTTATAACTGTGTCAATGTTAGCTAGATGCATGGCTGGCTATGTTTACGGTCACACAGATATAAGCTAACGTTAGTGGTATGTTTAGCTAGTAACTACATACATATATATATTTAAATCTTCAGTTAGCTAGCTAAATGAAAACAATGTTGAACTTAGCTTAGGCATTCGTAAATCGGCTGGTGGAGTGCCGGAGTACATCTGGTTGTTCGTAATGGAGTCAACTCGGAGAAAAGTGAATCACACAGGCCAAAACAAATACAGACGTTCTGACGCGGAATGAAAATTTCAAAGGAGAACATACTGGCTGTAGCATTGTTGTTGGAGAAGCCAGTACTTCGACTTAGTATGTTTCCTTAATCTCTGATGACATATCATGGTCATTTTATGATTTAGTACAGTACATTTGTTACATATAGATCCTTTAAAGCTGCAGTAGGCAAGTTTGAAAGGATACAAGGCAAAACGACTTCCGCCTGTTTCTCTCCTCCCACAGAACTATATATCTTATATAGTTCTGTGTCTCTTCCCTCCTATCTCTCTCTTAAGCTCCTCCCACCAAATGATGCTTTAGACATGAACGGGAATATGTGTACACGCTCCAAACACGCACGAGCTTGAGCAGAAGCTGGCGCTGCCAACCCATGGAGTCAGTCCTAGCTAATGTTAGCTTGCTAGTCAGTCATGTCTGATTCACAGGTTAGAAACACTGATCGGAATAAGCGAACATACAAATGTGAATGAATAACACAATATAAGTCTACATAAAAGCTAATGCTAGTATAGACTAAGCTAGACAATGGTGTCATACAATTTATTATTACAGTAACGTTACTGTGAAAAAATTTTTACAAAGACTTTTTTACAATATTCTCGGACATAATGTTCGAAACTGACCTTTTGCCGCATGATTCGCTTCCATTCATTGATAGGTCCGCGCTATGAAGCAGGTTTTTTTTCAAAAGCTTCAGAAGCTAACATTTCATCCTTGTTTGGACACACTCACTGATAGCTAAGTGACTCGCCAGCTAGCTTGTAACTGTTACAGTAGCATGACAACCAGAGCGAACACTGAGCAGTGGCGCACTCACATGAAAAAAGCTAACATAAGTTAACGTTGCTAGCTGCTTTTGTTGGCTCTTGGCTGGCTTGTTTGCATAGCACATTGTAGGCACATGAGCAGGTAGCTAGCTAGCTTACCTGTCAAGCAGAAATAGGGCAACATCACCATCCCTCTTCAGCCCTTTCAATTCCCGCAGTTCTCACCAGCGGCAGAGCCACACCAATATTATCTCTTCGCTTGACATTTTTAAATTTTCTTTATGCTCCTCTAGGTTCTTCCTTTTTAAGCGGTGCAGCCGCTTCTATACATGACATGTGTGTCCGTCCGTCCGTTCGTAGCATGAGATTTAAACCAATCAAGAGTCGCCTAGGCGTCACATGCCCGGGAATACAATAGTAGCTTGAGAAAACCATGCCCAGCTTCAGACAGCTCTATCTCAAAAAATATACATGTCACAGCTTAGATATTCACACCGTAGGAATCCTGGGAACCAAATGCACATCTGTATATAATATGTCTTGTGTAGCTTAAAAACTGTAGTCGTGGTCACAAGTTAGAAAATGGGTTTGAAATTGAAATTACCAGCTGCTGCTAGAGTGGAGTTTTGAACATTCCACCATTTGTGTGAATGGGGAGCATGGTTTTCAAACAACACTGAATATTTTACAAACTAAAAATGTCACAGCTTAGATATTTACACCGTAGGAATTCTGGGAACCACATGAACATTTTGATACATATTATATCTGTGTACCTTAAAAACTGTAGTCATCGTCACAAGTTAGAAAATGGGTTCGAAATTGAAATGACCAACTGCCGCTAGAGTGGAGTTTTGAACATTCCACCTGTTAGCAAGGTGAGTCGCCGTAGCAACCCCCCGAAGCAAAATCAATACAAAATCTACCACCAGTGTTCTGCTGGACCCAGTCAGTTATGGAACGGCCCAACAATCCATGCACCCTCTTGTTGAGTTTGGAATTCCATTGTTATTGTTCAAGTAATAACTGTAATCTTTCCTGTTTGTTGTCAGAGTACTAACTGTCATATTTCCTGTTTCTTCTGAAATACCAATTGCTGTCCTTTTATCTCTATCTCTATCTCTCTTTTACATGTTTGTTAAATGCAATGTCTGTAAGTATACTAATTAATAAGAAGCATAATGTAAAAATATCACCAAACCAGAGGCCATTGTTTTTGTACATGTAAACAACACACACATTTTCTATTGCATTTTTTAATATGATTGCTCAAAACCTGCACCGCTTACTTCACCACCTGGGTGTGATTTTTTTTTGCTATGCTGGGCAGTGTACGCCGTTGTCGGTAAAGGTGGAATTGAAAGCTTTTCTGTGTTTTCCACAGCAGCACCAGAGGGGTTTACTACGAAGCCAGATTAACGGGATAGCGAGCTAAATTAAGCTTCAACCCTAGGTTTTCTGTATCACAAAGTCGACTCACTTTTAACCCGGCTAGCCCAAATAGTAGCGTTGCGAGCTACCTTTGTGAGGTTGACTGTGCCCTCACTTTTATGCCTGACGCAACCGCTCAAGAGAAGATTTTCCTCATACGGAAAACAAGCGTCAGAGCTGTTTTTGATTACATAGAGGAACAACCCTCTCCGGTCAGAGAGAGCTACCCTGAGCTCTGCCAAGCTCTGGTAACTGAGTTTTCTGTTTGTGCTGACCCCGTTTCTGCAATAAAAGCAGCATATGAGGTAAAACATTGTCACTCAGAGCACCCTCGTGACTATTATGAGAGGCTGCAAAATGCATACTTCGCAGGAAAGGTTTTTAGGGGCCAAGAGGAAAACCTACATTTTAAAGACCTATTCCTTTACAACCTCCATCCCTCAATTAGAACAATTATCACACTGCAAACAAAGTTAGACAACTGTTCTACACGTGAAACCCGCGACCTGGCTCAGAAAGCCTGGGACAGAAAGCCCGGCGATCAAGGACGGTGAATGTGCTCTTAGCAACTCTGTGAGTGCTTCCCCTCATAATGGCTCTGAGACACCAGTCTCAGGCTTGTACCAGTCAAGCGTGTCCAGAAACCGCCATCCCCATCCTAGCTCTAATGACATTTGGAGAGATAGGCCAGGGAGACCCAGGTACAATCTTAGCCGTAGGGAGGACTGAGAGGACTCCATCAAAGAGCACTACTTTCCTTTATTAATTTTTTTGCTGGTTTCAGCCACTGAACTTACCCCTCTAAAAGTATGTTGATAAGCAGAACTAAGAAACCCAGTTCTTTGTTCTGAACCATTCATTTAACAGAGTGTACTCATGGGTAAGGGGGGGGGGGGGGGGGGATCTACAAGTGAGACATCTCTCACATTTGAATCATTTTCCCACTCTGTGCACCACTACGTAACCAAAGGGTGGTGCCCAGTTAATGTACTCATCAGAATTAATCTGAATTGCTTGTAGCAACAGCAACTACAGAATACGAGTGAGACACTGAGCACAACCCTCAATTATAGTGTACCTGCCTCCTTTTCCTATTGGTGTTGGTAAAACTAAATTTCTTTCTTTCAAGGTTGCCTCAAACCCATAGAAGACCTGTGTTTAGCACCCACAACGACAGTGCAAACTTTGCGAGTACATTTGGTATAACACTATGCCAGTACCATATGTTAAGACCAACACTTATGTTCTCTATCACACTCAGCGCAGACTGGTTGATATGCGTGAGTCTCAAGTCTCATGCTTTGACCGTGAGACTCACGCATATCAACCAGTTCACACGCTCACACGCCACGCCTTGTATTTCTTACGCTGAGAATCCCAAAATAAGTAAAATTGCTTTTTTAAAATTTTTTATTCTATGTATATATTTCCTCAGTTGCGCTTGATTGGTGCCGATTGGTGCCTGTCACTGTTTGCGTGGTGAACGGGAGATCCTTTCCGCACGTACGTTACGTGAACACCCACGCGCAACATCTTAGTTGGAGTGCAGTCGAAGCGGGAAGAATCTGTGAGCTGAATGCCGTCGTTCAACTGAAGTGGAAGGTCAAATGGTAGGTAACCACCTCATTTTTGATCATTCAAATTATGTTATTCTAGAATAAAATACAACAAAACGAAATCACTTATTTGCCTGTGAGCTAATTGATACTGTGAGCTAGTAATGTTAAGGGGATTTACAGTGTAGCTAGTAGCTAGCTTTCAGTAGCAAGTAGAGACTGGATCATTCCTTCACTGCACACTTCACTTTCATGTTGTGAGGCCGAGCGCTCTGGCACGTTATTTAGTAAGACCACGCGCATAATTATGACAGATTTTTATCATTCAAACATCTCTCGAATCCTCAAAGTCGCATTGTTAATTTCATGTTTCAATTATGTTTTTATGCCCAGGCAATCAAAAGTCACGCATACGTTAAACATTGCATTTTGTCCATTTCAAAGATGGGAAGTCAGGGAAGAAGGCGAAGCAGAAAGATCTGTTTTCATTCTGAGCAGCTGCATGTCCCTGACATGCAGAAGATTTTGATTGGATTGAAATTAAGATGTAACATTCTTGTCATAGAATTTTGTGAGTTCCATGGAAGTGAGTATATGGAAATACTCCAGCACATTTCCATTCGATGGTTGAGCCTGGAGAGGTGTTTGACTCACTGTAAGGGGGAGTGTAAGGTTCGGAGAAGCAAGCGCCACAACCAAGGGACCTGAAAGTGTATTTTGTGAGAAATACGCCACTAAGCAGACAGGTCCACAGTAAAGGGAGAAATTAAACAAAATAATGGGAATCAAAACCTCCCGGCGTAAGCCAACACAAAACAACCCCAAAAGACGGAAAACTCGGCGATCACGATAGAAGAACAACAAAGGAACCTCACGCACTCACACAAGAGGCGTATAACTGGAGGTTGTGGAAGTAAGCTGTTTTGTGAAACTGTTCTGTAGGCCCAAGAAAGCCCCATATGCAAGCTTCTATATAAATAATTAAATAATACAGTCAAGATCTAGTGGAAAAGTACTGAAGATGGGGGTGGCGAGAGGATGCAGGATAGTTCCCTATCAACAAGGACGAGGGCATCTAGCACACCAGTCAAAACAGGAATGTTTCCCTCCTGTGTTCCATAACTAAGCAGGAGTTGTACCTATAACAATAGATAAGATAGATCTGACCGAACAGGCAGGAGAATAATAAAAAATAAGGGAAATTAAGGAAAATTACATGGTCTGATTAAAAGGCACATGAGGAGAAGTCACAAACTATTTTATTTGGTAGATCAAGAGTGCCCCCAAGCACATAGGGTAGGAACTGGTTTATTTTTCGCCTAATTTGTTATTGGATAAAATAAGCTATGACGAAAGGGTGTCACCGCACATTATTGAGGTATTAGTTAGGTAGAGGAGGAGTTATGATATTATATAAACTAATGTTTGTTTTGGTTCGGGGAATTCCTAATCCTCTGCATAGGCTAAAGGACTTCCCGTTGAATCAACGTTTTAATAAAAGATTGAATTTAATAGAAGACTCTGCTATTTCCTTCATCCTCATCTTGAGAATTCTTCAACTCAAGAACCCATCTCAAATTGAACCTAATGAAGAGAGAGTAAAGGACTGCCCTCCGCATATTTGGCCAGCCAGGACTCCAAGATCCCGGGAAGGACGCAAGGGGGGAACCAACGGCGTGCGGTGTTTTATCTTCAAGTTACAGACCATAGTGAGAGGTAAGCAGACACCTTTTTCATAAAAAGTCTGTAGAGAGGAATTACCCATACTCTGTTGGCCCCAAGTGTAGTCCTACACGGGGCTCCAGTGGGTGAGTGGAGAAAAATATTTAGGTAGAAAAAATAAATTTGTGATGAAGTGAAATAAGCAGGAGTGTTGAAAAAGTTTGCTCTGATTATTGAAATGTTGAAATATATATAATTTTTTCTTTAAAAATTACAGTCAAATTACAACACTGTGGGGGAGCAATTGGGCTCCAAGTTAGCTAGCCATCTATTCTCATCGTATCTCTGAAAGGATGAGAATAACCGTGTTGTGGGTCGCGTAGAGGTTGTGTGTAAAGGGATGCCTTTCCCTTCAAATAGTCTGCCACAAACGGTGATAGGGTGAAGCAGTCGAAAGATACTGCCAATGCTATATTCGGGTAGGGACAGTTAGGGAAGCAGTTACGTTGTCTGGGCAAATAATTTACTATTGTTAATAAGACTATAATTCTTGTTATAATTTGTTTGTGTATTTCAATTAATTAAAATAGAACAAATCAAGGATTTTACTTAGACTCCACTAGAAAAAGTGGAAATATAATCGGCTGAAAGTTTCTTAGGGAATTGTGGGAAAAAATTCAGTGGGAAAATAGAAGTGTTAACACAAACCTATTTGTATGGAATGCAAGTTCCGTGGTGCCATTCAGAGGAGGTTGAGAGACTATTACCCAGGGCTATAGAAACAGGAGAAACATTTGAAATAGGCTTAGAAGGGTGGGCAGACGGAGTCGTTTGGCTGGAGTGCAGTGGCGGCTGGTGATCAAAATATAGGTTGGGGCGCTAGCATGGTCTTAGTGTCAGAAAAATTTTGGGCATTTGTTTATAAATAAAAAAGGGAAATACATCTGACTTTTGACTTTAAACAGGAAAAAAATAAGCAATCTTGTGTCTCAGTTGCATAAGACAGTTTAATTCACATTTCACATTAACATTTTGGGACAAAGACATGTTAATTAGGCTACATATCTAAACATCCTGGCAGCACTTATGACACCAACATTAAGATTAATTGGCCCATTACAACACACTAATGTAGCCTAAAACCACTACTTGAACATAAATTTTGCCCTTCTTTCTTTCAGTCCTGCAAATTTCTCAATGACTTTCTGGTTAAAGTCAGTCATTTCAGTCACCAGTCTCTTTTCCATTGACAGCATGGCCAATGCATTCAGCCTGTCCTGGGTCATGGTGTTTCTGAGAAAAGTTTTAATCCTTTTCAAGGTTGAGAAGCACCTCTCAGCTTCTGCTGTGGTCATGGGTGTGGTGATGAGGATCTTTAGGAGAGTGACAGTCTCTGAAAAGACTTCTGCAACATTATTCTCCATGAACAACTGGAACAGGTCCACCGCACCACAGCAGGCTCTGAACTCATCTTTGCTGTAGATGAGACTAAGCTCCATCTTCAGCTTGCTTCCATTGAGCATTGGGTAGGCCTTCAAGGTGCTTCTCAGTGCATCTTCAGGAAATGCTGTGCTGTACTGGGCATACCTGTCCCCCTGTAGCAAGGTGGCACTCACAAGGTGGTCTGTGAAGGAGAAGCGTTCCTTGGCGTGTCCCAGTATGGTATCACAGACCTAGAGAGAGAAAGAATCAAAATAGAGTCACTAGAGTAATATATCAGATAACTCCAAGGTCAAAGGTTATAGCCTTTTTGTGCCACCTGCTGGACAAAATGTGAATATGTGAATGCTGAAGATTAAAAATAATCACTCCAGTGTAACATGGACTGTGACTGATTTCTACAACATAAACTCACCTCTGCTGCAATCTGTACATGATCCTGTGGACTGAGTGCCCGACGCCTCTTTGTGGTCCGAGAGCCACTGCTCTCCTCAGACCCAATGCTTTGCTCAACCATAGAATGGAGGGAATCTCTGCAAAGGACAAAGAACATTTATGGGTCAATGACAAATAAGGGTTGGCAAGATGAGCAATTCAGAAATATCTTAAATAGTTTTAAAAGCATGCATCAGATTTGTTAAAATGTACATTGTGTTTTTGTTGGTTTTATGTTATTTGAAATGACATTTGCACCATTTTTAAAAATCAAAAGTAAGACTGAATGCTCCTGAAAATGTCAAATGGTGTAGCCACAAAAGAATGGTAAATATTAAATATTTTATCCACCTACAGTGGATTTAATTTAAATTTTAATGCATTTTGGCAATATTGAGCAGGACATATCTGAAAAGCACCCCTTTTTTCTAAATAATGCTTGACAAATTATGTAAAAATTGGTTTAAAAAAACAAACAGTGTTGCACTGCAAAAGTGGATTGCATTTATTCCACATTTTACTCCACATTTATTATGTGAGGGAGCAAGCGAGGTCCGCGCACATTATCCATGGAGCGGAGCAGAGTTTCTACCTCACCTCCTACGCTAGCAATATATTACATTTATTGATTTGTGTCAAAATGATGCAATGGCGATTCTGTGTTAACAGGAATATAGCTTACCTGATCTTTTGTATGTTCTGCTGGAACTGCTGGGTGCACTGATTGATATGTACTGAATCAATGTTCTTCTTCTGGAGCTGGGCGTAGAGTAGGTCAACATGTGGCATGATGTTGTGAAAAAGTTGCAGAAAGAACTGGAATTGCTGATTCTCCAGTAGCATAGCGAAGCCTTCTGCCTCTCTGACAGCATTGGGGTCAAAGTCACCTGAGTCTCGTATGCTTTCAAAGCACTGAATGAGGTCCTCTCTGTGCTCAAACACGGTGTTGACGGCTCGGCTGTGAAAGTTCCATCTGACGTTGCTGGATGTTGGCAGTCTATGGGCCACTACTTTATCAAGAACTGCCGTCCGCTTGGGTGATTTGGAAAAAAAGCTGGCAAATCCACTCAGGTTAGAGAAAAAGATTCTCACGTTGGATATGTGAGAGGTGGCCTGTTGCATGATCAAGTTGAGCTGATGTGCATAGCAGTGGATGTAGTGGGCATTTGGGTACACATCCTGCATTTTCTTCTGAACTCCTGCCGTGGCACCTCTCATCACGCTGGCTCCATCATATGCCTGGCAGATGAGCTTGTGCTGGTCCAAAGGAATGATGACAGCAAGACGGTCTTTTAGAGCTGTAGCAATGGACTCAGATGAGGCTGACCGCAGAGCGATGAACTCAAAAAATCTTTCCTGCACGTTGTTTTTGTCATCAATGTAACGCAGCACAAGCACAAGTTGGTTCTTTGTGGCAATGTCCATTGTCTCATCTGCCTGGATTGATAAAAAATCACTGCTCTGGACTTCTTTGATGATGTGTTCCCTCAAAACATCATACATACAGTCCAGTAGCTCGTTCTGCACAGTTTTTGAAGTTCCCTTGAAAACAGTGGCATTCTCCAGATGCTCTCTCAACACTCCATCAAGGGAGGCAACAAAGTTGACCAACCCACGGAATATCCCGGGATTGGCGGAGGCCTCGGTCTCATCATGGCCACGCAAAGCCAACTCAAAGGTGCCACAAAATTTCACACAGTCTATTATTCTGGACAGGATGTGTCGATTTTTTGTCACCTCTTCGTTATGCTTTCTAATGCCAATTCTGTAGCCTTCATCTAGTTGTTCAGCAATGCTAAGCCTACCAAAAAAGCTCAGCTTCATACTGTTGTCAAGATGGCTGCGGCTACTTTCGTGTCGTTTGCACTTTTCATCAAGATGTTTTAGGTCCCGTACCCCCATTGTTGTCCATAACGGTTCGGTGCCAGCAGTTTGAAATAGCAAACAGGGAAAGCAATATAATGCATTACTCACAACACATCCAGCTAGCCAACTCCGTTTGTCGTAACACGAGCGAGAGAAGCTCCGTGTATAAACCCGACCGCGATCACTTGCTTGCTGGTGAATGTCCAAATCAAGTCGCTGTGGTCCAAGCTCCTTCACTCTTTTCTTTTCTTCTAATGAACGCCTTGAAAAAGGCTCTTTTTGCAAAGAAACAATCGAATTTTCTTCGTTTTGTGTTCTACTCGAAGACGCCATTATTCCACTCGAATTCCGTGCCCTAGTGCTCGCGGAGTGATACACGTGCTGCTGCGTCCAATTAAATACTATCCTAAACCATGAGAACTAATCAGAAAACGGTGGGAGGGTCCGGGGCGCACAGGCCTGCGTCCCGGGGGCTTCTTTCTTGGCAGCGAATCAGACAACAGAATCAGCGGGCTCGCCTGAAAAAGTATGAGTGTTCTGATTCAGTTAACGTTACCGGCGCCCTGCGTATTATACAATACATATTCAGGGGTTCCTGTATTATACAATACATTTTCAGGGGTTAATGTGCCGATTGCAGGGCAACTTTAGACAACACAAGACCAACATATTTATATGTTGTAACATGTTTGAGCTACATTTGTATTATTTTTATTTTACTTTTTTATTTATTTATTATTTATTTATTTATTTTATTATTTTATTTTTTTTGTATGTGGGGGAGTGGGGGCGGCGCCCTAGCGCCCTCTATAGGCCGGCCGCCACTGCTGGAGTGTACCCCATTGAGGGAATTGAGAACTGAAGAGGTAGAAGGGGAAGTTGAGCAGGGGCATTCAAGGGGAGGAGCTACGCAAGTCACAGTCACTAAGTGGGAACTAACAGGGTTAAAGGTAAAGGCATAGGTACCAAGGACAGAGTCCCCTGAATTATAAAAAATAAATAAATCATAAAAAATAATTAATAAAAGAAAAAGAAAAAAAAAAAGAAACATGGGTGGAAGGACAAGTAAGGACATGAAAGCCCGGAAGGGCGAGCCTTTAAAGACACCACTCTCCTGCATGAGTGAGTTATTTCAAACAGACTATGGGCATACCATAAAAAAATGGGAGGAGTGGACAAGAGGTGGTCCCTTGGTATGGCCTAAGGGAGGCACTTTTGGGCTTCAATACCTGCAATCAGTGGAAACAATTTTGTGTAGTAAGGAGAGTAAGGGCCGGAAAGGAAGGTTGCGAACTCACAGAGCACATCTCAATGGAAAAATGAGTCTTTCAGACGGAGAGCGACTGTGGAGAGGAAGGAGGAGCACCAGCCGAAAGCGGACCCCCAGCCAGCGGCATCAGAGCGACCACCAGAAGAATGGCAACCGGCGAATGGAGCCATTAAGGCTACAGGCCTGTATCCCCTATTGAACAACATTGGGGAACAAGAGGATTTGAGCCAGGGGCCTGAGACTAGAAAGTAGGGAAATAGGCCTGGAAGCACTAGAAGAAGAACGCCCATAAATACCTGAAGGGACTAACCCAGGCTGTGAGGTCTGTCTATTCTCAGGCAAAAGAGGCCCAGGGGCCAGCAGTCGAAGACCCAGAGCTATTGGTGAATCCAGGGGAGTGGGTCTCTGTGAAGAAGTTTAAAAGAAAGTGGAAGCAACCCAGACAAACAGGACCCTATCAGGTAATATTAGCCACTCCAACAGCGGTAAAGCTTAAAGAAATAGGACCATGAGTGCACCTAAACCATTGCAGAAGAGCCCAGGAACCGGAGGCCAAGAAAGAGCCCAAGAAAAAAGAGGAAAAGGATTAAAAACAGTTGAACGAGTATGCGGATTCTGCTTTGTCCTGATGATTTTCGTGTGGGTGATTACTGGGGTAGTGGGGCTAATCAGGACAGGAACTCTGAGTGAAAGACAAAATAAGACATCAATTGATGAAAAGATGTCAATTACCATTATCAGACCAAGAGAGAGAAGAGCTACGGAGTGGAGAGTCTTCAATTTCAATGCAGATTCCCTAAACATCTCAGACTCATGGGCAAGAAGGAACATGTGGTACCAGCAATTAACACACTCAGTCCGAATGGCAAGTGGAAGTAAATGTCCCTGCATGGTTCGAGTGCCCGCACCAGAAACTTGGCCGGCGGTGGCAGAAGTTGATCCCCAGCCATTGGAATCAGGATGCATGGCGGACGCCATGTATCTGCTACACCATTATAACAGGAAAGTCTATGGCTATGACTATGGCTACGTTGCTAGACTCCTGTTGTTAAAAAAATTTAGATTTTTACGCAAGCTGGCGTACGTACATCTCTCAACTAAGGCAGAAACAGTTGCAGAAGCTCCTAGTTCGTTGGAAGTAAAGAACAGTAAAGCAGGAGAGTGTTTCTGCTCTAATAGTACTAGCAGCCATGGGCCGCGGAACACATTTGTGGTAGGTCGGGCCAAAGATCATCGTCACAACTAAAAAAAAAACCTACGCGCACCCGCGCCCCCTAAACAAAAAACGCAGGCTACGTGCGCTAATGAATGAAACACAGTATACACTTACATTTGCAAATATAGATAACTTTTTATTTAAGAAATATAAACTCATAACACTCACTTTTGTGGCTGCAGCTGAAAATCAATTTGGCAATGTTCGTCAGTCCTTCCTTATTATTAATACTCAAACTTCTCGAATGTCTGCTGACCATTTTGCAGGACATTTCATTGAAATAAAAAAAAAATGGAATAAAATAAACACTGTCCTCTGTGGCTGCTCTTAGTGTAGGCCTATGTTCAGTCCTTATTAGTCTCCATACTTCCCAAAGAATTGCCTGCGTCGATCATTTTGCTTTGCAAAGTCCGCTGCAATCGCCTTAATGTCTGTTCGTGAGAGGATCTCTCTGTGGGTGTGGGCGCCCAGTAGGTCATTCAGTCTCCTCTGTGTCATTGTAGACCGAAGGTAAGTTTTGACACGTCGAAGTGCAGAAAAGCTTCTCTCTGCTGTTGCTGTAGTTACGGGTATTGTGAAATACAGTTTAAGGAGTTTGTGTACTTCACAAAGTAACATTTTTGACACGGACCGCATTCATTGCGTCGGAGACCGATCTCACTGTTGTTACAGTTGCGGGTTTGTTTGCCTCTTTAACAGTGTCTGGCAACATTTGTAACTGTGAACGCAAGCGATCAAAGGTGATTTTTTTTTTTGTTTAAAAAAAAAAATTGTAATTGGTTTGTTGCGTTTCATTTCGTTTTAGAATTCTGATGGCGCTCTGCAATTTTCTTTGCTAGCTTGTCTCACTAGCAGTTATGCGCGCGTAGCAATGTAACATGCAGCGATTGGTCAATCGAAGCATAACGTGCTGTTTTACGTAATTACATCACTAGCATTACAGCAAAGATATTTTAGAGTTTCGAGAGTCTCAAGACGCTCTAGTGTTGGGCTGATTAGTGCTTTTGTGTGCTGTCTAGCTAGCTGGTGTGACGTCAATCCTCCAAAAGTAGGTCGGGCCATGGCACGGGTGGCCCCTACCGTTCCGCGGCCCATGCTAGCAGCTATGTGTCCTTCTTTCTAGGGATATCAGATTGTACGACCTACGTGATGAGTTTTGGAATAATAAAAGGAGGAAACAGGAATAAGAAATACACCCTAGCGTTAAGAACTGGGCAAGACAAGACCATTGAAGTGAATGGAGTTGAAAACAGGACAACATTAGGGGGTTCAGCATGTTGAGGAACACCGTCAGAAGCCACAGAATGACCCTACTTAAACATGAAATGGCCCTTGATTACATATTGGCACGACAAGGAGGATTGTGTATAACGCTTAACCTGACAGGAGGCGCATGTTATACCTTTGTCCCTGACATTACGGATAATCTGACTAGTATAATACACGCCTTAGGGAACATTAAAGAGGCATTCGGACCATCGGCAAGTGCTGGATCCTCCGCAATGGGATGGCTGGGGAGCTACATAGGACCTTGGTGGGCTGTGTTAGCACAGACTCTGATGCCCGTAGTCATAGTAGTTGGGATAGCTTTCTGTGGATGCATAGTAATCTTGCCATGTATTAAAGCTATGATGTGAAGCAATGTGGCTGGGAGCAATGATGGGGGAAGCAGGAATGATGATCTAGAAGGAAGAAGTTGTGGAAACACCGGTGGGATATGAGATGGTTGAACCCACAAACTTAGCAGAAGATGAGGAAACAATCCATCAGGTGATCCCATTGAAAGCAAAGAAGTATTGATGAAACAGGCTAAGGCAGTCCACCAAATGTTCATAGGAATGCCTCGGAGACGCGCCGTATGGGAACCATCCATACACCAGGTATTCCAGATGAGAGATGGGTCTTACACTAACGAAAGTGGGGAAAAATGCAACGAGAAAGGAGGACTGCTGAACTGTCCATACGGAAATCCTTTATGCGAATAGGAAGTGAAGCCAGGAGCAGGATGGAAATGCGTGAGAATGAAATTTGGAGACGAATTGGATCGGATAGATTGGGAGAAGTATTTCATGCCAGGCCTGTTGGAGGAGTGAGAGGAGTATTTCCTGTACACATGATCACACATATCACATATACTGACAGTACATGAAGAAAATTACAACTCTAAGGTGACATAATAAAGCCCCAACTGACTAAAAGCCCTTAGGATAGATAAACCAGACACATAAATAGATGAAGGAAAAGGGCGAAGAAGGTAGGAGACGCCTGAGTGAAGTGCTAGTAACCTCTCCTCAGGCTTCTCAGGTCATGGGCTCCTAAGAAGAGGAAGAAGACATTACAAGTATAATCCAATTCTTTTTATATAATCTTTGTATAATTATAGCAAATCAAAATGAGATAATCATTAAATACAGTAGCCTTTTGATTAACTTTTTGATATTTTGAGATTTACTTTTTGATAGATCCTCTGTTAATTAGAGGAAGTATTAACTTAGTTAAATTATGCATGCATGAAACTAATCCACCACAAATGTTTATTTTTATCATACTATTGAAATGTCATAACTCCACCAGGTGAAGTATCAACAAGAGAGTGTGAGACCAAATGGTCTCAAAGGGGGGAATATGTGAAAGGGTGTCACCGCACATTATTGGTGTATTAGTTAGGTAGAGGAGGAGTTATGATATTATATAAACTAATGTTTGTTTTTGTTCGGGGAATTCCTAATCCTCTGCGTAGGCTAAAGGACTTCCCGTTGAATCAAGGTTTTAATAAGAGATTAAATTTAATAGAAGACTCTGCTATTTCCTTCATCTTCATCTTGAGAATTCTTCAACTCAAAAACCCATCTCAAATTGAACCTAATGAGGAGAGAGTAAAGGAATAACGAGAAAAAAGTAAACAAAAAGACTAAATAAATCTTTACCCTAACCAGACTATCTAAGTTTCTTATTTGTAACAACCAGAAATGTAGAGACCGCAATCCTATACCTTACCGACTTCGATGTCAAATAGTCAAGACAATATCGAAGCACAGGAAAGCGGAAACCCTGAGCTTATATAGCCGACAGGAAACTCAAAAGAGGTGAGAGGAATCACCGCTGAGCGACAGCAAAGCACCCGAATGGAAGAAAATCTGATAGATTGCCCCGATGTCGCCAAAAGAAAGAACGACCACAGAAAAAACCGGAGGCTGCCATAAACCATGACAGGACCCCCCTTCTAAGGGACGACCCCAGATGATTCCTCAGCCTTGTTTCTGCGGAAGTCCCTAATAAGTGTAGGGTCCAAGATGTTCCTGGAGAGAACCGAGCAACGCTCCTCAGGGCTATAACCCTCCCAGTCTACTAAAAACTGGTATCCTCTGCCCACACGCCTCTCGGCCAAAATGAGCCGAACAGTATATACCGGACCCCCCTCCAAGAAACGGGGAGCAGGCGGCAGTTTGTCAGCCAGGGAGAGAGTACGAACCAGCACCAGTTTCAACTGGGAGATGTGGAAGGTGGGATTGATGCGCATGGTGCGTGGCAACAGAAGGTGCACCGTGACCGGGTTGAACTTCCGGATGATCTTAAGGGGCCCCACAAACAGAGGAGCGAGTTTGCGAGACTCCACTCACAGAGGTAGGTCCCGTGTGGAAAGCCACACTCGTTGCCCCACCCGGTAAGAGGGAGCCGGACGACGACTCCTGTCGGCCACCAACTTTTGTTTAGCCGAAGCGCGGAGAAGAGAAGCGCGCACCCGCCTCCAGACCGCTTGACACCTAGGAACGAATGAGCCGGCGGATGGTACCTCCACATCTCTCTCCAGCTCAGGAAACAAGGGAGGCAGATACCCCAGCTGAGCCTCAAAAGGGGAGAGCCCTGTGGAGGCGTTATGCAAGGTGTTATGAGTGTACTCTGCCAGGCGAGATGACGGCTCCAGGACGTGGAATCGGAAGCAGCTAGGCACTGAAGTGTGCTTTCCGGGGTCTGGTTGGTGCGTTCCGTCTGTCCATTAGTCTCTGGATGGAAGCCGGATGACAAGCTGACCAACGCTCCGAGAAGGGCACAGAGAGAGCGCCAAAACCTAGCAGTGAATTGAGGGCTATGATCGGACACCATGTCTAGGGGAAGGCCGTGAACCCTAAAAATGTGGTCCACTGGTGAGCAGTCTCTGGTGCTGATGGCAGTTTGGATAGGGCGATGAAGTGAGCTACTTTCAAAAACCTATCCACCACAACCAGGATAACAGTGTTACCCTGGGACACTGGCAAGCCGGTAACGAAGTCCAGAGCGATGTGACTCCAGGGACAACTGGGCACAGGTAGAGGGCATAAGAGACCCGAGGGTTGGAGCCGCAAACCCTTGCTGTGGGCACACACCGTACATGCAGTGACAAATTCCCGCACATCGCTCTCTAACTTTGGCCACCAAAAGCGACGAGAAATTAATTCCTTCATCCGGTGGATGTCAGGATGAGCCGCCAATTGCGAAGCGTGACCCCACTGGAGAACGTGAGACCTCAACCGGGATGGATCAGAGCGCAACGCCTCCTGCATGACCGCCTCAATCTCCCACATAACTCGATAGGCTCAGGGCGTGGTTCCTTATCGGAACGGTCATAAATGTGTGACAACGCATCTGGTTTAATATTCTTCGACCCAGGTCGGTAGGTAATAATAAACCAAAACCGGTTGAAGAATAAAGCCCAAAATCTCTTTTAGCTCAGCGAAAGCTGCCTCAGCCCAAGAGTTCCATTGGAACCGAGGAGGTGTTTTCTTAGTGAGAGCTGTGATAGGGGCGGCTACAGTGCTAAAATTGCGGATAAACCGCCGGTAAAAATTAGCAAAGCCTAGGAAGCGCTGCTTGACTAATGCTGGGGTAGGCCAGTTTTTTACCGCTGAGACTTTCTCTGGGTCCATTAGCACTTTCCAGTTTGCTACAATGAAACCTAGGAAGGAGACGGAATTTGTGTGGAACGCGCATTTCTCTGCCTTAACAAAAAGCCCTGCCTTAAGAAGAGCTCTTCTTAAGGCCAAAAGAAAGAACGACCGCAGAAAAAACCAGAGGCTGCCAGAAACCATGGCAATTACAAGAGACTGAAATGTAAACTTATGTAGTATGCACAACCTGTGCTTTTTTATTCACAGATGAGAAACAACTGAGATTCAGGAGGCTGTTGGAAGCATTCTCTAACCCAATAATGGAGGTGTACTTGCTCTTCTATCAAGCAATGTTGCCAGTCTTCTCCACCTTCAACCTCCTGCTCCAGAGAGAGAAGTCCTCCATCTTCCTTCTACATGATGAGGTAAAATGGGAAGGTTGGGATATGTTTCTGCCAATAATGTGCTATGTTTGTTCCTTTTTTCATTAAGCGCTACTTCTTAGGTCAGATGTCATTTTGAAAATCTTTTCTGAAATACAATTTTGTAGATGACAAATTTCATCCGCAAGTTGTCCTCGAAGTTTCTGAAGCCTGTAGCACTGCATAGCCAGTAATCACATGAAATCATCTACAAGGACCCATCAAACCAACTGCCAGGCAATTTTCCAAGTTTCACATAAGCAGATAACATACACTATCCACTCACTGACCTCACCTAGACTGTTTGTGAGAGGGCTGCTTATTCAGACAAGTTATGAGTTTGGTGATGTCATCACTGATGTGATGGGAGATACCTAAAAAGGGGTATTCATGTTAGCTATTGTGGTTGTTGATGATTGTTAATGAACTCTGTAAAGAAATCTGTGAGAGAAAAATGTTATCATTAACTTACCTGTACTTACCTGTTCCTAAGGTTAAAGTAGTTGATTTATTGTATCTCTATTCAGAAAAGCTGAATATTGGCTTTACTACTCGAGCTACGTTCAACAGGCTCCTTGATGCAGGAGACATTACACCGCAGCAAGTGGAGAGGTTCCAACAGGCAGCACTGGCATTTCTAGTGAGGGCTGTGGAGTATGCCCCCCTGAGAGAGCCCCTGCTTGTAAGGGGGAGTGTAAGGTTCGGAGAGCCAAACGCAACCAATAAGGATTTCTAAAAGCGTATCAAGAAAGATACGCCACAAAACGCGGAAGTAGCCGCACCAGGACTGAGATAACACAGCCACATTCGATGTTGAGAGCTTTTGGGGGAACATGGCATCAATGAAGAATAAGGTAATAATTATTCTGCACCCTTTGACATACACATTGACTTAATCAACTCAATGCATACGAAAATACTTGAGAGTAATTAGGCTTCCTATGTAAATTTTTAAAAGGTGACCGGTATGAGCAGATTTGGGAGGCTCTCTCATATTGCCAAGTTGGTGTTGGTACTTCCACATTCAAATGATGATGCTGAATGAGTGTTCTCCATGGTGAGGCTGAACAAAACCAAAACCTGAAACAGTTTGACTCTTGATGGAACCCTTTCATCCATCTACAATAGCCTCCGAACATAGCATAGTCTACTTCTGCAGACAATGTAGCCTACTGCAAACACTTTTCATAATAATAATAATCATAAATATAGCTGTAAGCAGCGATTCCCGGGGACCGAGCAGCATGAGCAGCATTTGTCAAACACAGAGACTGCAAAATGGTAGACAACTCTAGACAGGGTTGACCCAAAAAGCAAATATTTCTTTCTAATTATGGCTTTTGCCATTGATGATGGTATCTAAATCCGATCCCGTAAGGGCTTGCATATTATGTCTTTTAAGTACAAGTGAAACACTGAGCTGTTACATTTCTTAACCTCTTCCTACCGAGGGCAAAATAGGCCAATTTTCGCCTGTTTTCACTAGTGACAAACAAAGGTGGTTATCTCAAAAACTATAAATGGTACAAATATGGTTCATGGCTTTTATTAAAGAAGACACCTGCAGTATTACGACTAAGCAGTGAGAACTCATAGAAATCCAGTTTTTGATACTTAACTACAACAATTTATGTACAGAAAATATAAAAAACTAAAAAACGGGTACCTACATTCAAGTTTAAGAATTTTTACCTGGGGAGCTACAAATGCAATCAAGGAAATGACTCCTCTATCTGATTCATCAATATGCTGCCTACCTCTGGTAACAATCTGGTGTCAATATCTCAAACCATTCAAATTTTACAGGGTTTCTTTCAGGTGAACCTTTTTCGTTATCCAAATGGTGCCAAATGTGCCAAAAATGGCAATGTTCCAGAAAGGTCTCAATATGATTTATTTTTTAGGTTTTTACAAAAAAATGAGATAATTTGTCAATATTGGCAATAAAAGTTCATTTTCAGACGTGTTCTTGTTGCTCTTCATATTACACAACTAACTACCCGAGGTCACAAAAAGCTGTCAAAACCCATGTAGCAGCACAGTGAATCTTGTGTATTTCACCAGAGCCCCATTAGCCAGAAATGAGTCCAGGAATGTGCAAACAGGTTTTCAAATGAATAATGGGAATAGTATGAAACTCCCCTACACATTACTGCTAGCCAGTCCTGTCCTTTATTCTGTTGCCACCTCCTATGACAGGGACGTTGGGGTTGGGTTTTAGGAGGCAAAACTTTATACATGACAAACATATATCAACTATATACAAGTGCACTAAGGTGTACTACTAAAAGTGCAGTGGATAAAAAATCAAAAGTCCACCAGTTTCCTAGATAAAAAATAAAAACACCCCTGCTGTAACAAATAAAAAGATCCTTGCCCTCTAATTGCTGAAGTTACCGTATTTACACAAAGAAAGTACAAAATGGCAGGGTCCAAAAAGCTAAAAAAAATGAACTAAAAACAAAAAAAGGCAAAGGATCAAAACATGGGGGTGGAGGGTGAGGAGAGATTATTTAACCATTCATACAGAAGCCATTTAGACTACACATTCCCTCAGGAGAGCAATCTGCATCATTACAAACCCCACTAACACTGTCCATGGAATTGTCCACCATGTTGATATACCCATTAGTCCCCCTTATACAACAACAATCAACAATAATAATAATAAACAAGTACCTGATGTTATCATGTTCTCTCCCTCATACCATGCATAAATTGCCATTTTGTTTACCTGCACAGCCTTCTGTACTGCATACAGAACAATTTACTCATGTGGAACAATGACTTTACTAAACACTTCCAGAAGCCATTTCACACTCAAAAAAATCGATTTAGTAGCTCATCTCAGACACAAATAGATAGCTAGCTGCTTGTTACCTGTAATTTTGCTTGCTAGCTTGCCACTGTAAAGGTAATACTATCTATATTAATTTAGCTGAGAGGAACCGATTTTATGCATAAGTATATAAGGTTAGTTAGCTTCACAGAAGAAACACAGGGATTCACGCATTGCAGCTAAATTGCACATTTCCTTCGATGCTTACACCAAACTTACAACATCTGTGTTGTTGGCAACGCCACATAACACGTGCGAGTTTGTCAACACAGACAATACACCCTAAGTTTACTTCATAAATTATTTATCATACCGTTGGAATATGCAATTTGTAATATTAATTGTATGAAAAACAATAAAATACAGTTGACAATGTAATTACGAACCCGCATGGCATTGCGTGAATTCACACTGGTCTATCGAAAAATCGGTAATACCACCAGCCCTAACGACGTTACCTGCCATGGCGAAATTCAATGCGTTTATAGCATAACACTGTTAGTATGATAAAACAACTTACATGTCAGCAACATCATCTCGGTCATCAGTGGATTCAGCGTCACTGAGACAGGATGAGTCTCCCTCGGCAAAAACATCTTCTGGCTTATCCAGTTCGTCTAGCACTTGGTGCACGGATAAACGCCTCAAAAATCTCGACATAACTACACAAAAACTGTATCAAAAATACTCTAAAGTAAAAAAATGTAACTGCGGGCCTTACCTAATTAATTGTGCTTTGCTAAACGGAATGTAGCGAGCTACGCTACAAGGTAAAAACACTGCGCCATCTTGGTTCGATAATTACGCGTGGGTGCTACTTCCTTATACGCACGGCAGAATTTCCTTGATATACGACGGCTACAGTGTTGAATGAGGGCTCGTTTGAAAGATAAGAGTCTTGGCTATTGGCTGGAATATTTGACAGACAGTTTTAAAACCCAATGGAAAGTAAATAATACTCGGAGTGGAGGCAGGTCGAAGACAGTTTTTCCCACTTCAGATAGGCCTATTGTGCTATCAGTCAAAGAAATACACCCAATTGACGACGGTTTTGCATAATTCTCTGCAAACAAGTTCAAAACCACTCTGGCTAACATATACTAAGCCGTTGGATTGGTACTCCAGAAACTGGCTGAGTTTCACAACGCCAAAGTGAACACAGCCGAACGAGTCGTAATCAAAAATCGGTTTAAAATTGGAAAAAAATCATGTACAGCCTTATCAAAGTTTTAAAGTATTTTTTCTTGAAGCCTAAAGGTATAATGATTTTTTAAACCAAAGTTTTGTGAAATACAATTAAGCAGAACAGTTTACCAGCACATTGTTTATGGTGTGACATCAAGCTGCAATACATGTTTGAGAATTAGGTCAGAGTTTCCAACGTTATTTACAAAGTTTTATCTCGACGTTTTGGGCTTAAAAACCACTTTCCCAGAAGGAATGGATATATCATAAGGATATTTAATCAAAATATTGAGGTGAGCAGTTTATTATATATTATTAAATTAATAAAATGTATAATTTAATAATTTCCGTCACGCCCGCATTACCGCTAGGGGGCGTTTGGCATTAAGAGGTTAACCTTTGCAATAAAAAGGCATTTGTTACTGTGAAAAGAACATTAAAAGAAGCATAGGATTTGCACAATAATTTTGCCAAACATTAACTTAGCCATTGGTACCAAGCTGGAATCGAACCACTGATCTCACTCATGGAAAGCCAAGATTGTAACCACTAGGCCAAAGCAGGTTAACAGAAATGTGCAGGCCAAATAAGACTTTTGTGTTGCGGTATCAGATTGTGTTGGCTTACTGACTTCATAATTCAAAGAGTTAACAGTTAATATTGTTAAACTTCTTAACCTTTGCAATAAAAAGGTGTTTCTTAATGTGAAAACAACATTAAAAGAAGCATAGGATTTGCACAATAATTTTGCCAAACATTAACTTAGCCATTGGTACCAAGCTGGAATCGAACCACTGATCTCACTCATGGAAAGCCAAGATTGTAACCACTAGGCCAAAGCAAACTGACTTCATAATTCAAACAATTAACAGTTAATATTGTGACATTTCTTAGCCTTTGCAATACAAATAACTTGTTTATGTTAAAAAAACATTCTTAGCATGACATGCACATTGTGTGCCTCAAAAAAAATGTTAGGAACAGGTGGGGATCGAACCACCAACTTACTACACGGTAGTTCAATGCCTTAACCTCTAATCTACAGGAACTTTCACAGTTGGTATGGTAGGTAGACTGCCTGTTAAGCCTAGATAGTGTATTTGTCGGATTGCATACCTGCCATCCCAACATTTGTATTTCTATAGCACCACCACGTGGATTGATTGGGTTAAAACTCCTGGGCTCAATTCTAGATCTAACTCTCAATCAACCCACCAAGTTTCAGAACTTCATATCAAACGGTTTTAGAATTACTAGCATTTTTGGGATAAGCCACGCCCAAAACAAAATTCATTGGCTGCTCATTCGGCCATTTTTTCACATAGGCCTTAGAAAAGTAAGGTATGTATGAAGGGATGTGGCTGAATCCCGCAAACAGGTTTGGTGCAAATTGGTCAAATTCTGTAGGAGTAGCATTTTAAGTGTTTTACAAAAAATGCTAATAAGCGGAAAATAGAAGATGGCATACTTCATGGTTCCTTGAGGCAAATTTGTTGGGCATGAGTAACGGGACTTGTACACCAAATTTTGTGACTCTAGATCAAACGAGGCGTGTCAATGATTTTTTAATATTATATTTGGATCTCTATAGCGCCACCACATGGCTCGATTGGGTTGAAACTGCAGCGGTCAAGTCCTGATGTTACTCTTAACAGACCTACCACGGTTCATAACTTTCTGTGAAATGGTTTTGGAATTATCATTTTTGGGATAAGCCACGCCCATTGAAAATGAATTGGCTCGTCATTCGACCATCTTTTCAAATAGTAAGGTTCTGTATATAACTTTTATGACACATGTTCTAAGGAGTGTGTGTACCAGGTTTCATGTAAATTGGTCAACTTTTGTAGGAGCAGTAGCATTTTAATTGTTTTTAAAAAAATGCTAATTAGCGGAAAATCCAATATGGCGCACTTTATGGGTCCTTTAGGCAAATTTGTTCGGCATGAGCAAAGGGACCTGTCTACCAAATTTTGTGACTCTAGGTGAAACAGGGCATCGGCAGTGGGCGTGTCAATGTCAAAATTTTGTCACATGCACTACAGCACCACCAGGTGTTCAATCTGCGTCATAATATAGAGGATCCAAAAGTTTGGCAATCACAAACAAGCCTGCCAAGTTTGGTGATTCTAGGCCAAACCAGGAATTTTAGGTTAAAGGGGAGAAAAAAAAGAAAAAAAGAATCCAAACAAAAACAATAGGGTACCAGCAGCTATGCTGTTCAGTCCCCTAATTATCTGTGGTAGGCAGGGGCGGATTGGCCATCGGGAGCACCGGGAGTTTTCCCGGTGGGCCGGTGCTGTGCGTGGGCCGGTAGGCTAGTACGTTTACATGCACACTAATACTCCGATCTGAACCCGGTTATGGCAATACTCTGGTTACTGAAATGGTCATGTAAACACCTTTATCCGATAATGTAAGGTCATAATCCGTGTTTTCGAAACCTGATTAACACCCCTGGTTTTTTGGCCAAACTTTCGATTTTTTGGAGCATGTAAACACCTTTCTCCGGTTTCTTTCGGGTTTTCAAAACTACGCATGTCAGGCAGAAGAGGCGGTGTAACGTCAAAATGATTCCACCCGTCAACATTTGCTATGCCTGGGGTTCCTTCAGCATCTCACTTCCAGAATTGTATTATTAAATTTGCATTTCACCGGTGAAAATATATTGTTCAGTGTTACGTGCTTGTGTTTGTAGGCTACTAGCTAGTTTGTGGCTAGCACATTAAATAACTGAAATTTTCGGGAAATTCGCCAGATTTAGAGATCGGTAAAGCTAGCTAGTACAATAATATAAATCAACCACTACTAGCAATTAGCTATAAATAAGTAGCTATAATAATTACTAGCTAGCTATAATAATAATAATAGCCTAACGTACATTTTTGACGGGCGGATAATTTTTGTCCTTACAACAGGAAGCAGTTAGTAGCTACGTTTTCCACAGAGCTGATTATGGAGAGAATCATGTAAACGCGGCTTTTGGAGTAATCACATTACTTATGTTCATGTGAACGCAATAAGTTAAATACTGGCGTAAGCTGATCGTTTCCAGTAATCGGATATTGCTGTGCATGTAAACGACAAGCTATCTGAGAGAAGCGACCTCCTGCGACGCCTGCTGACAGTGTAATAAGGTAGGACACACTTGTGTTTTTGTGCCCGCCGTGGCATTTATTATTGCAAATTGCAAAAGTATGCTATATGTGTGTTTAGTTTTGTGTTGTTGGAAGTGGATCATTCAGCTCAATGTGATTTTTCGTGCCCGCCGTGGCAGTTATTATTGCAAGTAGCAAAAGTAAACCATAGCCTAAGTAGCAAAAGTAAACCATGGCCGTTATTGCAAGTATCGTTTTCATGCCACCGTGGGTGTGTCTGATTGCGAGTACAACTAGGCCTACATGCACGCTCTCGTCATCGTGTAACAACAACAACAACAACAGCAGCACAATAACTTAATACGACATGTAGGGCCTATACAATCATAATAATAATAATAATAATAATAATGTTGCTGGGCCGCCATGGTTTTGAAACTCCCGGTTAGATTTATAGTCCCAATCCGCCCCTGGTGGTAGGCTTTCTTAGTTATATAGAGTACTCAAGTGACTACGTCACACTGGTTTCAGAAGTAAATTTCCCACATTAATTTAGAGCGTAGACATTAACTAAAACTTACTTTTAAACCATTTCTTTCGTTTGCAAAATATGTCGTTTTTCTGGACCAGCTTCAAGGTTATTTTACGTTTCAGTAACACCAACGCTGCCACTGTTTAAAAACTCGATGTCCCATTATTCCCTCTGGACAAGCGTAGTGTTGTCTCCAAACGTTGTCATATAACGTTAGCCAGCAGTAGCACACAGCTCCATTTTTTAACACTTTTTTCTAACGTTAGCTAGCTAGCTTGAAGGACTAAAAGCTAAAATTGCTTTATGTGGTTAATCGTAGCGAATTCTGACCTTGTCGGGCGGGCTTCTCAACTTTGCAAGCTAACGGTAGTTCGTCTTCAGTGGCAGCACAGCCAAAAATGTCCAGACGAGATGACATCTGATTGGTCGAGAACCACCTGAGTGTTGCAGTATTGGATATGTAGTCCGTTAAAGTGGACTACAAGACGAACTACAACCATTAATCCATTACTTTAAAGAATAAAAATTGGAACATGTGGTATATGGTCTATATCCTTATACCACACAGGCTAATCCAGGAACGTTTTGGCTCATTCTATAAATCATATTTCAAGAAATATTCGATAGTCTCTGAAGCCCTATAGAAGCTCTCTATCACCTCTGTAGGTGTAGCAGTATAACCGCAATTAGTAATCAGTCTCATAAAATTACCATTATCTAAAATATTTAACCATAAATTTGGAACTTCAATTAATAATCAAAATGACAAGTATTAGTGGACAAATGTAATTAAATCAAAGATTTAATAGATAATCTGGAGTTCTTGAATAGACTATATTGGCTCAGATTCTCACGTTTACGCAACATCAAAACAGACACGGGTTTAGTAAGCATTATCCCATGGTATGGGTGAATACTCGATTCTGATTGGTCAATGACTGGTCGTTATTCTGTATAACCAGTCAGTCATCCGGGTCACAAGTTTAATCACAGTTCTAAATTAATGCGCTGCCTGCCTGGCCAGCTAGTAGGCTACCCCCGCAACCTGGGAATGGCAAACATGACCGGTCAATTCAGAGTCCAAGACGTTCTAGAAAATAAGTGGAATAAATAAAGTGAATTAATAAAGTAAACAAATGTAGCCTACCTACTTTATTTTCCTCAGTGACTAACGTTACTGTAGCCTACGGCAGACGGCTACTTCGCCTCGTAGGTATGCTGCAAATAGTAGGCAAACTTTGGCTACGATAAACTTTTGTCATTGTTTTTAAGATAATGCAAATGCAATACGTGGCGAGGTAACTATATAGCTAGCCATAGTTACATTATCCCGGAGTTAGCAAAGCGCATGGTGTTTATGTGCAATGCGTAGCCTAATCTTTTTTTTTTTTACTGCGAGCCATAAATCCATCTCTAAGGTAGAAGTTAACGTTGCCGTAGCAACAGCATACATCTGATTTATAAAAATCGGTAAACAACATTAATCTACAGATTTAAAAAAGTTTTTATTCGGCAGATATCTTAGTTACAACTACTTCAATCTAGCAAAACATTTTTGTGGTTAGAAGTGCACTATTTATTCAGTTGGAAATACAAATTTATCATAGTAGGAATTTGCATGTAAATTGACGTCGGCAACACGCTGACTGCTTGTGAATGCAAGCTAGGCTACTTCACAAAGCATGTTAATCTGTAGCCTATAGGCTATATGTAGAAAACTTTTTATCCAGCGAAAATTCTTCGATAAGTTACATCTAACAAACTCCGTAGTATTTTTTAGATGGTCCCATAGGACATCATGATGCGAATCTGCTACACACTGCGTGACCAAACCATTTTTAAAAAGCAAGACAGAGAGTGGGAGGTAATGTTGAATCTGATTGAGTTATGGTTTCATACAATTTTCTTAAATAATGTCATGACAAAAATAACCAAAATTGGTGCCAATTGTATGTTATAACCGAGAAGGAACTATTTTTCCCCCCGATAGAATCAATTATTTTCAGAACTAACGACGAGAGGGTTTGCATAGCAACGCACTTAAATAGAACTAGTAACGAGAAATAGAATTAGCAACGAGATGTTTTCTGTTCAATGAGAACTACCAACCAGCTGTTTTGCATGACAACGCAAAAACAACAAGCCCAAAGAGCCGCGGAAGTATATTTAAATTTCAGCTGATTAAATCGATAAAAATCTATAAATATGAAAGTAACTATATATAATCATTGTTGGTAACCATGGTATAAGCGCAATAATCAACTCCGAGGTGTGCGTTACACGGTTTTAACCGCACTCCGCTGAGGCAACCACCCTCCGCTTCGCGTCGGGTGGTTCTTCGCCTCAACGTCGTGCGGTTAAAACCGTGTAACGCACACCTCGTCGTTGATTATTGCTTACATAATGACCGAGGAGCCGGGCATTACACAGTCTAAATGCCCGACGCGGAGGTAGTAAATTGCCCGAGGCGTAGCCGAGGCGTTCCCTCCGCAAAGGGCATTTAAACTGTGTAATGCCCGGCTCCGAGGTCATTATTGCGCTTATACCATGGTTACCAACAATTATTATATATAGTTACATTTATATTTATTGATTTTTATCGACTTTATCAGCTGAAATTTAAATATCCTTCCGAGGCCATTTTGGCATGTAGTTTGCCGTTGTCATGCAAAACTGCTCGTTGATAGTTCTATTTGAACAGAAAACATCTCGTTGCTGCTTCTATTTCTCGTTACTAGTTCTATTTTGTCCGTAGTTATGCAAAAACCTCTCGTTGGTAGTTCTGAAAACAATTGATTCTATATGGAAACAAATAGTTCCTTCTCAACTTTATACCATAAAATTAGCACCAATTTTGGTTATTTTATAGTTACATTATTTAAGAAAATTGCATGAAACCGCAACTCAATTTACCTCCCTCTCTCCGTCTTGCTTTTTAAAAATGCTTTGGTCACGCAGCCTATTTTAAATAGCCAGCCCAGGCTAAGGAAATTGCATTTCACGATCTGCATCATGAGATGGGAACATCTGAAAAAAATAGCCTACTGTAGATACAGAGTTTGTTACTGTGAGATGTAACTTGTCATATCTAAGACATTTCGCTGGATAAAATGTTTTTTTAATATACAGATTAACATGCTTTGTGAAGTAACTTGTTCGCATTCGCAACCAGTGTTGCTCACGTCAGCGTTACATTACATTAGGTAAAGCCCGACTATGTTACGTTCATATTTCCAAACTGAATAAATACTGCACCTCTAACCACAAAACTTCTTTGCTAGATTAAAGTTGTTGTAACTAAGATATTTGGCGAAGACAAACTTTTCAAATCGGCGGATTTAGCGTTATTTGCCGGCTTTATTAATCAGCTGTTGGTGTTGCTATGGATACCATTCATAAAAGTGTCGACTCTAATGGCGCTGGCAGCAGATAACGTAGACGGCGTATTAATTTAGAACGGTGATGAAAATGTTGCCAGCACTACTTCATTGCCGGGCGGTTTAACGAAATAAATGCCCACCCTCCAGCCAATCAGAATCGAGTATTTAGCCAAGCCATGGTATAAATAATATAATTTATTAAACAAACATGTAAAAATACAGAGAAATCAAACTAATCTAACAGGGCAAGGCTACACTAACTATGGAAGTGTGTGTGTGTGTGTGTGTGTGTGTGTGTGTGTGTGTGTGTGCGTGTGTATGTGTGTGTGCGTGCGTGTGTATGTGGGTGTGCGTGCGCGTCTGCGCACGTGTCCTTTGTCTCTGAACAAAGGGGAGAAAACTGCGCATGTAGGCCTGTGCAGCACAGTGGTATCCGTGTGGTTGAATAACCTAGCTTAGCTACAATGAAGTATCGGTCCTAGCAGTGGAGAAGACGAACCCGAAACTGCAACTCCTAACCGATAATGTTACATGCACCAAATGACTCGTTACTCACTGAATACCGCCTATATTAATATTGTTAGTAATGTGGAGAGTTGAATGAAGAATTAGCATGCAGGAACAGAGAAACCACGTGGGTGGTGTTACTCTATGTATGTAGCTAGCCAATTCGAATAGGGTAAACACGGCGAACAGAACTCATTAAAATAAACAGTAAACGGACAGATATAACCACACATTCACATTAACCCCAATAAGACTAAACTAAATTGTAGCTACTGCCTGGGATGCTTAGTCAGTCTAACGGAGATCCTTCCACCCGTGTTGTCGTGTCCGGTGGTCGCTGTTGCGCTCTGGGAACACACGGTCGTAGAGTTGTGAAGGTTTTCCAGCAGTCTGAGCCGGTGTTCCTTTTCGCGTTGTGGGTGGCGATGACAGCTGGTCTCCTCCAGTCATCTGGGGGTGTTTGTAAAGTTCTGTTTTGCTGAAGTTTCTTGTGGTCAGCTAGCGCAGTGCTGCACGCACGCTAGTTTCCACGTGGGATGAAGTAAACTTAGTCACCGCAAGGCGAGCTAAGTCAGCGGCCCCTTGGAGAGCCACGTTCTCTGTGTTTTCACAGAAGTCTCCTCAGCAATATCAGCAATCCTCTGCGTTCTGTGAACCCCAGTATTAGGAGAACTCCACAGAATTGTGGGAGTTCCGGAGCTCTGTGAACTCCACTGTGTTGTGGGAGTCTCAGGGAAAAGTGACCAAGTCCGCTGGATGCAAGGGCGAGAAGAAAGGGCCGATGGTCGTCACTCAGTTTTATTAACTTGGTGGGGGGAAGGGAGCCTTCACACCGGTTCACTGTGTGATGAGTATTTTAAATGCCGTGCGCACAGATGACGTCATCAGACACGCCTCCATGTTCTTAAAGTGACAGTCAGTGTTTGTGTAAGGACTGTCAGCTGGCTGTTGGTCCCTACATAACGTTACACTACAGGAAAAAATACACTGAAACTAACCTGGACGATGTTGTGTTTGTTATGAACTCAGCAGCTCGTAGCCCACACATGGAAGCTCAGAATTACGAGCTTGGAGCATCCATCAATAGCCTACGTTGGCCTACGCATACCTTGATTCATTTGTGACAAAAAGATGTGCACTTCAGCTCTGTTCACTTTATGTTTTTCACACAACACAATGTGACCATAATGATGTAGCTACTAGAAAAATTAAGAATTTATGATAATATATTAAGAATTGATGATAGCCTACCTATAACCTGCAAGCCCTTAAGAGATCGAGTTTATAAACCGTTTATAAAACTGTATTTCCATATTTTACTTGTGCAAACTATTTAGGCTGTAGCCAAACTATTTAGGCTGTATGTCTTCCTTTCAGCTAGAATGTGTTTGCAAGCCTATTGTACATGCATGTCTCCATAGGCCTATAGACTTGGTTCATTAATTTACTCGCTTCTTCATGATCCATAGCTCAGGCGGTGCTGTTCATTGTATTTTATTAGACATTAAATACATAGCTCATATAAAAACCTTTTTCTATTGTAATTGTGGGCTATTGGTAATGGGAAAAAATGTTCTAATTCTCGTCAGTAGAGAATTAGAACATTTAGAGAATTAGAACAATTAGAACTAATTCTCTGCATGTATTCTGTATGCATGTCTCTCTCGATGTCATTATCTTCATGCATTATCTACCAAAAAGAAGTGAAATCTCAACAAAAACATTTTCAACGTTAAAATGCCAAGGTACTCACGCATAGCCTACAAAGCAAGTCCTTAATTCCAACTTGGAAAAACTAGGCCTGCCTTTAAAAGTGTTGATATGAAAATGTGGCCAAGTTACAACTAACAATATTGCCTATCGTAGCTCACACTAAATAAACTAGCTCTATTCCAAAGCAATGCTATCCAAACTTTCCTAAATTATTTAATGCAACTTGGCCCTGTGTTTTTTCATCTTACCATCTCAAGAGATTGTGGTCAATGAAACTGGATGTGCCATACAGGAGAATAATTTATACTGGAAATACTCTGATTCAGATGTGTTGCACTTAGACATTAAAAAGAAAAATTACTACACTATAGGGCAGGGGTGGGCAATTCCAGTCCTGGAGGGCTGGTGTGTATGCATGTTTTTGTTCCCACCAATTACCCCAGCTAAATGAGCTAATTGGCTGTTTACACCAACACTGGTAGATTAGATCACATTAAAATGTTTCATATAGGGACACAAGAAGTCTCCGGCTGTCATTCATGCGCTTATTAAGAATTGTAGCTAATGTATATAGCTGGTGTGTCAGATGGTGTAAATATTAGGGCTAATTAGGTAATTAAGGCCAGAAGTTGGCATGAAAACCAGAAACAGATACGGCCCTCGTTGCCCACCATGTTTGAACAATTGTCTGCATCCACTGCTTTGGATCTATGAAAAGCACAGCATGAATAAAATGTATTATTATTATTATTATTATTATTATTATGTATTTGTTGATTTATTTATTTGGAATATTTGGATTTCTATAGAAACCTGTGTTGTCCTACAGAGGCGCTCCGGCACAAAAAAAATAGCCCTACACACTGGTAATCAGCAACATTAGATTAGGACACAAGATCGGTTTCCGGGGCACAGAGGAGAGGAGGATGCATATTTCAAGTATTGGGACGCACCCTCAATGTGGTAATTCAGCCTCTGTAAAATTACATCCAAGTGTGAGGCATGTTATGAAGTGGGTGGGTGGTGTGAAAAGGGCAAACAGAAAAGGTTGATGTGAGTGTGTGGGTGGTTCGTTGTAAACAGAGTGTGGGTGAATTAAAGGAATGGGTGGGTGGGGCAGGAGGAGCGCTTGGCTTGAGTGGGTGATGTAGAGGAAAGATTTATTCAAGATATTACTGTATTTCTGTATTATTTTGGAAGTAGTATTCACATGAGAACAGGTGCCCCTCTTTTTGTAATGACAGTTCTACCTCAATTTTATGCCATTAAGCCATGTTAAGACACATTAAGCCAAATGTATCCCCATTTATAACTACATGTGTTCACTGATTTGTTAGAATACCTTAATTTTTTTTGTTTCCCTTGAAATGCATCTTCTCACATTCCCCTAATTCTGAATTAAATTCAAATTTTTCAATTTTTATTTTAGGACATAAGCTCATAAAGCCCCATTAGCTCATTAAGCTCGTTTTTTTATTTCGGGTATTACTGGTTTGTAACAACGATTTGCTGTTATATATTGGACTTGTTGTTCTCCTCATTGCAAGACCTCATGGTCTGATCATTTTACCCCACTTAATGGTCATTAAGCTACATTAAGCTCCCATTTTTGGCTGAGGCCGATTTCCCACTTTGTGAATTAAATATAAATATGTCTGGTTTTTTTCAGGTAGTTGTACCTCAATTTTGGGCCATTAAATCTTGTTAAGCCACATATAAGCCTAATGGTTCCCATTCATTTTCAACTATATGTTTGACTGATTTGTTGGACCACATTAATGATGTTTGAGAAATGTTTAGTATCTCCTCATATCTGAATTAAATTCAGATTTTTCTATTGTCATTTTAGGACATTAAGGCACAGGAAATCCATTATAATATATATATTTCTAGATTTTTATTACACATATTATTTATACCCTAGTGAGCACTTCTGACTCTGAACAGCTGGTTGAATTTTTTTGCTTTTTAACATTTAATTATTAGCTTATTAAATTTAATTATTAACGAGTTATGCCCACATTTTTGGAAAATTTTCACTAAATTAATGGTTTTCTGTAACATCCGCCATTTCCCTCCAGTCCACCTCCCTTTCGTTTCCTTTGTATTCCCATTCCTTGTGTTCCATGTCATGTTTTTTTAGTTTACCCTGTTTGTCTCTGTTCCGTGTATTCATGTGCAGGCTGGGCGTGGTCCCCATTAGTTCCCTGTTTCTCCCCTTGATTTCCCAGCGTATCATGTCTCCTGCTCACTCACATTCCTCACTCCTTTCAGTTATTCAATTAGTTCCTTCACCTGTTCCCTGCACTATTTAATTTCTCCTCTCACGCCTTTTCTCTGACCCGTTTGAGATCACTCGCGGCCATTCTGATTTTTGATCCGGCTTCTCTTGAAACCTGTTTGTCTGTTCTTTATTCAGCTCGTCCTCACCAGCCCCGCTTTAGTTCGCCAACCCCGTATCCAGCCTACCTCCCTTTATTTGCCCGTTGCCTGTCTATTGCTTGCTTGTCTCAAATAAATATTCTCCCGAGTGGAGTTTTTGCATCAAGTTCTGTCGTCTTGCGTTTGGGTTCAGTCCTGTACACTGCCTTAACAGAACAAACTGGCCAGTGATGGACCCAGCAGACTCTGAACAGCTCCACCACACCATCACCTGCCAGGGAGCCGTCGGAGGACCAAATCCTCCACGACGTCATGGAGACCCTGAAGTCCGTCTCAGAGCAAGTGGGTCAGATGGGTTCCCATGTCGCGGCTTTCCATCTGCCTGCCTGTTCCAGCTCTTGCGGTGCCGCCCAGTCCTCCCGCTTCCGTGCAACCTGCTACACCTCTCGACCAGAGAACCCTGCATTCCCCATCCTGAACGCTACCTCTGCATCTATTACTGTGGCTTAAATGCCATCACTATCAGGAATAAGTACACTCTTCCACTGATTACCTCCGTTTTCAAACCTCTCTGTGAAGCCAGTTTTTTCTAAACTGGACCTCAGAAACGCCTACCACCTGGTCCGTATGCAGGAAGGGGATGAATGGAAGACTGCCTTCAACAATCCACTGGGACACCTTGAGTACCTGGTGGTCCCGTTTGGGCTGACCAACGCTCCAGCAATGTTCCAGGTCATGATTAAGGACATACTCCGAGACCTCCTCAACCAGTCTGTATTCGTCTACTTGGACGATATTTCGATTTTTTCCCGCAATCAAGAGGAACACGTTCAGTACGTAAGACAGGTGCTCCAACGTCTCCTTGAAAACAAGCTACTTGTTAAAGGGCAACATGCAGGTTAAATTTCTTAACGGATTTACAATTTTGGACTCATGGAGAGGGTGATTAAAAAAAATGAAAAATTTTTTATTTATTAAGAGGCCACAAGGGCAGAAATACTGAGGAAAAATTGGCATTATAAGCCACGGCCCTTAAAACTTCCCTTTTTTACATATCGTCCAGTGAAGTCACAAGAGGTATATAGTCTCTGCTTGACCTTGCCACAGTGCAGTGACTGAGTTAATTTAGTTATTTAATTTATGTATTTATTGGATTATAATTATTTATTCTTACTAAAGATCAAAAAAGTTTGTTTTAATGAAATAATCTGGCAAATGAACAACACAGGAATGGGCATCACTTGCATGCCCAACTAGAATACCCCGAGTAAAACTGTAACGTTACTCCTCCCTTGTCCTCCACCACACCTCGGCCAATAAAGTTCAGCAATTTATATAAAAGAGTAGAAGCTCTGAGCTATCCCATCGTCGTCATGGTCCATAGTTTGTAATGAGCCACACAATGCAGTAACCTACTTGGTTGGTAGTTAGTAGTTTGTTAGTGAGGTCAGTCAGTTGCTTAGTCATTTAGTTTGTTTCCATTTTAGTTGTTTCATAGCGATTTAGGATGGTAAACCTTAGTACTTTAGCCGGACAGGGCACAGGGTTCACGTTTTTCCCCTCATTTTCGTGCGTGGGTACGATTTGTGCAGGTGAGGATTGGAACTTCATTGCGACGTCTGTGTCCAAAAACGCAGTCGTGTGCGGTGCATATATTAGGGAGGAGGATTATGTCCCCGGAGATATGATGGAGTTCAGGATGGGATTTCTAAAACAGGACCACGTGAGACTGATAGGCGTACCTGGTGCTGTCCTATCCATTCACTCTCCTTTAGTTCCATCGACATTAGCAGCCTCTGCCACTGGCCCTGGCGGAAACACTTCTCACAGAGCAATGAAATAACGTTGCTTGCTGTGAGGCTAGGTAGCTAGTTAGCTAAACCGACCAATCGATCTGGCATCATACCTACTGTTAGCATCAAGCAATATTTCCCCATATGTTTGGAGGTAATATCTGGTGGCATGACGTGTTGTATAGATCTTATTAGGCAGCTGGGGTAATGGCAGCAATTACACTTCGTTGAGGGTGTAACCTAACATTAATTTAAATGGCGATCGTGGACCGGGGAGATAAAAATAGTTTCTTTATCATTAGCTAGAGCCTGGAGATAAAGAAAGTTACCTTTTTGGTTGCCTTGTCGATGTGGCAAATTTCTGTAGTCGTTCATCTGTCGTGACAGTGCGTCTCTAAACAAGCCTCTGCTAAATAAATCCCGTTAGTGACGACTTTATTTTCTGACTTTATTTTGTGGCCATGCTGTGGAGGTGTAGCCTACACCACAGATGAGTTAAGTTAGGGGAAGCACTGCAACGTTAGCCAGAAGTCAAAGTATTTTAAACTAGTTGGCTGGCTAGCTATGGTGAGACTTTATAACTAGGAATGTTTTTAAGATTTTTGACTGTTATTTTCATGTAATGTCATTGTGACTTTTGGGGAATTATTTCAATACAGAAATATCCAATATTATTGCTTTCATGTCAGTGGGCAAAATGCACCTTTTAGCCACAGGGTGGCAGTCTAAGACCACAAATAGTGCTATGAGGTTCAAAAGAATGGGTTGTCAGCCCATGGTTTCACACGCATCCTAGGAGCAGGAGAACATACTTGATTGCAATAGTGCCATTTTGATTGCTTACTTATTGCCATGTAAGCAATCAATATTGGTGAATTGCATAGTTTACTTCTTTCCAGGCTCCTATTGGCACACCTGCACTACAATGACAAAGGCAGCCGATGTTCATGTCTACCGCGCAAGGTTATTACAGTTAACTGAAACTGAAACTAAAATCAGTTAACTGAAACAGTTAACTAAAATAAAAATAAAAACTGAAATTACTTTAAAAATTAAAACAAAACTAAAACTGTAATGTAGTGTTCCAAAACTAACTGAAATAAAAACAGTACAAAGACAAGATATTTAATGTTCCATACTATTCCCGTGTAATTTACAGCTTACTCTAGTCCCACTGCCCAATTTCCATAGAGATCCGTTCAAATGCAGAGATGTAGATATCAGAAAATAAGATATCAAGTGTCTTTTGATGTTGTTGGGTCACAGACATCAGGAAGCCATGGCATGCAAAGGATATGCGACCAAATATTAAACATTTAAAGGCACAGTCAATTTAGTATATGTAAATTTGTTTTTTAAATTTGTTTCTGATTTTCCCCATTTTCTCCCAATTTAGTAGCCAATTGAACCCCTATTCTATTTCAGTTCCCCCCCGTGTAGCAACCGCGAGAGAATCACCGCTACACAACCCCGTCAGCCGGCGGTAGGACGGGAGGGCGCCACGATTCTCTCCTCTCCCCTCCCCCCACCTGGAAGCAGCCGCCAATTGCTGCTTCCACAGGGCGCCGGCCATGCTCGGATCTGGCAGGACCAGGGCGCGAACCCCGATCCTCGGAGTACAACCGCATCGACTGAAAGTCGGCGCTTTTTACTGCTGTACCACCGCGACGGCATATGTAAACTTCTGACCCACTGTAGTTGTAATTTAGTGAAGTAAAAGTTAAATAATCTGTCTGTAAACAATTGTTGGAAAAATTACTAGTGTCATGCACAAAGTAGATGTCCTAACTGACTTTCCAACACTATAGTTTGCTAACATGAAATCTGTGGAGTGGTTAAAAATTAATGTATTAGTGACTTCAACCTAAGTGTATGTAAACATCCAACTTCAACTGTACATGTATATCATGGTTCAGATGTAGCCTACTCATTTTACTGCCTCTCTCTACTTACACCATTACTGCTACCTGGCTGTGGCTCAGAGGGCTCAGTTGAGCTGCTGCAGCCTCCATCACTCCTCTTTCCCCCATCATCATGAGTGTAATGCTGAGTTCAAATATAAGCCTTATTCACTTTATTTCATCAGGAGGGAAATAGCTCATCATTATCATATCACAATGATCTATATAATGTCTAATAAACGTCTACTTAAACCGTGTCAAATGCAAGTTTGAGTGGACTGGCTAAAGTTTAAATTAGGTAGCCTATGTACTAGCTAGCCCAACCTTGGTCCCTCTGTATGCTTGTTTTCGTTTCACAGTTGCAATTCCAGAATTAGGGCTACCTTTTAACCGCAGCTTCTCAGTGGGTTTCAACACACTGGAGGGAAAGTAGTTTGGCTTCAAAAACCAATATAAATCTCCTTTTCGAAAAGGGAAACTCAGAGTATGTTTATGGTCTCTTCATGAATTTTCGGTTTGTCTTTGTTTATTCAGAACATGTTTTAAGCAACAGTAGCCTGCGGTTGTACTCCGAGGATCGGGGTTCGCGCCCTGGTCCTGCCAGATCCGAGCATGGCTGGCGCCCTGTGGAAGCAGCAATTGGCGGCTGCTTCCGGGTGGGGGGAGGGGCTCGGAGGGAATCGCTGCGCGCATAGCGGCCCTGGGCGGGCTGGAATCACGGTCAGGAGCTCGGAGGAGTTGCGCCCTGAAGAGGACGTGGCGCCCTCCCGTCCTACCGCCGGCTGACGGGGTTGTGTAGCGGTGATTCTCTCGCGGTTGCTACACGGGGGGAATTAAAATGTCATATCTCATGGATGTAACCAAGAGAACAGACTTACGGAAATGCAGAATTAATTCAATAAAACCTGATAGCCTATAAAGCATGGTTTGGGTAGAGTTTTCATTTCATTCTATTTTTCAGTAGATGTAGCCTAGCCTACAGACATGTCTGAGTAGCCTATAGTGTGCGTTTCTCATTTTTGAAAAGGAGATTTATCGTGGTTTTTTAAGGCAAAACTACTTGCCCCAATTGGAACGCATTTAAACCCACTGAGAAGCTGTAGTTAAAATGTAAAGCTATCAGTGAGGTTGTGTTATGCACGATTATAAATTATGGGAAACAATCGTTCAATAAGGTTGAAAAGTGAAAAGTGAACCTATCATATCATAAACCTAACCAGTTTACCTTGAAGTATGCTACACAGCTCACCACTGTCACCAAAACACTCAGATGATGGATCCCACCGGAGTTCTAGCCAGACTGCTTTTTCTCTGGGCAGAACACTCTCCTGTACAATCGATAGATATGGGCAGAGGACAACGTAGCATTCCAAGCGTTGTGCTGAGTTGATCTGCCCTCGACCCTCAGGTACTAGTTGACTGTGCTCTCAGCATGCCTTTCAAAGTAAAAGTAGCCTAGATGGCGAACGTTTTTTTTTTCTCTGTACAATTTAAATTTCGGACAAGTTCAACAGGGCTAACGTGAACTGTAACAACGTGTATCATCAAAAGATTGGACTTGGATTGTGGTATAATGTGTGGGGGACAGAATGGCCAGGTACTGGAAGTGCAGGGACATGTCCGCTATGCCCCTTTTTTGTACCATGATAAACAGCACCACCCTCAGACTAAAAGGAACGTCAGTGAGGCAAAGCTTTTGTCTGCTTCACTAGACCATTGCAAATCATGACTTTAGAATAGAATAGAATAACTTTTATTTTCCCTTTAGGGAACTTCAGTTTTAGCCAGCAGCAACAACAAAAAAACAGACAGTGGGGCAGACCCACAACACACAAACAAACACACCAAATAAAGACATTCAATATCAAATTAAGAGAATTAAAGTGGAATACAGCCATGATTAAAAATAGCCCCCGCTGTCCCGATATGTCCAGTGTCATTTAGCAGTCCAACACACAAACTCCGCCTCCACGACTTTCCTCCATACACACAGTGTCGAAACGGAGCACCGAACTGCGTCAGCCTTCCCACTCGTTGCTTCACTCCTGCCCCGCACCATCTTCTCCTTCCCTTCCATGGTTGCCCTTTGAAGATTGCCTGCAGTCCTAGATCAGTCCCGACATCTTCAACTCTGGTGAAGAACGATGGTAAACTTTGTTGCTGCAGATCCAACGGACATTCCCGAGCATATGTTGCGAATGCGCCTCCATGGTGACGACCACAAACAAAATTATCCCGACTAGACAATTTGCAAATATCATCAAAACAAGCAGCAGGAGTGCCCCGAAAAATCTCCAGAGAGAGAGATTGTATTAGAGAGAGAGTGATTTATGTGATTTATGATTTGTACTTACTCTTTATGTGTACAGTACCAGTCAAAAGTTTGGACACACCTACTCATAGAAGGTTTTTTCCTGTTATTTTTACTGTTTTCCACATTTTGGAATAGTAAAGACATCAAAACTATGAGATACAAATTAAATTATGCAAAAACCAAAAAAGGGTTAAACAAATAAAAAAAGTCTTATATTTTAGATTCTTCAAAGTAGCCACCCTTTGCCTTGATAACGGCTTTGCACATTCTTGCCATTCTCTCAAACAACTTGTGTGGTAAACAGGTATTCCACAGGTAAAAAGGTGATGCCATCATGACTGTATAAAAGGATATCAAAAGACTCCTGATATCTTATTTCCAGGTACTCTTAGAAGCGATAATATAACCTCTGCATTTGAATGGATCTCTATGGGAATTGGGAGGTGGGACTAGATTTAGCTTTAAATTACACTGGAACAGTGTGGAACACATGGTTGGCTAAATGGCTCTAAATCATCAACGGTCTGATGTATCAAACAAGCCTTAAACCATCACTCTGCTGCCAGAAATACAGTAGATATGGATGGATAACTTGAAGGGTTTCTTCTCCTCCATAGAGTTCAATAGGAAAATTTGTCAGGAGAAACAACCCTTCAAGTGATCCATCCATATCTTCTGCATATCTGGCAGCAGAGTGATGGTTTAAGGCTTGTTTGATACGTCAGACCCTTGATGACTTAGAGCCATTTAGCCAACCATGTGTTCCACACTGTTCCAGTGTAATGTAAAGATAAATCTAGTCCCACCCCCCAATTCCCATAGAGATCCATTCAAATGCAGAGGTATTGCTTCTAAGAGTACCTGGAAATAAGATATCAGGAGTCTTTTGATATCCTTTTATACAGTCATGATGGCATCACCTTTTTACCTGTGGAATATCTGTTTACCACAGAAGTTGTTTGAGAGAATGGCAAGAATGTGCAAAGCCGTTATCAAGGCAAAGGGTGGCTACTTTGAAGACTCTAAAATATAAGACTTTCTTAAAATTTGTTTAAAGAGATACTGCAGAGGCTTTTCTAAGGCCTTTTTTACCGCTTCAATTTGAACTGGAACTTGTGAGTGGGTGTGGTCCTATGACGATGGTGCCACGTAGTCATATTATGAATATTCATAAGGTCAAGGAGTGAAAGGGTGTGTCTCGGTGAACTGACTCAGGCCCCCACTGAACTCAGCCCCCTTCCTGCTCTCTCCTCACATTTACGTCTTCGCGATCGAGGAGAGGACCGGGGATGTAACCGAATGGTAGAGCTAACGTTACCTAGCTAACTTAGCTTGTTTGTCTGCCTAAAGTAACGTTACTATTAAATACATTCAAATACACAGCAAAACCCAGTCACACAGTAACGTTAGTATATTGAACATAGCTGGTTGTAGCGCCCAGCTCCACTTGGTCCGGAGAGAATTGTTATCATTTATAAGCTAACATTATTCATAAATGATAGCGATAACTAGCTATCTAGCGAAGTTCAGTTCTCTGGACCAAACGGGGCGAAACTCACACACAATAGACTGCTTTGCATTGCCTAATTTATCGATAAATTATGATTATAATCTAACCCAAAACATTGGTTTTCAACGGGAAAAGTCGGTTTTTGACTGCAGTATCACTTTAACCCTTAATTTAATTTGTGTTATCTCATAGTTTTGATGTCTTTACTATTCCAAAATGTGGAAAACAGTAAAAATAACAGAAAAAAACCTATGAGTAGGTGTGTCCAAACTTTTGACTGGTACTGTATGTACAGTATATATATGTACGTATATGTGTATATATATCCAATCATATTGTTCTGTTATTACTTTATCGAATGTTTCATGTTTCTTGCAATGCAAATTTTGTCATGCCAATAAAGCACTTTGAATATGAATTTGAGAGTGATTTATAAAATGTTTATGGTTGTGGCGTTGTCGGTGGTCATTTGTATATATTGTAAATAGTGAAAATTTTATCTGTGTTGTAGTGTTATCTTTTTAGAATTATCTCAATAAAAATATTTTTTTTACAGCTAACTAATTGCTAGCGAATAGCTAACTAATTGCTAATGTTAGTGATTTAGCTAGCTAACGTTAGCTTTTTCCATTTCATTTGACTGCATTTGGAAGAAAATGGAATTTGCAAATGTAATGTTAAACATTCTGGGGGATTCTTTTCAGTCGTTAAACTATGAAGAGGAGACCGAAGCCTATCAATTTGGTCCAGCGCGTGGGCTCGGTGAGTCGGAGTTATAAATTCTCATGGTACGACAAGGTGGAGTGGCTAACAGGTAGCTTGCTAACGAATCGCATGCATTGCTGACCATGTGTGTTGTTCAAATGCGCTGCTGCAGGAGATTTTGTTCAAATTTTGCGAGAGATGGCTTTGAGGATTTACATAATTTTGACAGGTCTGTTAAGATTCATGCAAAATCGAAGGAGCATGTTAGTGCAACCGTGCAATTGAGTCTTTCAGGAAATGTGTGAATCGATCATTTCATTGATGAATATGCACGTATCCAGTATAATAAAACAGTGCAGAAAAATGATGCAATTTCATTCAGGAGCTGGCATTTGGGGAGCATAATGAGAGGGAAAACTCTGCTGACAGAGGGAACTACAAGGAGTTGACTTCAGTGTTTTCCCGCTATGATGATGTTCTGGTTACACACTTCAAATCATCCACTGTGTTCTTTGGGATGTCTAAGGTGATTTAATATGATCTGATTGAAGCCATTGCAGCTACAGTGCAGGAGGAGCTAAAGAGCGAAGCAACCGCTGCTCCTTTTTTGCTTGGCAAATAGATGAGACGACCGACATCGCTTGCAAAGCTCAGTTGTCCATAATTCTATGTTATGCCGATACTGAGAGAATAATTCAAGAGTGTCTCATTGGGTTCTTCGACGTGTCATCAGGCAAGGATGCAGAGTCGATGTTTAAGTTTGTGGATATAGAGATGGTTATGACTGGTTATGACTACAAGCAGAAACTGGTTGGACAAAAGTATGATGGTGCAGCAGTTATGGCATCCTCATTGAATGAGTCAAAGAGCAAAATGCATACCCGAGGCCAAGATTTTTTTTTCTACTTTTTCGGGATTTTCCATATTTTTCAGAGTATCAACGAAAAAGGAGCTTTTTTTTTTGGAGGAAAGTGGTTTCTCTAGGCTGTCAAAAAATGGTCCAACTCCCTGGAAATTCATTGCAGATTGTCAGCATAGTAGCAAATAACCATTACAAGCTGCTTAGGACCTTTAAGAGCTTGAATCTGAGTGTGAGAGAGGACACAATCAATGCTGCAAATGGGCTCATCAGAACATTGGAGGATTTTGATATTGTTTTTATGTTGCTGACCTATGAGCAGATTTTGGTTTTGATGTTGTGCAACAGAAGGCCACAGATGTTGTATTTTGCAAATCAAGGATAGACTCTCTTCTGTCCTTGCAATGGAGAAGTCTGAGGCATCATTCCAAATGATCTATGAAAAGGCTGCTAGCATGACAGAGGACCTGGAACATAATCCCAGGAAAAGACGATGCCAAGGAACAGGTTCACAGGTTCAGGATCCCAAGCAGCACTCCAGGGATGTGTACATGCCCTTATGCAAAAAAATATATACCGCAGTATATTATATTTCCATAAGGATGGCTGTCTTGACCAACGTGATTGAGCAGATCACTCAGCATTATGCTAACATGGATAACATGCACTTCCTTGAGCTGTCCAATCCAGCAAACTTTGAGGGCATGTCGAGAAACTTCCCCTTTGAGCCATTCCATTGTCCATTGAAAGGCTATGGGCTTTTCTTTGTTTCAGACAGGCTGAAGGCAGAGTTACAAGTTCTGTATTCAGACAGCGGGCATCATACCAAGGGAAAACTGTGTGACCTCACTGCATTTTTTAAAACTACTGAGCTAGACAAGGCAATTCCTCAGCCCTATCAACTCATGTGCTTAATTGCAACAATTGGAGTTACCTCGGTGTAGAAAGGAGCTTTTCATGTCTGAAGCGCTTGAAGACATTGCGGTGCCAGGAAGGGAGTTAGGGTGCCACCCTCTATTGGACGGCACCGCCACTACACCCAGACAGGGGAGCCAGCTGAGGCAAATCATGAATCAGCCAGCTGCTCCGTGTTCGCCTCATCAGGTTTGCCTTATAAAATGGCACTGTTCCCCAGGCTAAGGAAAGAAGAGTGTTTTTGTTCGGCGCCTTTGTTCCTATTTTGGTGAGTCTTTTCCTGTTTGATGAGAAAGAGCTAAATAAATTCAATTATTTAACCCTTTTTCCGTCGTTTTCCTGTTTGTTTACCACGTGATACAGCGAACTTCCCCAGCGCTGTGCCACAACATGTACATGCAATACCATGGGACAAGAATGACAAAGGAACTTAACAGTACTTGTAATTGAGAGAAAAATAATCAAGTCATTGGAAAATAAATCCTTGCTTGTATGTCAGTGTGATTTACAACTTCAGAGAAAAAGAGGAGGGCAGAATTAATTTACAAGGCAAGGGGAAGATATTGTATTTTTGCTTGTATCTTATCTAAGAACCAATCGTTTTAAATGAGCTACTGGCTTTTAAAAAAAAGATGTGTTATATATTTAGGAAGCCACTGTCTTTTTAAATAAAGCTTCTCTTTTTTGAGTATACCTCTTCTTTTTATAGGGGAAATGCTAAGGGCTAAAGCTAGCCTTTGCCCAAAGCACTGTGGGTCAAGCTGTCATGATCGGATTGCCGGTATAGCTAAATGCATGTCTTCATGGTCTGTTGGTAGAGTCACAGATTTGTGACGTGGACTCGGGTTCGATTCAACCATTCGCAAGATACATTTTTCCCGCTGAAATGTAGGCCAAATCATTGATTTCTTTATGATATAATTTATTTCATTATGATATTGTATTCTTCCCTGGGCAGCACTGTGGCTAGAAAATAATGCACAGCTAAGTGAATGTCTTCGTGGTTGAATTGTCAAAATTTCTGTATTTTTTTAAAGTTTTTTTTTTAGTTTAAATTCATTTATAATTTCAGAGAAATGTGAATAGGCTACTATAATTAGGACTTCAACAACTACCACTAGTGGGCCAGCGTGGATAGGGTAAGCGTAATTGACAAGGGGTAGCCTAATTGGCAAAAATAGTCTCTGATTTCCACATTGCCGTGAGCTCAAGGAGAGAGGACGCATTTTGCTGCTCCTGCTTTACTTTACTTTCTGTCCATTTGCTTACAGCCGATTCATTTTATTGTTTTGTTTTACCTATTTTAACCAGTGGCGGCCGGCCTATAGAGGGCGCTAGGGCGCCGCCCCCACTCCCCCACATACAAAAATAAAATTAAAATAAAATAAATAAATAAATAAAAAATCAAAAAGTAAAATAAAAAGAATACAAATGTAGCTCAAACATGTTACAACATATAAATATGTTGGTCTTGTGTTGTCTAAAGTTGCCCTGCAATCGGCACATTAACCCCTGAAAATGTATTGTATAATACAGGAACCCCTGAATATGTATTGTATAATACGCAGGGCGCCGGTAACGTTAACTGAATCAGAACACTCATACTTTTTCAGGCGAGCCCGCTGATTCTGTTGTCTGATTCGCTGCCAAGAAAGAAGCCCCCGGGACGCAGGCCTGTGCGCCCCGGACCCTCCTACCGTTTTCTGATTAGTTCTCATGGTTTAGGATAGTATTTAATTGGACGCAGCAGCACGTGTATCACTCCGCGAGCACTAGGGCACGGAATTCGAGTGGAATAATGGCGTCTTCGAGTAGAACACAAAACGAAGAAAATTCGGTTGTTTCTTTGCAAAAAGAGCCTTTTTCAAGGCGTTCATTTGAAGAAAAGAAAAGAGTGAAGGAGCTTGGACCACAGCGACTTTATTTGGACATTCACCAGCAAGCAAGTGATCGCGGTCGGGTTTATACACGGAGCTTCTCTCGCTCGTGTTACGACAAACGGAGTTGGCTAGCTGGATGTGTTGTGGGTAATGCATTATATTGCTTTCCCTGTTTGCTATTTCAAACTGCTGGCACCGAACCGTTATGGACAACAACGGGGGTACGGGACCCTCATCACCACACCCATGACCACAGCAGAAGCTGAGAGGTGCTTCTCAACCTTGAAAAGGATTAAAACTTTTCTCAGAAACACCATGACCCAGGACAGGCTGAATGCATTGGCCATGCTGTCAATGGAAAAGAGACTGGTGACTGAAATGACTGACTTTAACCAGAAAGTCATTGAGAAATTTGCAGGACTGAAAGAAAGAAGGGCAAAATGTATGTTCAAGTAGTGGTTTTAGGCTACATTAGTGTGTTGTAATGGGCCAATTAATCTTTAGTGTTGGTGTCATAAGTGCTGCCAGGATGTTTAGATATGTAGCCTAATTAACATGTCTTTGTCCCAAAATGTTAATGTGAAATGTGAATTAAACTGTCTTATGCAACTGAGACACAAGATTGCTTATTTTTTCCTGTTTAAAGTCAAAAGTCAGATGTATTTCCCTTTTTTATTTATAAAATGCCCAAAATTTTTCTGACACTAAGACCATGCTAGCGCCCCAACCTATATTTTGATCACCAGCCGCCACTGATTTTAACTTATTTATTTATTTATTCCAAAGAAATTTTAATAAATAAGGAGTGTTACTGTTGAAAAAAGCAGCAGCAGGCTCGAGTTGCGGAGACCCCAGGATAACGGTGGGTGAAGCCGTCACCTGCGCAAATCGAGGCCGCTGCTGGCTTGCTACCTGAGAGCCGCAACTAGGTTCTCCTTTTGAACTCTTGGATTCTACTTGGATTATATTTGGATTTTCTTGGTTTTTACTTGGATTTACTTGAATTTGATTTACGAACAGAGTCACTGGATATAGGACTCCTACCTACTATGCCTCCACTCACCTCTCCGTCTGCTTGTTGTCGCCACCGGGATCAGAAAATCGCCGAATTGGATGGAAGAATATCAGTGCTTCACCAGATAAAGGATGATGAGCTCCTCCTCGTCTCGATGATTGTCCTGGGCCCTGCAACTACCACCACTGCTGGAGAGCTGGATAGCACTGTGCCTTGGCGCCCACTTAATTCCACCGCTCCATATCCTAAGGCTACCCCTATCCAGTCCCACGACTTGTGGTCCCATCTGGGTGCTAGACCGAAAATATCGGCAAGCTCAACTCCCAGCCAAGCGGTGCCCTGGTCCGTTGTCTCTGGGGGAAAGCATAGTGGTAAGCGCCTCTCTCGCCCATCTCCACCAAAACACATCCCACTAGCGAACAGATTTAACATCTTGGCCTTCCAGGAGTTTCCCTGTTTGGCTGGCTAGACCCAACGTTCTCCACCTTCCGCTCATGGTTTTCCAGCCAGGTTTTCTCCACCATCCACAGCCCATCGCTCCGAGCTGTCAAAAGGTACCCGGCCCCAAGCCCAGTGTTGCCCGCTGCCCATGGTCCGTCGCTCCGAGCCGCTAGCTTGACCTCCTGATCACAAGGCTAGGGCTATGGATAGCTTCCGGGGTCCATCTCCATCATGGGAACCTAGGTCGCAATCCTTGCCTCCTTCAACGCTCATTATCGGTGACTAATATCAGGGATAGTGTCTCTGTTATCCAGGCACTAAAATCGCCGATTTGATGTTTGAACTCCCTGGCTTGCTGACACAGAATCCCACGGTTAAAAAAGTCGTCATACACATTGGCACAAATGATATCCCCCAGCAACAATCCAAGCTACTTAAACAGGATTTTATGGATCTTTTAAATTTTTTAAAGATCAGTGGAAAAGATATTTTTATATCCGGTCCCATCCCCACAGTGGGTCGCGGGATTAGGCATTTTAGTAAATTTCTTAGCCTCAACTTTTGGCTTCAGATGCAATGTGAGGCACAGAACTTCGGTTTTATTGATAATTTTTATCTTTTTTGGGAGCGCTCTGCCTTTTTTAAACGAGATAGTCTGCACCTGAACCGTATGGGTATGCTCTCCGTCAACATTTTTCACGCCATCCTCATTAGCTCACGTGCATGACTGTTTACACATAACTCCATATGCCATTCCACTTCCCGTTCCGGTTCAAGCCACTCTCTTTCGCTGCCACCCCCCCGATACTGCCTCTAGAAACAGCCCCCCCACCGGCCAGCTGTCATAGTTATTAATAGATTTTCCCATTACTGTCAAATGCCTGTCATTTTTCCTCCAACGATGCCTGCGGACATCTCTGTCAGATACCAAATCCCGATACACTGGACACCTCGCTCTTTTCCCGCTAAAGCAAGTGTTTTGAGCAGCGGAGTAAATGCTGCAAATCTCCGTCCATTAAAACTCTGTGGAAATACGTCGTTGGAGCGGGCTGCACAGCAAATATAATAAACGCTCGGTCCCTATCAAATAAGTCCTTCATTTTAAATGACAACTTTACGTCTCGTCAGACAACTTTCCCTCGTTTATTTGTAACTGAGACCTCGCTTAACGTTGGTGATCTTACCTCACTTGATCTCTGTCCTTCCCACTGCAGCTTTTTAAACTCCCCACGGACTACTGGTCATGGAGGTGGCTTAGCCACCGTTTTTAAAAACTGTTTTAAATGCAGAGTTATGCCCGTTGTCTACTCTACTTTTGAGGTGCAACTTTATACGATTAATGTTACTACCCCTGTCTTATGTGAATTGGTGTACAGACCACCTAAAATTAACAGTAACTTTATTCAAGAGTTCTCTGATCTTTTATTATTTATGGCCTCTCACTCTGATAAAATTGTAGGGGATTTTAATGCTTTGTGGATTCTTTTAATCTCATTCAATGAGTGTCGGGTCCAACACATCAGAAGGGTCACACACTAGATCTAGTATTGTCATCTGGTTTCTCTGTCTCTAACCTTGAAACTGTTGATACTGGTGTCTCTGACCATCTTATGGTTGTGTTTCAATCCACTTTGTTTTGTCCCCTCCCTACCCCCTCCCAGCCCCACTCCCTCATCCGATCTATTAACTCAGCCACAGCCACACATTTCTCCAACACATTCATGCTCACTCACCTACCTCATATCTCAGATACCCTTCTCTCCTGCAGCGACACTGAGGAGCTAGTCACTCTCCTCAACTCAGCCTGCTCTGACACTCTGGACTGTGTAGCTCCTTTAAAATTAAAAAGACCCAAGGGTAACACTGCTACTCCCTGGCTGAATGACTCCAACCGTGCTCTTAGACGAGCTTGTAGGAGGGCTGAGCGCAAATGGAAAAAAGAAACTCCAGGTTTCGTACAACATTTTAAAAGATTGCTTAAAGACTTACCAAAGCTCTGTTAAGTCAGCTAAAATTCAATATTATGCTGAACCAATTAATAAAAATGCCCACAGACCTAAAATACTGTTCAAAACAATTCACTTCATCTTAAATCCTTCTACTGTGGCTATAGCTACCTTTGAGTCCACTACTAAAACCTGTGAAAAGTTTCAGAATTTTTTCATAGACAAAATTTACAACATAAGATCTCACATCTCATCTTCAAGCTCTGATCCTTCAGAGACACATTGTCCAGTCAGCCGCCTCCAGCAGTTTCAACCTGTGACGTCCTCCCAGGTGTATGAGCTGGTCTCACACATGAATCCCACTTACTGTCCCTTAGACATTATACCGTCATGCCTTTTCAAGGAAGTTTTTGTTACAATCTGCCCCCTTATTCTGGCTATAATTAATAGCAGTTTAAGTTACTCACGCATAGCCTACATAGTGCTGTCTATAAGTTATTAATTCCAACTTGCAAAAACTAGGCCTGCCTTTAAAAGTATTGATATCAATGTGGGCAAGTTACAACTAACAATATTGCCTATCGTAGCTCACACTAAATAAACTAGCTCTATTCCAAAGCGATGCTATCCAAACTTTCCTAAATTATTTAATGCAACTTGGCCCTGTGTTTCTTCATCGTTGCATGTGAAGAGATTGTGCCTCATGGAACAACATATGATTTCAATTAATGTTTTTAACAGTTGATGAATAATTACACTCCAGAAAGGATATGGTTGTACTTTGTTGGCAAGTTTACTTTAGAAAATGTGCAGGTTTTAAAATGTTAACTGCTGCTACAGTATTCTTTACAACTTTTTCTGTTTAATTTCTAAGTGCAAGACATCTGAGTATTTCCACTATAAATTATTTTCATTTTGCAGTTTGATGTGGCACATACAGTTTCATTGACCACATTCTCTTGAGATGGTAAGATGAAGAAACACAGGGCCAAGTTGCATAAAATAATTTAGGAAAGTTTGGATAGCATTGCTTTGGAATAGAGCTAGTTTATTTAGTGTGAGTTATGATAGGCAATATTGCTAGTTGTAACTTGGCCACATTTTGATATCAATACTTTTAAAGGCAGGCCTAGTTTTTGCAAGTTGGAATTAAGAACTTATAGACAGCACTATGTAGGCTATGCGTGAGTAACTTGGCTTTTTTTTTTGTTGATCTGATATCACTTTTTTTTTTTATAGCTAACTAATGATGAATAATGCATGAAGATAAACACGGAGAGAGAGACATGCATTGCACACAATGCATGCAGACATTCGGGTAACCATAATGCCCTCTATTGACAAGAATGAGAACAGTTATCCTATTACAGACAGCACACTTTTAATGTAATTGAGTTTGTAGATGAGCAGTATTTAATGTGTAATGAAATACAATGAACAGCACCACCTGAGCTATGGATCATGAAGAAGCATGTAAATTAATGAACCAAGTCTATATGGAGACATGCATGCACAATAGGCTAGACGCAAACACATTCTAGCTGAAAGACATACAGCCTAAATAGTTTGCATCAGTAAAATAATGAAATACAGTATAAAATAGGGCTATTAGTATTCTATAGAAAATGAAATACATTTAACGTTAGGCTATTCAACACTGGATTGCTGGATGCGTAACTCCAACCTTACATGTGTGGGCTACGAGCTAGCGAGTGAGCTAGTGAGTTCATAAGCACAGCAGATCGCATTTTTTTTTCCGGTAGTGTAGAACGTTACCTGCGGGAAATGTTTTGGTACCGGAGAGCTAGGTTTAGTTTAGTTTTCTGTAGTGCAATGAATGTAGGCTATAAGGCATGTTGATTCGCTTCGTAGTAGCCTAGCTTGTATCTGCTTCCTGACTAGAAGCAGACTGACGTTTCTCTGGCAAAAGTAACATTGGCTAACAAGCTTAATTGGACAACGCATATTTCCCAGGAATCTTAGCCAGAAAGAAAACAATAGATGCTACTAAGAAAGTACATATCAGAGATTATTCTTCTTATTATTATTATTATAATTAAAAGTGTTTGCAGTAAGCTACATTATCTGCAGAGTAGCGTAGACTAGAGACACATTTCCAGGCTATTGTTTTTTTTATTTTTTTTAAAGTGACTAACCATGAATCAGATATGTTTGGGGAATTGGCGGTTTATAAATCCGATCTCTTAAAGGATTGCAGCTTAAAGGAGACTATCATCAATTCTTAATGTAGGCTATTATCGTAAATTCTTTATTTTCCTAGTAGTTAATTTTATGGTGACATTGTGTTATGTGTGAAAAAGGATAAAGTGAACAGAGCTGAAGTGAAGAAATTAATGAATAAAGAAATGTTGGCAGAGGCAAGGGTACGTTGAGGTTCGGTTTCCACAGTCAGTCAGTCATGACCGCAAGAGCAGAGCGTAACACAAGTGATATAGTACAAGTGAAATACAAGTGAAACATTGAACAGTTAATATCGGAAACCTCTTTTGCCTTTGCAATAAAAATACGTTAATGTGTTAATGTGAAAATAATAACAGTGTAATAAATGAAAAGTACTTAACAGTTGCACATTGTTTTTGTGGAAAATAAGCATGTGCCCTGCTGGGCTCGAACCCACAATCCACTGTGTGAGACAGCAACTCTAACCATTAGGCCACAGTAGCGTCTTGGAAAGTCTGAAGCCATTAGCTATATTAACATTAATAAACATTAGTATGAAGCGTTTTTATTGGGCGATAAGCTTGATAAGCAGGTATACGGACCATACCCTCAAAGAATAATTCTCCCCATTGGATAACATCGCGATGGAGGCAGGCAATTTGGCAGGAAAAATAGGAAGAAGAAGAAGAAGAAGCGGCAGAGGAAGGAGAAAAACGGCAGAATAACCCAAGATTGGGGCTTTATTGTGTGGATGTGTGAAGTTGTATCTGAATGCTGTGTGGTTACATGAGGTCAGAACATACAGAAGTTCATGTTTTTAAGGGCTGAGAGTCTATGGTCATTGTGGTTACTTCTGTAGGAAACCCTGAAAAGTGCCAAACGCTCGGTGCTGTATAGGTATGGGGCATGCCCCACCAAGCCGTAACTTGGCGGATGGCATACCTGCCATCCCAATATCCTTCTCTCTGTCGATTCTGGTTCTTGTGCCATCTTAATCCTGCTCGACTTCAGCGCAGCATTTGATACAATCGACCATGTCTTAAGACGCCTAGAGGGAGAAGTTGGGCTGCAGGGCTCAGTGTTAAAATGGTTTACTTCCTACCTGAAAGAAAGAACCATCCATCCATCCTCCATTATCTAACCTGCTTATTCCTGGTCAGGGTCACAGGGGGTGCTGGAGCCTATCCCAGCATGCATTGGGCGAGAGGCAGGAATGCACCCTGGACAGACCGCCAATCCATCACAGGGCACACACACCATTCACTCACACACTCATGCCTATGGGCAACTTAGAGTCTCGAGAGGAAACTGGAGTACCCGGAGGAAGCCCACGCGGACATGGGGAGAACATGCAAACTCCGCACAGAAAGGCCCTTGGCCGGGATTCGAACTCGGTACCTTCTCGCTGTGAGGCGACAGTGCTAACCAGTGCACCATCGTGCCGCCCGAAAGAAAGAACCATTTCCGTTAAAATAAGAAACTGTTCTTCATCCTCTGCCCCCATTAAATGTGGCATCCCCAATGTTCTATTTTAGGGCCTCTTTTATTCTCACTGTACATGCTTCCCCTTGGCTCTATCTTTGAGAAATATTATACACTGCCTGGCCAAAAGAAAAGTCGCTGTTGCACCCGTCATGCATAGTGCCCACTGTGTAAGCCTCTGGAGGCAGTGTTGTGATCTGGGGTTGCTTCAATGGGTCAGGTCTAGGCTCAGCCATGTTATGCAGCAATAAAATGAAGTCAGCTGAGTATCTGAATGTACTGAATGACCAGGTTATCCCATCAATGGGCGTATTCCATACGACAATGCCAAGATTCATCAGGCTCAAATTGTGAAAGAGTGGTTCAGGGAGCATGAGGAATCATTTTCACACATGAATTGGCCACCAGAGTCCTGACCTTAACCCCACTGAAAGTCTTTGGGATGTGCTGGAGAAGATTTTACGGAGTGGTTCAACTCTTCCATCGTCAATACAAGATCTTGGCCAAAAATGAATGCAACTCTGGACGGAAATAAATGATGTGACATTGCATAAGGTTGTCGAAACAATGCCATGACAAATTTGCGCCGTAATCAAACCTAAAGGCGGTCCAACAAAATATTAGAGAGCGACTTTTTTTTTGGCCAGGCAGTGTATTTTGTATCACTGTTATGCGGATGACACAGAGTTTTACCTGCCAGTTACACCTGACAGTTCTTGTTCATTGAAGAACCTTTTTAACTGTCGAGATGACATTAAATGCTGGATGGCGAGGAACTTCCTTCAACTAAATGACAACAAAACGGAAGTAATTATGTTTGGTCCTCCTAGCTCTGTCACCAGCCTAAGCAATGCGCGTGGTCCCGTCTACAAATTTGAAAATTGTAGTAAAAAATCTTGTCTTCTTGGACACTTCTTTGAATTTTAACAGACAACTCAGTAGTGTTGTGAAGGGCAGTTTTTATCAGCTTAGAACCATAGCTAAGTTAAAGCCGTTTTTATCTCATAAGGACCTGGAAACAGTTATCCATGCTTTTATTACTTCTCGGCTGGATTACTGTAATTCCTTGTATATGGATTTGACCCATTCCACTCTGTCTTGACTGCAAATGGTTCAGAATGCAGCTGCTAGATTTTAAACTGGAACAAAGAAAAGGCAACATATAACTCCGGCTCTGGCTCATTTGCATTGGTTACAGGTGAAATATAGAATTGATTTTAAAATGTTATTATTTGTTTTTAAAGCCCTCAATGGATTAGCTCCACAGTACACCACTGATCTGCTGACTCCATATTCTGCTCCCATGTCACTTTGGTCATCCACAAAACAACTCCTCTTAGTCCCCCACTCACGTCTCAAAACTAAAGGTGACCCGGTTTGTCTGTTGCTGCCCCCAGGCTCTGGAACAATCTCCCATCCCACATTAAGTCCTGTCCCACCGTTCATAAATTTAAATCAAATTTAAAGACCCACCTTTTTTCTCTTGCTTTTAGTGCAACTTGAGGTTGCCCCAAAACTGCATGAGGTTGATCCTCATACTCCTTATTCCATTTATTTTATTGTGTTGTATTGTTAATACATGTATTGTACTGTGATGTTATTTTGTTGTGGTTTTTGTTGTATTGTAGTGACTGGAAAGCACTCTGGCTCAACTCCTGTTGTTTTAAATGTGCTATATAAATAAAAGTGACTTAACTTGGCTTAACACCTTTGCGCAGAAGGTGGCGCCGGCGTCACCTTTTTGCTCAACTGAGACATTCGTTGCTACTGCAGCCAAACTATTATTAGAAATCACAAACTCTGTGTTTTAAATTTATTGGTAGACGGTTTGTGACGATTTCTGCCGAATACGTAGTTTCTAAGTGTCACTAATAGTGGACAATAGCGTCTATGTTTGAGTTTATTTATTCATCATATAAAATTAGAATAACGTCATAGCAACGAGATAAACCCAACAATAGCCTGATCGTATGCCAGAAAAGCCGTGAAAAGCCCTGCTCACTCAAATGCAAAATAAACTGTGAAAGTACTATCTCATTCTACCATGTATTCCACTAGCAATATATGCTACTAAATATGAAATAAATATACAATCCTACCATTGGTTTTACACATCGAGATGTTCCTTTCAAAATTCAGTTGTCATTTATTGTGTGGTACAATCGGTTTGAGAAATATACAACACTTTATACCGCTATTACACTATCTGAAACGTCGCCGCGTAATAGCCCCATGCCCTGTAAGCCTGTCTCATGCATTACAGTTCATTCTGGTTTAATTGTCGGCTTTTTTATCCAATAGAGTACATTATAACCTTCGCAACAGTATATGCCAAGTCTTTTTGGGTGCTTTGAGCAATTTACTACAGCCCAGCGTAACGGCAGTTTTCATTTTAACTGTCTAGTATTACGCAAGCGCTATAGAATACGCATTATGCAGGGGAATTTCCCTTTTGCGATATGTAAGTATTTTTGCGTCTAAAATACCGTTGGTCTCACTGGCTACATACGTACGTTCGTGTTTCCACTCGAGCACTGTCTCCAATATGTTTGATGGCCCTATTGTTATTTTCGCATTTTGAGTGCATTTCACATACTGTAGTGCAATCGTTAAATGTATTTTTGAAGTAGGCTACCGATGTTCATTGAAGATAGATTTGGCAGCATTTTACAGATGGTGGAAAACTATTTTATGTTCATGTTATCATACATAATATAGGCTATGGCGTATACTTGTCTCTTAGGGCATGACAAATGCTCATTCCAATTTACTGTGCGCTGATATGTGGTAGATTAAGGTAAAAATTTCCTTGGAGTCATTATGAATAGGAAAACTTAAAAGATTAAAAGAATACAGAAAAATGCAATCCCAGGACAAAAGTATACATACTGTAGAGTACAGGGACAAGTGATGTTTTATTGAGGTACAAGAGTGAATGATTAGGCAACATATTTAGGTGTATGTAACACTGTGATATCAATGTTTTTTATCTTAAGCCACCAGAAGGAGCAAATGTGTATGTGTTATAATGTACAAAACTAATTTTATTCATTTTATGACATGTTTTGCATAGGGGTTTTGGACCCATAGATATCTACCCCCCTATACTGCTGAAAATATATAATTCTCACTTGGAAATTATGCAAAAGTGAGTTTTATGAGCCCAAACTGTTGATTTGTAGTTAAATATATCTTTTTTTTTTATTATTTGCAGCAGTGCACAATTTAGCCATTTGGATAGATTTGGAGACACTAATGGACAACAGGATACACTGCTATATTTTGCATCATAGACCTTTAGTAGTTCTGCATATCATCCTCAGATTTTGCAAAACTTGTGGACATGGAGTTTATGATCCAGGAAATGTATATACAGATCCTTTCCAAAAAATTAGAATATCATGGAAAAGTTTTTTTTTTTCCATAATTCCATTCAAAAAGTGAAACTTTCATAGATTATAGGTTCATTACACACAAAGTGAAATATTTCTAGCCTTTATTTGTTTCATTTTTCATAATTTTGGCTTACAGCTCCAGAAAACCCCCAAAACAGTATTTCAAGAAATTAGAATAGTGTGTCGAAAATCAGCATTTACTTCAGTTATTTCAGAGAATGAATGTTTTAGACTGAGTGTCACACCATCATCTAATTCACTCAAAACACCTGCAAAGTTTATCTCAGTTTGGTTCAGTATGGGGAAGACTGCAGACTTGACAATTGGCCAGAAGACCATCATTGACACCCTCCAGAAGATGGGTAAGCCACAAAAGGTCATCGCTAAGGAGGCTGGCTGTTCACAGAGTGCAGTGTCCAAGCATATCAATAGAAAGTTTAGTGGAAGGGAAAAATGTGGCAGGAGAAGGTGCACAAGCAAAAGAGATGACCGTAGGCTTCAGCGGATTGTCAAGCAAAGACGATTCCAAAATTTGGCGGAGATGCAGAGGGAGTGGACTGAGGCTGGAGTCAGTGCTTCAAAAACCACCACGTACAGACGTATCCAGGACATGGGCTACAACTGTCGGATTCCTCGAGTCAAGCCACTCCACTCATTCTCTGAAACAACTGAAGTAAATGCTGATTTTCGACACACTATTCTAATTTCTTGAAATACTGTTTTGGGGGTTTTCTGGAGCTGTAAGCCAAAATTATGAAAAATGAAACAAATAAAGGCTATAAATATTTCACTTTGTGTGTAATGAATCTATAATCTATGAAAGTTTCACTTTTTGAATGGAATTATGGAAAAAAAACAACTTTTCCATGATATTCTAATTTTTTGGAAAGGATCTGTATATTACCGATTTCACTTATGTAGCTCTCAGCAAAATAAAATAAAAACAATTTAAAAAAAATTTTTCCCCCAAAGTTTCTTTGCATTTGTGGCACTTTATTTTGACTTAAATTATGAAAATAAACAAATCTAAGTTTGTATTGTAAATGGTACACCTGTCTTCTTTCATTTAAGCCATTTACCAAGTTTATGTGATGCTCACACCTGGAGTTATAAAGCCTTAAACAGAGCACCCCTAAATAGGTGAAATTTGCCATCTGCACCAAGGGATTAAGAAAATTGCATGAAACCATAACTCAGTCAGATTTAACATTACCTCCCTCTTGCAGTCTTGTTGTCAGGGACTCAGGCACAGCACGTAAAAAATTTATTTAAAAAGAGTTTATTTTCGGGTCAAAACCCAGGATGAGGCGAAGACGTGGTCAGAGGACAGGCATAAAAAGCAGTAGACACGGCAAAAGTACAAAAACACAATCCAAGTGAAGTCAGGAAACAGGCAGTAGTCAAAAACCAGGAAGTCACGGTAAAAGTACAAAACACAATCCAAAAGGCGAAGTCAGAAAACAGAAACAAAAATCAGGAAAACGGAAAACAGGCAAATGGGGAAACTAGCAGAAACACGGGTCAGACAAAGGCTTGTAGTGAACCAGGGCAAAGATGACAACTGTGACGAACTCGCGAAAAACAAAGAACAAAGTGGAACTTAAATACACAAAACTTAACAAGCAAACGAGAAACAAGTGAGTGGCGAGGCAGGTGAAACGCATAGGTAATCAGGAGCAGAGACGAGAGGTGGGGCTGATACAATGAGGAAGTGAAAACACAAGCACATGGATGGGAGACGGAGAAATGAAAACAAAGACGCACGAATAACACTGAAAACGAAGTAACAGAAAATACAACAGATTCAAGTACTGACACTTGCCTTTTAAAAATGGTTTGGTCTTGCAATATAGACCATTTAAAATAGACTAACTAGGTTAAGGACGTACATATCAGATTTGCATCGTGATATGCATGGGATTGGGAACATCTGAAAAATACTATAGATACGGGTCAATGACAAATAAAGCTTCTAGAAAGGTATCTTTAAAAAGACTTTTCAAAAGGGATGTAATGCATATTTTTGAGTCTGGAACAATGTGTTTAAACAAGTCTCATTTGTTAAATAACATTTAAAAGTGTTTAAATTAATTTTTTGACTGTATTTTTTACTTCACCGCCCAAAAAATGTCAAGTGGCGCAACCAAATATTTGTAAATATATATATATTTTCCTACTATTTATTCTAAGTTAAATCTTTTGCAAGTATCCCTTAGAGTGTCTACCGTGCCTAACACATTATGATTTTGTGGTTGTGTTTTGTATTTACAATATTTAAGATTATTGCATTCTAGTGGCCATGTATTTAGTATCTTTAGCATCCAGGGCCGTAACCAGGGTTTAGAAATTTGTGAGGTCCAGATTTTTTGCTAGGGGGGTCCGGGGCATGCTCCCTTGGAAGAAAATTTTGTACATTTTAAAGTTAAATGCATCATTCTGGTGCAGTTTGAGAGAAAAATTAAGAGGCTAGATCTACGAAGAACTTTGTGCTCTTGGAAACAATTTAGTGCTCTAGTAAACAATTTAATCATAAACAACATCATTGATTGTATAGATATGAATGGTGATGACACGGCAAAAAAGTCACACCCACAAAGCATGGTAAACGAGACGGAGTTTAACAGTTCACAATTGGTCAAAACACAAAATCGTCTAGAGCGTACATTTGAGCTTTGAGTAATCCCTTTCATATTGTTCTATTTGTTTAGATTGGTAACTATAAGGATTTGAATCAGCCCCAGCGCTAGAACCTAATTGTAAGTGAGGCATGTGATGACCAGAGGGGGGCAGAATTTCCTGCAGGTCTCACATATTTTTACATGAATCGTAGCTAAATTCAATCAGCCACATGTAATTCATTGTAGATAAGCATTCTGCTTTTGGTATTGTTATGATCCCAACAAATACAGGTTTAAAAAACAGAAAGTAAGGGAGTCAAACACAGGATAACCATTTAAATATTTATTTTATCCTCCCTTTTTGTTAAAACTGGCTCCTTGGAAAACAAACACTCACAAAATGCATGTTGCCAAAAACAGTACTTTTGATTGAGTGTTGCAAATAAATATATGTCTCTCCAGTTTAGGCATTTTTATTGCAGACCTTATAATCAACAATGCTTTGGTTTAATAAACACCAGTAATTCACCCACACAAAACAGTTTCATTGCTATTTAAACCTGTATTTTTTCATAAATATAGACCAGGACAGTTTGTGGAAAAGGGATAAATAAGTGGCTCTTTGGCATCATTGAATTGATTCATAAACTAAGTTACCTTGTTCATATATGATGTGATTTACTTAGCTAGAATGTCAAAAACGTCAAATGTCCACTCAATAATGTTTGTATATAGTTAGACGGCTAGCTTATGGACATTTTACGTTTTAGACGATTTGTGTGTTTATTGTTGAAAACATAAAATGTCCACTTGAGTTAACGTTTTTATATAACGTTAGATAGATAGCTGTGGTAGGGGGGTGTGGTTTTAGGCGCTGCCAGCAAGAGAGAGAGTGAATTTGTGTGGTTTGTGGAGCCGGCACAGCTGTAGGAAATCATGCAATTAGTCACGAATGATTGTTTTATTGATTGTATCGATTAACCAATTGCCTTGATTGTTCGACAGTGAGCCTGAGAGCATAAAATCCTTCCGGGAGTTCTACACAAGAAGGACGGAAGACTGTCGTACTGTTTTTGTCTGTCTGTCTGTCTGTCGGTCTGTCAGTGAATGCGTGAATGCGTGAAACGCATTTGAGAACTAAAAATAAAAAACCTGTTCTTCTTCTTAAAAAGGTCTGGACTCTGTCTCTGCATGCGAGCGGTGGTGCTCACTTCTCCACAGTGGTGGCCCAAACGAGGGAGAGCGAGAAAAGCGAAGTGCAGAAGGCAGCTATATGGATACTAGCCAGGAACAGCCGGAGCAGTCAATCTCCATGACAGTGCTGGGGAAATTGCTGGAGGGTCTAGCTGCCATGCAGGAGCGACAGTCGGCTGCTCATGCTGAGCAGATGCAAGCCCTGTGTGAGCAGTCTAGCCTCCAGACCCAGGCGCTGCTACAGCTGGCTGTTGCCGGGGATTCCAGGGGAAGGCAGAGCGTCTCATCCCCGAAATTCCACATCCCGAAGATGACTGCGGACGATGACGCTCAGGCCTTCCTCGAGGCGTTTGAGGTGGCAGCGGAGACGTGCAGGTGGCCACTGGAAGAGTGGTCAGTACGTCTCCTGCCCCTCTTATCAGGAGAAGCGCAACAAGCGGCGCATTGCCCGGCAGCCGCTAGGGCGGATTTGAGGAATCTCAAGAAGGCGGTCCTTTACCGAATGGGATTCAGCCCGGAAGACCACCGATGTCGCTTCCGGGAGACCAACCTGACGGGAGAGGACCGGCTGACAGACACGGCGAGGCGCTGGCTCCGGCCGGAAATTAGATCAGCAGCTGGAGTCGTGGAGCAGGTGGTCCTGGAGCGGTTTATCGCGGGGTTGCTAGAGTGTAGCGAATGCAAATCGCAAGAAAATGGATACAGAAAAAGCGTGTTTTCATCCTCACGTTTAAGGCTTGGATATGCTGCGCTAAGGAAAATTAGTAAAGTGTTAGGTATTCCATCACTACACTTGAAGACATCTCAGAGACACGACAGGAGAGTGACAGGTAAACAGGGTAGAGATAGAGAAGCCTATTAGAAAGTGTAAAACAATCTATTTACTGTATTTGTACTGTATACGTCCCATAACACAGAATAATAAAGTGCAATTTCATGAATTCAGCGTATTGTACTTCATTAATGTTGCCACCAGTTTGTTTTATTGTTACAGTATACTTGTCCTTTTAGTGGCAGGGAGGGCAGACTGTAGGGTGGACTGTAGTCAAAAGATAAAATAATTATAATGAAACGTGCATCTTCATCCATTCTAAGAAGAGAAGACCTTCATCCACTTCTTGTCTTTTGTTTTATAAGTTCCATTGCCTTACTAGAACCAGAGTACTATGTCACACAATCATTGCATGATTTCACAGCGTACAGTTTAACAGTGTGCACAGTTTGTCCGGTCATTCTGGCTAAGCTGCAAATCTTTTTGTTTTTTACTAAATGAAGATAAAAAATTATCTTAATTGACAATTATGACAAAGACAATTATCACATTATGACAAAGAAAAACAGGTGGCACAAAAGGGTTGCGCAGTAATTGGAAGGCCCTGTGACTATGCCTGTGTTTAGTTGTACTTATTAACAAGTATATCTAATCAAGTAAGTATATATACAGTTTAGATGTGTTCAGTAGTGTAATAGGGCATTGGGGGATGTGATTTAATGGGTTATTGTTGCTATAAAGAGTGATTTCTAGTCAGCAAATATTAAACTTAACAATAGATATCTTTAACGGCCATTTTCTGAAAATGAGTTTTTTTCAATACTCTGAACCAGAAATCTCAACTTCTAGATGACTTACATACACTAAACTTTCCATGTTCATTCTTAACTATATTCTGAAGATTATTAAAGAAGGATTTGTTAATATATTGCCAATTGCCTAATTTATTACACATTTTGTTCTTAAAAACATGGCGAAAATGCATTTTTTATACCTGAATATAGCATTTTCTCATTTATAAAATGAAAAAAGCATGTATCCAAAATCTGTTCTGTAATTTTTTTAGTCTCTAATATGTTGTAAAAATGAAATAAAGATTTTAAGCCTGGCTTTTTTTTCTTTTCTATTTTTGGTTTTTAAATATATGCAAATTAGCGCATATTTAATTAAGCATTGCCTAATTAGCATATTTAAATGTACTTTAAAAAAAACTTCCAATACAAAACATAATTGTAACAATGTGAGTAATCAACTGGTAAAGTTTCATGATGATATCTTGTAGTTAATTTTTTTTCCCTATTCACCTGCAGTGTCTCGCCTTAATAGGACTTTGAAATCTATGATTTGAAAGTTCGTACACGATGATAGCTGAAATTGGGATAAGTGGTTAGTTCCTCTATTGTTTGCAGTGCGAGAGGTTCCCCAGGCCTCCACGGGATTTTCTCCTTTTGAATTGCTGTTCGGTAGGCAACCACGGGGTGTCTTGGATCTAGTTAAAGAAAGCTGGGAGGAGGGTCCAAGTCCCAGTAAAAACGAGATTCAATACGTTATGGACCTGCGAGCAAAACTCCATACACTGGGTAGATTGTCACGGGAGAATTTGCTCGAGGCTCAGGAACGTCAGCAGAGGCACTACAATAGAGGAACTAAGCTACGACAATTTTCACCGGGAGATAAAGTCCTGGTATTACTCCCGACTTCCAGCACACAATTACTCGCTAAGTGGCAAGGACCCTTCGTGGTCACACGACGAGTGGGGGAAGTCGATTATGAGGTGGAGCGATCTGATAGAGAGGGGGCGAAACAAATTTATCACCTCAATCTACTAAAAGCATGGAAAGAGGTGGTACCGGTCTCCCTGGTCACGGTAGATCAGGAGAGAGATGAGCTGGGGCCGGAGGTACCAAATCCTACCAATCAAACCTCACCCCTTTCAGATAGCCATCTCGTACCGAATCAGAGAGCCGATCTCGCCTTGTTGCAAAAGCGGGTTGCTGATGTGTTTTCCCCTCTACCAGGTTGCACCAATCTCATAAACCACCACATTGAGACAACCTCGGGTGTGACGGTGCGTTCGCGGCCCTATAGACTGCCTGAGCATAAAAAGAAATTGGTTCAGGCAGAAATAAAGGCAATGCTGGAATTGGGGGTAATAGAGGAGTCTAACAGTGCATGGAATAGCCCCATCGTGCTAGTGGGTAAGCCTGATGGATCTATTCGGTTCGGTGTAGACTATTGTAAGGTGAATGGAGTGCCACGGTTCGATGCCTATCCAATGGCTCGGGTCGACGAGCTCTTGGATCGGCTGGGCACAGCTCGTTTTTTTTCGACACTGGATTTAACCAGATTCCCTTGTCTCCAGAGTCCAAGGAAAAAACGGCTTTCTCCGCTCCGGACGGGTTATACCAATTCCGGACACTTCCATTTGGGTTATTCGGGACCCCTGCCACATTTCAACGTCTGATGGATAGGGTGCTGCATCCCCATGCTGCTTTTGCTGCAGCTTATCTGGATGACATCATCATCCACAGCACCAGCTGGGCTCAGCATGTGCGGCATGTGGGGGCAGTGCTCGAGTCCCTGAGACAGACGGGGCTCATGGCTAACCCAAAGAAGTGTGCGATTGGCCGAGCGGAGGTACGGTATTTGGGGGTACCATTTGGGAAGTGGACAGCTGTGGCCTCTCATGGACAAAACCGCAGTGATTGCGACCTGTCCCCGACCCAAGACAAAAAAAGAGGTGAGGAGATTTTTGGGACTGGCCGGCTACTACAGAAGATTTATTCCGGCTTTCTCAGAGCTGACCAGTCCCCTAACCAACTTGACTCGGAAAGGTGCCTCAGATCCGGTCCAGTGGACGGAATTGTGACGGCAGGCGTTTGAGCGGGTGAAGGAAGCTCTTTGTGGGAAACCGCTCTTGTTCACCCCTAACTTCTCTCTCCCTTTTAATTTGCAGACAGATGCATCAGACAGAGGGCTGGGGGCCGTTTTGACTCAGCAGGTGGAGGGGGTCGACCGACCAGTGCTGTACATTAGCAGGAAGTTATCACAACGCGAAGCTAAGTACAGCACCGTCGAGAAAGAGTGTCTGGCCATTCGATAGACGGTCGGGTCCCTCCGGTCCCTCCATTACTACCTACTGGGTCGCCCATTCACCCTCTGCTCGGACCATGCTCCCCTCCAATGGCTTCACCGCATGAAAGTTACCAACGTCCAAATCACTCGTTGGTATCTGGCTTTACAGCCTTTTAATTTCAAGGTAGTTCATAGGCCTGGAGCGCAGATGGTGGTGGCGGACTTTCTCTCTCGCCCGGTGGGGGCGGAAGTGGGGTTGGTCATCGGCCGGATGGCTTACCGGCCTAAGTCGGGCGGTGGGGGTATGTGGTAGGGGGGCGTGGTTTTAGGCGCTGCCGGCAAGAGAGAGAGTGAACTTGTGTGGTTTGTGGAGCCGGCACAGCTGTCGGAAATCATGCAGTTGGTAACGAATGATTGTTTTATTGATTGTATCGACAGTGAGCCTGAGAGCATAAAAGCCTTCCGGGAGTTCTACACAAGGTGGACGGAAGACTGTCGTACTGTTTTTGTCTGTCTGTAATTTCTGTTGGTCTTTCAGTGAATGCGTGAATGCGTGAAACGCATTTGAGAACGAAAAATAAAAAACCTGTTCTCCTACTTACAAAGGTCTGGACTCTGTCTCTGCATGCGAGCAGTGGTGCTCACTTCTCCACAATAGCTAGCTCGCATTGAATAGCTGACGTCAATAGTTCACTTGGTATCAACCCACCATTCGGGTCATACTACTAGCTAGTTAGCTAATGTTAGCTAGCTGACATTTTCAAAATGAGCTCATCTGACTGAAATTTTCAACAATAAACACATGAATCGTCAAAATAATATTGATTACATTAACTAGATATGCCAGTGATGCCACTGAGATTTGAGGAAATTAGAAAGCGAAACCGCTTTTATTATCGATTGTTGAGTTTCTTGACAGCGTCCAGCATACCTCATATCGCGCATATCGCGATGAACAGCATTTGACAAGGATCTTTGACTAACGTAACTGGGTCGGGGGACCCTGCAGTACCACGCGCCTTCCCATTGGCTGTATCGGCTGTAGGCTGGACTTGGGGTGTGTTCAGCACAAGAAATCATTTCATGCACGCAGCACACGCTTTAGAAACAGTATAGAACAATATTATTACTTTTTAAAAACATGCAACTAAAAAAATATGTAGTTACGCCCATGTTAGCATCTGATTTTATATTTAAAGACAGAAAAATAATTATACAAATATACAAATGAATGCATTCAATACAATAGCTATTCACATCATAGTTGTTCACTTTAACCTATTATTTATTGGTTTCAATTAATATTTGACCTGGTCGCACCACCTGAAGATTATCAGTTGTGCCACGTACCTGACAACATTAGTAATGACAGGAAATATGCTGAATAATTGCATTTTTATTTCAAATACAAAAAAGTGTTTTAGTCAACAGTCTCTATTGAAGTAAAAGTAGTAAATTGATCAAAAACAGGATACATCACATGAGATCGCATTCGGTACATAGCAACTGGAATAGGCTACAGTGCAATAGATTGATTAGATACACAGTAATGAAAGATTTCATACAATTAATGATATAGCCCACTTCAAATTTTAATTATTTTAAAGTCAATAGGAACTAGATTAACAATTCCTAAAGAAACTGTAGGTGTGGTTGCTTCATAAATATCAATGGCTGGAAATGGCATAGAAAGATGGTAATATGGTATAGTGTGAGGTGGAAAATAAAAGGTGGAAATGGTATGAACCGTTAATGCGGTATAAATAGATCTAGTGAAGGTGAACGTGTTAAAATATGGTGATGTGGCCTATTTTGTGGTAAGTAGTCTAAAGAACCTGGAAGTGATACAAAGAAGTAATGTATTGTGATAAAAGCACAAAAAGGTACTGTCAAATCATCTGGGATAGTATTGTTGGGTCATAACGCCCGGAACCCACCAGATGCTCCAAGCGCACAGACGCTTATTGCGCGCGCAGATTTGAGCAGAACTGAACCCACTAGACGCGCAAAGGCACAAACGCTTTTATTGCTTTTTCGGAGCGCATTCCGTGAACGACACGAGACGCGCTATACAAACAGTCTACATTCCGGATTTGTGAGCTTCGCTTAATAATGGATAAGTAAATATTGCTATTACATATGTCTTACTGCTTGACAGGTTAATTAAAATGAAAACTTGCATACTGTCAGTATATAGTACATGGGAAAATAGCTACACATGAATCAGACCAACAAACAAGTCTTCACTGGCTGGCAGCAAAAGGCCTACTTTTGATTTTTACTTCGTAGCCTATAGCTAATGTAATTATGTCATTATAACTAAATCAGTTGAGTGATTACCTTATCTTGCAATATTAATATAGTAGTTTTTTTGTTTGTTTCAATACAAGTTGTAAACATGAGGAAAGTAATTATGGTTTACCTCTTGTTCCAAATGCTCCTGAGGAGGAGAAGAATGTGGGTAGCTACACCCCATCCACTTTGATCACACTTTACTTTGATCACACTTTTGATTATATTAAAACAAATATCTAAACTATATATAATGTTGTTTTTTAAAGCTAAATGTAGCAAACAAGACAATGCCTCCTTTATAAAGTTAGTTTAATATTATTTATTTATTTAAGACAGTAATCAACATGTTCTAAACATTTAATTTTAGTAGAATTAGCAGCTATTTTGATTATGTAGTACCTTAAATCGATACAGTGATATCAGTATAATAAAAACAGAAGTAAGCATAGGGTTAATTCATTGAACACATATATATATATATATATATATATATATATATATATATATATATATATATATACTATAATAAAGAAAAAGCATTATAAAACGAGAATAACTGGTTATATGCAAAATGTATGACTTGATTTAACTTCATTCATCCCACAATGGACAATGGTGATTGTCTCTGTTCCCATTTTCATTAGGGCCTATATTAAAATATAATATGTATTTAAATAATTTATAACAATAGTAAAACTATTAGTAGGTTGAAAAACATTAAAATGTGGTGATATAATGCAGATATTGAACATATACAATGTATTTCTATGAGATTGCGCATGCGGATGACCAGAAAAATCCGCAAGCCGTCTGCCCGCCTGCCGTGCGTGCGTGGCCGGTGAGAACCGCGGTAATTCGTTAACATGGGAGCGGAAGTGAAGCGCAGCAGTGCGCGTGTGCGTGCGCTTGTGCTTGCCCGTCTGGTGGGTTCTAGGGGTAACAGTGTTGTAGAGGAAGGCATTGTGAATGCCCAATTTACTGCGTCCTGTAGTCTATACTCTAGTGACATGCAGTATGCGGAATATCCTCCATATAAACCTGGACATAAGGCTATATCAGTTGCCTTTACATTCTTTGGGGATATTCAGAACACTCAATTTGGCCGCGCAGGTAAGGCTAGCCTAATTTAACAGCTTTTTTTTAAAAGTATGCTCAACTGGCATACACAAATAGTAGTGTGTGCTGATTCGGACTATTTGGACACAGTCGTAGTTGTATGCAGCTATCTAAAGCAATAATTAAACATAGGCTATCGTTTGGCTAATAGTAATTTAGTTTAATGTTGTTGACTCGCATAAACTTGAGATTATAACCCAATCATGTGTAGCGGATAGTTTATTTGCTGTATGTCATAATCGATTGCATTTTGCTAACGTAGTCTACTGGCACCTGTCACCTTGGCATTTTCATGCAGAGTGAAAGGTTTGTTTTTCCTGGTAGCTTAACCACAGTAGCCTAGCTGGCTTATGCTTTTGTCATGTTTTGTTAGGAAGTTGTCTGTGCTAACGCTATTAAGACATAAATCAGAATTAGTTGAATAATGTTGAATGGAGTGATTAGTAGGCTAGATGAGAATTTAGCTAAAACATAGGCAAAAATTTAAACAGCGCTAAAAATATGTTTTGTTAACAATTCAATTGTAGCCTATTTTGTAACTTAGACAACATAATGTTATGTGACAGCATTTGGATTTGGATCAGAGACGGGAAGCATAGGCGGCATTTGCTATGTTTCATTCGTTTCACCTGAAACGAGCCTCTCAACTGAAAGGGGCCTCGCCTAAATCATAAACTGAAAAAAGTATATATATAATTTAAAAAATAAAATACAGTGAATAAAAGAACCCTGTAGTTTTCCCATTCAGTCACTGTCACTGTTCCTTACTCACTCCTTATTTCAGTGCTTCTCCTTATTTTTCTAGTCTATGGATCTGCAGATACCACAGAACTGTGGCAGTCTGGCAGGTAGGCCTACTCACTTGACTATTTCTGACCTACAGCAAAACACTTGCTGATAGTGACGATGTCAGAATGATCACATACAGTACATTCATAATAAAACGGAACAGGTATGTGCATAATTCGGATAAAATGCGTAGCCCAATGTATTTATATACCTTAAAAAGTGACGTTACGTGTGTTTTTACATAACAGCAACGTAGGCTATTACAGCCGCGATAGCGCTGTGGAAACATCAACGTTGCTGGGCAGTGGCAAAATGGAATAAGAATCTCTTCAACATTCAACAGAAACCAGTTGTAGAATCGTTACGAAGTAGGATATTTGGTCTATCAGAGATTTGTAGAAAAAAATGTTCACGTTATACCGAAAGTAGCTAGCTACATTGGGTAGGCGTAGCCTACGCAAAGGAAAATGCACAGAATGTTTATTTGTAACAGTTCCAACTTTTTAATAATAGCCTATAGGCTAGCCTATATCGGAACAAACGTTTTTGTGGTGTGTAGAAACGGTACATTTTATGCATGTTATTGTGTGACTGGCAAGATGGTTGTAAACGGGTTTGGGCTATTTTATCATGCAGTGCAACTTGTGAGGTTGATGTGTGCACTAGCGGCGACTCTGCAGCAATCCTGCATTGGAATTTTGAGGGTTTAAAGTTGTTTACAATTTCAGAGAAATATGAATAGGCTACTATAATTGGGACATTGACGACTAGGCTAGCACCATAGATAGGGCTAATAGCCTGCGTGTTCGTGGCGAAAGAGCGCATTGCGCTTGATGGAGCATTTGTTGTAGTTATAGTCCAATGGCAATGATTATTATTTTTGAAAGCTAAAGTGAGTATGATCATTTTAGTTGCAGACAGAAGTAGGCTATGTCGTTAGCTATGGAATTTGTCGTCTGCATTTTTCCAAGGCTGTTGACAGAACGTTACGTGATTCGAAAATCAGAGGTGCATTCAAATTCAGCAAACAAGGCAAACGTTTGCGAACGTTTGCAAACTATTTCAAACTTTTTTCCGTTAGCTTTGTGTTCGCCGCGAACATAAGCGAACGGTCAGAAAATGTAGTTTGCGGCGAACAAAAATGGACGCTGGACGGAGGGAAATGTGTTTCCATGGAGATTTCAATTGAAGATACCGGTAATGCAAACAATTTGGAACGTTCGTAAAAAGCCGTTCAAATTTAACCGTTCAAAGAAAACATGTTTGTTTTAAAGTCAATAGGAATTATTGGATGGGTAAAGCTTGTGCGTTTTCTACTATGGTTTTTAATAGAACTTGTATTCATCCAGTTCCATTCAGCTTTCAGTTCATATAGCCTATTTCAGTTCAACATGCTCATACTAATACACTGCCTGGCCAAAAAAAAAGTTGCACACTGTAATATTTTGTTGGACCGCCTTTAGCTTTGATTATGGCGCGCATTCGTCGTGGCATTGTTTCGACAACCTTATGCAACGTCACAACATTTATTTCCGTCCAGACTTAATTTTTGGCCGAGATCTTGTATTGACGACGGGAGAGTCGAACCACTCCGTGAAGTCTTGTCCAGCACATCCCAAAGACTTTCAATGGGGTTAAGGTCAGGACTCTGGTGGCCAATTCATGTGTGAAAATGATTCCTCATGGTCCCTGAACCACTCTTTCACAATTTGAGCCCGATGAATCTTGGCATTCTCGTCCTGGAATATGCTCATTGATGGGATAACCTGGTCATTCAGTACATTCAGGTACTCAGCTGACTTCATTTTATTGCTGCATAATGTTGCTGAGCCTAGACCTGACCAATTGAAGCAACCCCAGATCATAACACTGCCTCGAGGCTTGTACAGTGGGCACTATGCATGACTGGTGCAACTGCGACTTTTTTTTGGGCCAGGCAGTGTATATGCCTATATACAGTCAAGCCAGAAAGTCTGCACACCCCTTTCACCTTCTCCACATTTTATTACGTTACAGACATATTCTACAATAGATCATTTTTTTGTCTCAAAATTCTACACAAAATAGCCCATAATGACAAAGTGAAAAAGGGTTTTAAGACATTTGTGCTAATTTATTAAAAGTCAAAATGTAAAATATCATATGTACACAAGTGTGTGATATGACACCCAAAAGTCAAGTCATTTTATTTATAAAGCACATTTGAAAACTCCAGGAGCTGACCAAAGTGCTGTACAAGGTCTACAATCATGATAAAAATGCACTTTGGCACAGTAAGACGATAAGTCAAAACAGTAGAACAATACAGTAAGGTGATAGATAATACAGTAAGACACTGTAAGACAACACAGTAGGACAGTACAGAAAACAAATAGGGCAGGATAACAGCTATACAGAGAGGTAGGCTACATAATGAGGTGTATATGATGCATGTTTAAGGTTAATCGAATGCTAGTGAGTAAAAGTGCGTTTTGAGTTGGGATTTAAAAGCATCCACAGAGGGAGCAGATCTAATTGGCTGCGGGAGACTATTCCATAGTTTGGGGGCCACAACCGCAAATGCGCGGTCACCTCGAGTTTTTAATTTGGTGCGAGGGATGGTCAGGAGGGCCATGTTTGATGACCTAAGAGACCTGGAGGCTGACAAGGGGGTTAAAAGGTCCATAATGTAAGAGGGAGCTGCGCCCTTCATGGCCTTGAAAACAAAAAGCAGGATCTTAAAATCTATTCTAAAATTAACAGGGAGCCAGTGGAGAGAGGCCAGCACGGGAGTGATGTGTTCTCTCCTTTTGGTACCGGTCAGGAGCCTTGCTGCAGAATTTTGGACTAACTGTAAGCGGGATATGGATGCTTGGCTGATGCCTGTGTACAAGGAATTGCAGTAGTCAAGTCGGGATGTGATAAATGCATGAATTACTTTTTCCAGATCGGCGGATGACAGGATGGGTTTTATTTTAGAAATACTACGGAGTTGAAAGAAGCTGGATTTTATGACTGCATTTACCTGCCTGTCAAATTTGAAGGCAGAGTCAAAAATCATTCCAAGGCTCTTGACATGGGGCTTTAGGTAGGTGGAGAGTTGACCTAGGCTGCTCGAGATTACCTTGGTAGATTCGGGGGTGCCAAACAGTATGATTTCAGTTTTGTTTTCGTTTAATTGGAGGAAATTGTGGGCCGTCCAGGATTTTTTGGAAATTTGGAGCTTATTCTGTTTCCACCTGCGCTCAGCTTGCCTGCACTGTCTCCTTAGGCCACTAGTGCTGTCATTTAGCCATGGTTGAGATTTAGGCTTAGGCTTTTTCACTTTAAGGGGAGCGACAGAGTCAAGTATAGAGGAGCAGGAGGAGTTAAACAGGAAAATAAGTTTCTCGGTGCTGTGTTAGGGCAGGGAAGCCTCAATAGGGCAGGTATTAGGAGCAGCTATAAAGGCAGCAGCAAAGCTACTGGCAGTGGAGGAGTTAATGTGGCGAGAGGTATGTGCAGGGAGGAGAGTTTTAGACGGGAAAACAGAAAGCAAAACATCAAATACAATCACTGAATGATCTGAGAGGCTTGGGTCAATTATTTCCAAGTTGTCAATGGGAAAACCTGATGTTAAGATCAAGTCTAGTGCCAAGTTTGTACGTAGGACCTTTTACATGTTGGGTGAAATTAAAAGACTCGATCAACTGCATGAATTCGTTTACATAGGGTTTACAAGGGCAGCAGACATGAACATTAAAATCGCAGAGAAGCAGCACTTTATCGTAGCTAGGCATAGTCTGTGCTAGAAGGACAGACAGTTGTGAGATAAAATCTTTTAATGATTTTTTGGGGGGGTCGATATATAAGGACTATCAATAAAGGAGCTGAGGTGCATTTTGTTTCCACTGATACTGCTTGAGATGTTTCTACAATTTAATTGGAGTCCACCTGTGATAAATTCAATTGATTGGACATGATTGGGGATTGCCAACACCTGCCTATATAAGGTCCCACAGTTGACCGTGCATGTCAGAGCAAACTCCAAGCCATGGGGTCAAAGGAATTATCTGCAGACCTCAGAAACAGGATTGTGTCAAGGCATAGATCTGGAGAAGGGTACGGAAAAATCTCTGTAGCTTTACAGGTCCCAAAGAGCACAGTGGCCACCATCATTCGTAAATGGAAGAAGTTTGGAACCACCAAGAATCTTCCTAGACCTGGCTGCCCGGCCAAACTGAGCAATCGGAGAAGACGGGCCTTAGCCAGGGAGGTGAGCAGGAACCCGAGGGTCACTCTGACAGAGCTCCAGCATGTCCTTGTGGAGATGGGAGAACCTTTCAGAAGATCAACCATCCAGGCAGCACTCCACCAATCAGGCCTTTATGGTACAGTGGCCAGACGGAAGCCCCTCCTTAGTAAAAGGCACATCACAGCCCGCTTGGAGTTTGCCAAAAGGCACCTAGAGGACTCTCAAACCATGAGAATCAAGATTCTCTGGTCTGATGAAACCAAAATTGAACTTTTTCTGCCTGAATACCAAGCGTCACGTCTGGAGGAAACCAGGCACCGCTCATCACCTGGCTAATACCATCCCTACAGTGAAGCATTGCGCTGGCAGCATCATGATGTGGGGATGTTTTTCAGCAGCGGGAACGGGGCGACTAGTCCTGATAGAGGGAAAGATGAATGCAGCTAAGTACACCGAGATCCTTGAAGAAAACCTGCTCCAGAGCGCTCTGGACCTCAGACTGGGGCGAAGGTTTACCTTCCAACATGACAACGACCCGAAGCACACAGCCAAGAGAACAAAGGAGTGGCTTCGGAGAAAGTCTGTGCATGGCCTTGAGTGGCCCAGCCAGAGCCCAGACCTGAATCCAATTGAACATCTGTGGAAAGAGCTGAAAATGGCTGTGTACCGACGCTCCCCATCCAACCTGACGGAGCTTGCAAGGATATGCCAAGAGGAATGGGCAAAAATGTCCAGAAACAAGTGTGCCAAGCTCGTAGCTTCTTTCCCAAGACGCCTTGAAGCTGTAATCGCTGCCAAAGGTACAGCAACCAAGTATTAGGCTAAGGGTGTGTACAGATATGTAACCCCTAAATAACCTATTTTCGTCAGTAAAATAAAATTGCATATTTTCTAAAAACCTGTTTTCACTTCGTCATTATTAGCTATTGTGTGTAGATGTTTGAGGCAAAAAAATTAACTCAATCTATTGTAGTATAAGTCTGTAACGTAATAAAACGTGGAGAAGGTGAAGGGGTGTGCAGACTTTCCGGATTGACTGTATGTCTATTGTTTGTTGTGTAATGCCTAATTTCTATTACCAAAACATAGTGTTCTCTGTTCCTTTGCTTTTTCAAGCCAACTTGAAGTTTGTGTTCAAACTTATATTGTCTACTGTCTTTCTGTAGGGAAGGCTTGTTCTAAACCTTATTATGTTGTACCACACAGGACAATGCATAAATATACAGTGCATCCGGAAAGTATTCACAGCGCTTCACTTTTTCCACATTTTGTTCTGTTACAGCCTTATTCCAAAATTGATTAAATTCATTTTTTCCCTCAAAATTCTACACACAACACCCCATAATGACAATGTGAAAAAAGTTTTTTTGAGATTTTTGCAAATTTATTAAAAATAAAAAAATAAAATTTCTCATTTACATAAGTATTCATACCCTTTGCTTTAACGTATTTTTAAAGTATCATATTTCATATTTGGTCGCATATCATTTACATGCTTCCTGAAGTCTGTGACCATCAACATCAAAAAACGGTTGATATCTTATTTTCAGGTACTGTTACAAGCGATACTATAACCTCTCTGCATTTGAATGGATCTCTATGGAAATTGGGGGGTGAGACTAGATTCAGCTGTAAATTACACTGGTACAGTATGGAACACATGGCTGGCTAAATGGCTGTAAGTTATCAAGGGTCTGAGCTATCAAACGAGCCCCAAACCATCACTCTGTTGCCAGATATGGAGTAGATGTGGATGGATCACTGCAAGGGTTATTTCTCCGGACTCATTTTCCTATAGAACTCTATGGCATTCAACCATACTTGAAGTGGCCTGGCTGTCAGGAGTCCGAGAGGCACGACTGCTGAGGCGGCCCTGATTAGGCCCATAAGCCTCTGAAAAACCCTAATTTCGAGGACCCGGTTCACTCGGAACTGACACACCGCGTCAAGCACAGTAGCTATGCTACAGGGCGTCAATGATGCCTCCATGCTCCTTGAATCGAGCAACAGTCTGATGTCCTCAATGGACTGTTTTGGTGCTAACTGGCTCTTGCCATAGTTGACATTGATGCCCAGGCTGGAAATATGTTCCAACGTCTGCGTGTGTGAGCGCCACACCACCTGCCCCATGGCCTCATGCCTGTTTGGGGCTCCGTCTGGGGGGTTTGGGGCGTTCATTCGCAGTTTTTTTTGTGTATCAACCAACATGAAACAACATCCATTCTCAGTACTTTATTTCACGGTTTAGTCAAGATATTACTATAGTCGAGATTATAATGATGTAATTTAGTTTGTGCAAGCTGACAAACTAATTCATAAATCCTAGTTAGCTACAATTGCTAATTATGTTGGAGCTAATATCAGACGAACTGTGGATGTAAGATTTTTAATGTATATACTGTATATACGTGTGTATATATTATATATAATATGTGTGTGTATATATATATATATTTTTTTTCCACTTAATTGTAATACTTGCCATATGTCCTTTTGAGATAATTAGTGTTCTCATTTTTTAGTGATTCTACTTAGTAATGTACTTGAATCTGTCTTTTTCAGGGAGGACAGTGAAGACACCCCTCCCCCACCTGACACCTCTGTCGTAGGAGGTGGTAACAGACAGGTTTGCCAAATAAAGTGATGTATAATTCATTACTTTTACTGTAAAAAGTCAAAGGCTTGTTATAGATAAGTTGAAGGCTTGTTATAGATAAACCTGTTATTCTGCTGGCTTATGGGGCTCTGGTAAATCTAATTCTGAAGTACAGTGCCATTTTAAATGTAAAGCAAATAGGTTGGATAACATTAGGGTAAGTAATCCTTTTCTGAGAGGTATTTAGGCACTTTTGTAAAAACTGTTTTAAAACATGATTGACATGCCTAGAAAGAAAGATATGCACATGTTTTATATTTGGAGAGGTTTGGATAGCTTTTGGGACACCTGGGCCCCGTTTTGGGAAAAATACCAATGGATAAGGAAGGCCTGTAGATATCTTTACCAAATTGTATACACAAGTGGACAACATATTAGTGCACTAGTTTAAACAATTCTGGCTTGCTCCAGTACTTTGAAGTTCTTTGAATATTCAGTGATAAACTATAAAAACACAAGGCGTTTTACTTTTTTTGTATTCTTATGTGAATTTTGTATAAACTGTATGTGACCACTTTGACATAAATGGATTCTGTTGCAGAATGGTACAAGCCTCTTCTTTCATTCATGGATGTGCAGTGAATAGTTTTTGAGATATTGGCACTTAATTGAAACTAGTAAAATTGGGCCAAATGGGCCAAAGTAAATAGGGTTAACCAGCGGGGAGGGGTTGCTCGCTCAGGCACACAAATGGGACTGAAATAGGAAGGGTTGTGCCCTCAGGCACACGAATGGGACCGAAATAGGAAGGGGTGCGCCCTCAGGCACATGAATGGGACCGAAATAGGAAGGGTTGTGCCCTCAGGCACGCGAATGGGAACAAATGGGGGGGAAAAAACACTAATCAAACACCATAACGTAGAGTTCAGAAACAAACAGAACCAAAGAAAAAAGGGACTAGAACATGCATGGAATAAAATACGGAAAACGACAACCAACAAAACCGCAAAAAATAATACCATCTGTATATAAACAAACTAATCAAATGAAATCCATGTCCCGGACAAAAAAATTATCAAACAATTCATATCCCGGACGACAAGCCCCCATTATGTTACGACCCCGGCTCGAAGGGGCCGCAACACAAACAATTTAAAACACAAAAAAAACTTACAAAGTGTTTTTCTTAAAATCTAATCTTAACCAAAATGGAAACTGAACCAACAAAGGGGAAAAATGAGCCAACAAAAGGGAAACCAAACCAACGGAGAGGTTGTTGCCCCTGCCAGCCTTGCCCTTTTTTGTGAACGGCCCTCGGTGGCGGTAATACCCTTGCATTTGGGGGCAACCTGTACCACGGATGGCGCTTTGGCCAAGGGGGGCATGTGGGACATGAACGCATCCAATCGGGTCTGCTTGTTCTCCAGCGACATAACCAAACAGCATGGGCAGGGGTCTGAGAACGCCTCCTGCAGGTGCCCTAGGCCGAGGCACAGGCAGCACCGGGTGTGCCTATCAGCTATATCCATGGCTCCCCCACATTCCGTGCACAAGGCGCTCATGCCTTAGCACACAGACCAATCGATGTAGCGTCTGCGCTCACCGATTGGGAAAGTCTTATTGGGGTGCGATCGCAGCCAGGACAGACTTAGAATCAATCACCGGAGCCCTCAGCTCGCATATTGTAGGAAACCATATCTCACTGTGGTACACCTACGCCCAGGATAGATCTGGAATCAGTGAAAATACAGAAGGATACAAACCTGTACTTGCTGTATACAAACCTGATCACCGTAGAATATGTTTTGCTGGAGTGAACAAAATAAACGCGGCAGCACCGTTTGCCTAACCGCAAACAATATATGCTAAACGTAAACAACCGCAAAGTTTAGAGTTAAGTTAATATCCAAATATATCCCGTATTTAAATAGCAACGCTACCAGCGGATACTGCATGCGAGTGCTTATCACTGCCTTTGGAGGACAATAAGAATCGTATCTCTGACCGAAGTCACAAGGCGTAGGGAATTAGCACAAGATACAAACAATCTCACGTCTTTACTCTGCATCGGGGAGAAAAAGAAGAGGACTTCTGCATTGACGTGCCTCCCTTTATAGGGGGAATTACGTCACTACGTGGAGTCCATCACAAATGTTGGTATAAGAGTCTCGATGCATCTGGTACCTAGAAGGTTCATTCATGGTTGACGACCCTAATGGTCGGTGGAACTAAATAGAACCTATACAGATTAATGTGCTACTTGAAGTAACTTGCATTCACACAACAAGTCTTCATGTTGCTCACATTAATTTACAGGTAAATTTCCACTATGATAAGTTTGTATGTCCAAATGGAATAAATACTGCACCTCTAACCACAAAAATGTTTTGCTAGATTAAAGTTGTTGTAACTAAGATATTTGCCAAATACAAACTTTTTATCTGCAGATTTAATTAATTTACCGGTTTTATAAATCAGCTGTAAACTGTGTCTATGGCAACAGCCATTTAGCTAACCATGGGTTCCATATTATTCCCATGTAAGTTACAGTTTAATTTAGTCCCACCCCCCAACTCCCATATCCATAAGGTCATAATATCACTTGTAAGAGTATCTGAAAATAAGATATTAAGAGTCTTTTGATACCGTTTTATACCCAGTCATGATAGGATCTCCAGGAACAGGTTTGGGGACCTCTGGTCTGAGGTATCAAACAAGCCTCAAACCGTCACTCTGCTGCCAGATATGCAGTAGATATGGATGGATCACTTGAAGGTTTGTTTCTCCTGACTTATTTTTCCATAGAGTTCAATAGGAAAATGAGTCAGGAGAAACAACCCTTAAAGTGATCCATCGATATCTACTGCATATCTGGCAGCAGAGTGATGGTTTGAGGCTCATTTGATACCTCAGGCCCTTGATGACTTACAACCATTTAGCCAACAATGGGTTCCATACTATTCCCGTGTAATTTACAGATTAATCTAGTCCCACCCCCAATTCCCATAGAGATCCATTCAAATGCAGAGAGGTTATAGTATCGCTTGTAAGAGTACCTGAAAATAAGATATCAACATATACCTGTGGAATGTTCCAACCAAAGAATTTACAAATCACTGCTTTCTGCTTTTATGTGCATTTTACATACAGTCCCAACTTTTTTGGAATTGGGGTTTGTACATGAGGCCCATCATCTCACACAGAGATATTAGCGTTAGCTAGCTTGCTACCAAGATTGCGGGCTCCCGGCGTATATGCTGGCGGGCTGCTAGCTATTTGCACATTGGTTTACGAGAGGTCATCTGGCGTTGGTCTGAGAGGGACCTATTAGCGACCGGCAGAATCAGCTGGAGGGATTCAAGCTGTTTTGCAGCTCGGTTTACCAGTGGTGCAGTTCTGCAGGCATCAAAATGACAGGACTTTCGACATGATTGAGCCTGATTCTGTCTGGGACTCCACTCTTCACACCTAGGTGAAGTAACGTTATGTACTCAAAATGCAGATGAAACTAGTCAATCTGGCAAACAGTTGAGGGTTGTGTACTTCCAGTTCCGGCTGTGTTGTTATGAAATGCAATCTACATATGAGACACTACATGGGGTGAAATGCTCTATCTATAGCCTTTAAATATTGCACATATAAACACCAAACTGCGTAGCTAACTCTGTGATAATGTAACTAGGCCTATATAAACTCCTCAAAAAAAGTTTGGAAATGTTATTTCGGTAGATTATTCCTCCCCTTTAATAATACCAATTGGTATTTTATTTTATATCGCTGGAAAGCCTGATTAGTCACCTTTACAACGAGGTACAACTTGTAAGGATCATGCATTCATGGAATGAGCAACACAGCTAACGTGTGGGTAGCGGCCCAAAAAAATGTGCCAAAATCCCCTGCAATATTCTTCTGTTGGTATTCACTCTCGTTTTGAGTTTCTTGGTGGATTGGATGATTGCACTTGGTGGATTGGATGATTGTCAGGGACCTCAGTAGCGTGTGGAAGATCCATACGCAGTCACAACAGCTTGGCACCTCCTCCTCATGCTGGTCACCAACCTGGTCACACACTGCTGTGGGATGGCATCCCATTCCTCAACCAGGATTTGCCGCAAGTCAGCTAACATGGTTGCGTTGGTCACTCTGGCATGTACAGCACGCCCAAGCTGATCCCACAGGTGTTCAATTGGGTTGAGGTCTGGACTCACGGCAGGCCATTCCATCCTCTCCACTCCCAAATTCTGGAGGTACTCTGTGATGATCCTGGCTCTGTGGGGGCGAGCGTTGTTAGGTTCCAGATTGTGGAGATATGGGATCGCCACTGGCTCCAGAATCTCATTCCGATATCTCACTGCATTGAGATTGCCTTCAATGATGAGAGAGAGATACCTGTGAGAGAGAGATACCGCCCCACACCATGACACTGCCCCCATTGAAAGGTGTCACGCGATCTGTGCAGCAATCTGCATAGCGTTCTCCACGCCGTCTCCATACTTTGATCCTGCCATCCAGCTTCCGCAGACAGAACGTTGATTCATCACTAAACATGACGTTGCCCCACATTCTTAGGTTCCACTGTCGGTGCTGTCGACACCAGCGCAAACGGGCCTGACGGTGAAGGGCAGTCATTGCAGGCTTCCTGGCAGCCTTATAAGCACAAAGACCGGCCATGTGCAGTCTGTTCCTCACCGTCTGATCAGAGATCTGTCTGTGGTACTGTTGTGCAAATCTTGCCTGTAAATCTCTGGAAGAAAGCCTACGGTTCCTCAGTGAAGCAAGGGTGAGGAACCGGTCTTCTTGGGGTGTTGTCTTCCTGGGACGGCCACTTCGTGGTCTGTCTTTGACTTCACCAGTCTCACGGAACTTGGTCCTAAGTTTGGAAATGGTACCAGGGCTGACACCAAATAATGCTGCCACTCTGCGTACCGGAACACCAGCTTCCACTTGCCCTATTGCACGGGCCTTATCCTGAAGGGACAAACGTGGCATGTTTATGCTTGGAGCACACACAAACTCAACAAAGTTGCAGGACCCATGCACACAAGTGCTGTCAATTAGGTGCCAATCAGGTGCCAGTCACACACCTGTAACTGGCATACACCTGCCAGCACTTGAAGCTCAAAACAAGAGTGAATACCAACAGAAGAATATTGCAGGGGATTTTGGCACATTTTTTTGGGCCGCTACCCACACGGTTAGCTGTGTTGCTCATTCCACGAATGCATGATCCTTACAAGTTGTACCTCGTTGTAAAGGTGACTAATCAGGCTTTCCAACGATATAAAATACAATACCAATTGGTATTATTAAAGGGGAGGAATAATCGACCGAAATAACATTTCTGAACTTTTTTTGAGGAGTTTAGTTACCTAACCACATATTGCATTTGTATTATCTTAAAAACAATAACAAAATGTTATCTTAGCCCAGCTGTGCCTAAGATAAGTTACTCACCTATTTTAGGCCTACGAGGCAGAGTACGTCTGCCATCCAGTAACATTAGTCACTGAGGGAAGAAAGCTACATTCTGCTTATTTTACTTTATTAATTCACTTTATTTATTCCACATATTTTCTTGAATGTGTTGGGCTCTGAATTAGCCGGTTATGGAGCAATAGCTTGCTGTTCCCATCCATATGTTGTGTAGCTGGCCAGGCAGCGCATGAATTTAGAACGGTGATCAAACCTGACCCAAACTATGTGTGCATTATACAGAAATAACCACCGCTCATTGACTAATCAGAATTGAGTATTTACCCAGACCGTGGTATAAATCACAGTAATTCCATGGTCAGGTTGACTGTGAAATCACAGTATACAGTTGTCATTTCATTGTAATTTACTGATATCAATTAACACTCAGTTTGTTTGAATGAATCAAAAACTAAAGTATTGTTTTATTGAATTGCAATTGTCCTCAAAGTAAGTACATTTCTTTGAGTCTATCGGTTTATTTCAAGGTATGCAGTGCTGCATGTTACAGATATTACAAGATGTTCTTGTAAGCACTTAATCATCCTCCAGCAATGTTTGATTTCTTCGACATGCTGACCAAAACATTGACATGACTGTCATGGATGAACCTATTTTAATTCAGCTTAATAACTTGTAAAGTGGAAGATTCATGTCTAGCCCATTCACGCAGATGGCAAATTTGGTTAATTTTCACCTATTTAGGGGGTGCTCTATTTAAAGCTTCATAACTCCAGATGTGGGGATCAGAGAAACTTGGTAAATGGAAACAAGACAGTTGTGCCATTTACAATACAAACTTAGATTTGTTTATTTTAATAATTTAAAGGGTAAGTTCGCTATTTTGGACCTTGGACCCTATTTGCGGTCCGTCTTCCATGAACCTGACCCATGAAGTCCATTTTTTCGCTGATCGGTCCAGTATTGAGTTCGCTACAGATTTCCTGTAGGCTCTCACTGGGCTACAATAGAAGTCAACGGGGCAATTAGAAATGTTCGATAAATGTGCTTTCATGTACAATAAATGAGACGGGAAGCTCAGGGTGTATTGTTACCGGTCTCAGTATGCTCTCCTGTGAAATGTATCTCAATCCGAACATTTTTACGTGCTTGGCATGGCTTGGAAGTAAGCATTTCTCTGTTGCTTGTTTTCGCTGCTCCCGCGGAGTACTATGTGTTGGGGGTAGGGGAGCGGGAAGGTGTGCCGGCCGTTTACGAAACTATCTAGTTGAGCAGTCTGCGTTTGTTTACCTGCAGCAACGTAGGCTACAATTTCCACAAAAAAACTTGGATGATGGATGACTATAATGATTACGAAGACGAAGAATTCGATTTTGACTGACGTTACTCGCTACAGATTTGAGCCAGAATACACGGACACGGAACTACAAGAGATGGATGATAAGAGAGCAAGAGAAGAGAGAGAGGCTGAAGTTGCGCAGGTAATGTTATCCGAAGTCAGTGAGAGGTAGTGCGGTCGGAGAAATAGTTCTGTTTCAAATGGAACTGTTGTTTCAACGTTCGGTTTGCGTTTGCGATAGCCTACATTTCACAGGAGAGCATACTGAGACCGTAAGAATACACACTGAGCTATAAAAGCACATTTATCGTTGTTTTTCCATAACATTTCTAATTGCCCCGTTGACTTCTATTGTAGCCCAGTGAGAGCCTACAGGAAATCTGTACCGAACTCAATACTGGACCGATCAGCGAAAAAATGGACTTCATGGGTCAGGTTCATGGAAGACGGACCGCAAATAGGGTCCAAGGTCCAAAATAGCGAACTTACCCTTTAAGTCAAAATAAAGTGCCACAAATGCAAAGAAACTTTGGAAAATGCAAAAAAGTGTAGTTCTTTAGTTTTCAATAAAATACTAAGAGCTACATATATGAAACAGGTAAATCTATATATATGTGCAAAATATGAGGTTCATATGCAGACTGCTAAAGATCAATGATGCAAAATATAGGCAGTGTACCCTGTTGTCCATTAGTGTCTCCAAATCATAAAATAATTATATATTATTATTTACAAATCAAATGTTTTAGCTCATAAAACTCAGTTTTGAACCATTTTCAAGTAGGAATTACTATCATTTCATCGGTATAGGGGGCCAGATATCTATGGGTCCAAAACCCTATCCAAACATATCATTGTGAGGAGGTCTAGTTCGGAGGACCAGACGCGACTGAGGGGGAATCTTAAAGTTACCCACGGGAGTGGAATCACCACAATAGAGGAGAGGAAGTCCGCGAACGGAGCAGGAAAAATAAAGAATTGGGAATAAAAACTCCCGGCGTAGAGCCAAAAGAAAATCAACCCAGGAAAAGTGGGCGAAGGATCGCAGACTCGAGCAGTAGAAGGAAAGGAAAGAAAATACTCCTCTTTCTCTCAATATTACGGGAGAGCCAATAAAGAGGTGAAAGAAAACAAAATGATAGCGACCCAGACAAATGGGCACTGCATACCGGGGCGCAACCGCATAGACTGAAATCTGCGCCTTTGTCTGCTGCACCACTGCGGTGGCAAATACGTTTTCTTTAGCTGCTTGCGTCATACTGCATTGATAAAATTATAAATGTTGTTACGCTGGGCTACTATTTAGTAGTAGATATTGATAGTAGAATGACGTGGTGTAATGACACAATAATTTCACGTTAGCAGGGTTTTTCATGGCTATTTTGGCAAACGATCAGGCTGTTGTTGGCTTTATCTTGTTGCTATGACAAAATCCAATTTTTGGTGGTAAAATCTTTTTTTAAATTAACTCACACATTGACGCTATTGTCCACTGTGTCATGCATGGGTAGGTATAGTTGCAGGGTTCCTTGTTAAATGGACTAGATACGCGGCAGTAGTGACACTTAGAAACTCCGTATTCGGCAGAGTTGTCACAAATCGTATACTAATAAAGCTACAAACAGAGTTTTTTGTTTCCACTCATAGTTTGGCTGCAGCAACAACAAATGTCTCAATTGAGCAAAATCTTGCTGCCAGCCTCCTGATCACTAGGCATCGGCGCGAAGGGGCTAGACATCAAAAAATATCTAAGCTCAATAACTGAATACTTCACACCAAAAAGCATACACATTTGCATAAATAATCCTAACTAATCAAACTAATCTGAAATATCTTCTATTTTTCAGCATTTTGACCACTATTTTTGACCATGTATTTTCAATACTGCTAAAATATGACACAAATGTAGATTTGGTAGATTTGGCATGAAGCAACCTTGCAAGTGTATTTCAGTGTTATTTCAAACACAATTCATGGATAACAGTCAACAATATGATTTAACTGAAAAGGTGCCATGACTTAGCACAGTAGTTCTTTCTGATCTTGTTGACCATGATGTAATTGTTATTTTGTAAAGCAGATTGACCTGTCCATCAGCTGTTTTGAATGTATCTGCTGCGAGAACTAAGCAGACTATGGTCCTCAGGACATTCAAGTCCCTGACTTAAGATTTGTTGATTGTCAAGGTTCTAACTTTCAGTTTCATGATATCACGTAGGAAGAATATTCACATTCCCGCTGCACATGTCCCTTTGTAAAGTGTCAGAGTGGCGGTGGGCAGGATTTACCTTGCCATGTGGCTGCTGGTAGGTGACTCTGGAGTTGTTGGCAAGGCTGGAGTACCTCAACATTTCAGGGTGTGTGGCGGGGAGTCCATGGGTGTTGGAGGGCTGGCTGTGTAGTACAGAAGAGAAGCAGATATGTGCTGTGTCCTTCAATGCTTTCAGCTGTGACTCCTGCATCAAAAAAAACAAAAAAACACAATTTTTGTGGTTAGAGGTGCAGTATTTATTCAGGAAATATTAACGCAACACAGAAGGAATTTGTCTAATGTAAAATATAGCAACATGCCAACTGGCTGCGAATGTGAGTTACATCACAAAACACAATAACTGTATGTACATTTTTTTGTTTATCCAGCAAAATTTCTTATATGATATGACGATATGATACATTACATCTAGCATACTCTTAAATATCTATAGTATTTTTCTCAGATGCTTCCATCTCATGATGCAAATGTGAAATGCACTTATTTAAAATAGGCTACACTGCGTGACCAAACCATTTTAAAAAGCAAGAGAGAGGGAGGTACATTTGATTGAGTTATGCAATTTCATGCAATTTTCTTAAAAATAACCAAAATTGGTGCTAATTGTATGGTATAGAAATGGGAAGGAACTAGACTTGGGCAATATGATGATGTTATCATGCAACACAATTTTAGTTGGCCAAGATGATCGTCCTCACGTGCCCCAATAACAGAATGATATCCATGAATAAATATTTGCTCACGGGGCCCAACTCTTATTTTGAAATGAGTTTGCCATGTCAGGCTACCAGCAGTCAGTTTCTGGTAGCACTAATGGACAAGATGGTAGCCGCAAAACTCTTGGGGCGAGCCACATTAAAACGGCCACCACAGACATTTGATTCAATAAGATATTGAATAGGAAAAGTGAAGTGCAATGTTACAACAATAAAAATGTATTTTAATTTACTTATTTTAATTCATTTATAATAAACATGTAAAGCCAAGAATGCTTTGGGATACTTATAAAATAGCGTGCCCCCAAACCAAAAAAAAAAAGTCACAAATCAACAGTGTACGTGTCCAATCAGGGTTGTCTTTCCCAATTCCGATGTGTCTTCAAAACTGACGACACACTTCACAATCTTTTTGAAGACGTCTTGAAATTTTCACTATTCTTTCCCAAAGTATATCGTGGAGTGAATATTTCAAGACACACTTTCACGACAAACTATGAGTAACACAGATCCGACAGGTCGATTCACACCACAGAAAGCATCACACATCATTATCAGCCACTTTCTAAAAAGCATTGTAGAGTTATGATCTTTGAATATTTTTTTCTTTGCTTTTCATTTTAAATCTGATTAAACTTAACTGACAAAAAAGACAGAGACAAAAAGAAGAGCAAAAAAGAAAAATAAATATAAATAAAGCTGCAAGCAGCGACTATACGGGGTACAAGCAAAAGGTTGTCATTTTGTTGCAATCATGTTACATTGGTTTCCTTTTACAATCGAGTCTCGGAAGGTATACGTGAGACACATGTAGCTGCATGACATGAGTGTCAAAACATGAATGTGGATAAAAGGTCAAACTGTTTTCAGACCACCACCTTGTTAATTCTGGGTAAACTGAATAATTTGAGAAGACATTCATGAAAGAGACTTTCAATCTGAGGCAATGCATAAATATTAACTCAAAAAATGTCTTTTAGTGTTTCCTATCCCATTAATGTGAAAATAAGATTTGTAAATGTGAAAAGCATAAGAAAGCACATGTCGTGTTGTCGAAAATAAATGCAACCTTTGGTACCCGGAGGGATTTGAACCCGGGTCTTCCACATCGAAGGCAATCGCTCTAACCACAAAGCCATCGCAGATGTAGAATGGTATGGGGAGAATTATTGGAGGGTATGGAGCATTTTTGATGAAGGGAGGAAAAAGAATAACTTTATTAAACCTTTATTTGTTTCACTCATTTAAGTACTAGTGAAACAGTGAATAGTTAATATAGTAAAATCTCTTCGCCTTTGCAATAATGTGAATAGAACATTATTAAGTGTGAAAAGCATAACAAACTGTGCATTGTTTTCATCGAAAAGAAAAGTAACCTACGGTGGGGATTGAACCCGGGTCTCCCACATACCGAGCCATTGCTCGTACCACTAAGCCATAACAGACAACCTGGGGCTCCCAGTGATTGATCACGACACATAATTTTCAATCTTTAAAACACAACAGTGATTTTTCATGAAGGAAAATGGTAATTGCATTTCCAAAATGGCGGCCAATCCAAGATGGCAGCGACATATATGGGATATACATATGTTCCAGATGAGGAAATTGATCACTACAGCAAGTTTTAAATGTCTAAAAAATAATGGTGATTTTTTATGAATTAAAAAAATATATATTATGCTCTATAGCGCCACCATTTGATTCTATTGAGCCAATACTTTAGAGTTTGGCTCAGAACGTCAGTGCAAGTATAGAAACCAAATTATATTAATATCCATTGATGAATTGAAGAGTTATTAGTGTTTTTGTGACTAGCCACGCCCACAACAGTTTTTATTGGCTTACTGCGATCAGGATATTTGGAAAATCAGGAAAATCGCTTCGTGATTCTTTAGAGAATCGTCCCCTGAACAAAAGGGTGTGAGTTGCATGTTGATATGTCAAATGGTCTCAGAGGAGTTTGATTTTATAGGTTTTTCACAAAATGCAAATTTGCAAAAGATCCAATATGGCAGACCTCATAGGTCCTAATAGCCAAGTTATTTGCCACGAACCAAGGAATTTAAGGCAAAAAGAATTTTGAAGATAGGCTAAACAGTTCAAAAGTTATAGACCAAAAAGATTATAGAATTTCACTTTGTCTCTATAGCGCCACCATCAGGTCAATTGGGTTGGAATTCACTGTACATGTGTCCTGTCGCAGTGTCTACATGTGTGCTAAGTTTCATAGTTGTCAGTTTTGTGGTTAGGCCAATACGGGGGACAGAGGGAAATGGTAATAGCATTTCCAAAATGGCGGCCAATCCAAGATGGCAGCGACATATATGGGACATACATATGTTCCAGATGAGGAAATTGATCACTACAGCAAGTTTTAAATGTCTAAAACATAATGGTGATTTTTAATGAATTTATGAATTAAAAAAAAAATATTATGCTCTATAGCGCCCCCATTTGATTCTATTGAGCCAATATTTTACAGTTTGGCTCAGAAGGTCAGTGCAAGTATAGAAACCAAATTTTATTAGTATCCATTGAAGAATTGAATAGTTATTAACGTTTTTGTGACTAGCCACGCCCACAACAATCTTTATTGGCTTACTGCAATCAGAACATTCGGAAAATCAGGAAATTTGCTTTGTGATTCTTTAGAGAATCGTCCCCTGAACAAAAGGGTGTGAGTTGCATGTTTATCTGTCAAATGGTCTCGGAGGAGTTTGATTTTATAGGTTTTTCACAAAATGCAAATTTGCAAAAGATCCAATATGGCAGACGTCATTGGTCCTAATAGCAAAGTTATTTGACACGAACCAAGGAATTTAACGCAAAAAGAAATTTGAAGATAGGCTAAACGGTTCAAAAGTTATAGCCCAAAAGATTATAGAATTTCACTTTGTCTCTATAGCGCCACCATCAGGTCAATTGGGGTGGAATTCACTGTACATGTGTCCTGTTGCAGTGTCTACATGTGTGCTAAGTTTCATAGTTGTCAGTTTTGTGGTTAGGCCAATACGGGGGACAGAGGGAAATGGTAATAGCATTTCCAAAATGGCGGCCAATCTAAGATGGCAGAGACATATATGGGACATACATATGTTCCAGATGAGGAAATGAATCACTACAGCAAGTTTTAAATGTCTAAAACATAATGGTGATTTTTAATGAATTTATGAATTAAAATAAATATATTATGCTCTATAGCGCCCCCATTTGATTCTATTGAGCCAATATTTTACAGTTTGGCTCAGAAGGTCAGTGCAAGTATAGAAACCAAATTTTATTAATATCCATTGAAGAATTTAATAGTTATTAACGTTTTTGTGACTAGCCACGCCCACAACAATCTTTATTGGCTTACTGCAATCAGAACATTCGGAAAATCAGGAAATTCGCTTTGTGATTCTTTAGAGAATCGTCCCCTGAACAAATGGGTGTGAGTTGCATGTTTATATGTCAAATGGTCTCGGAGGAGTTTGATTTTATAGGTTTTTCACAAAATGCAAATTTGCAAAAGATCCAATATGGCAGACGTCATTGGTCCTAATAGCAAAGTTATTTGACACGAACCAAGGAATTTAACGCAAAAAGAAATTTGAAGATAGGCTAAACGGTTCAAAAGTTATAGCCCAAAAGATTATAGAATTTCACTTTGTCTCTATAGCGCCACCATCAGGTCAATTGGGGTGGAATTCACTGTACATGTGTCCTGTTGCAGTGTCTACATGTGTGCTAAGTTTCATAGTTGTCAGTTTTGTGGTTAGGCCAATACGGGCGACAGAGGGAAATGGTAATAGCATTTCCAAAATGGCGGCCAATCCAAGATGGCAGCGACATATATGGGACATACATATGTTCCAGATGAGGAAATTGATCACTACAGCAAGTTTTAAATGTCTAAAACATAATGGTGATTTTTAATGAATTTATGAATTAAAATAAATATATTATGCTCTATAGCGCCCCCATTTGATTCTATTGAGCCAATATTTTACAGTTTGGCTCAGAAGGTCAGTGCAAGTATAGAAACCAAATTTTATTAATATCCATTGAAGAATTGAATAGTTATTAATGTTTTTGTGACTAGCCACGCCCACAACGTCTGCCATATTGGATCTTTTGCAAATTTGCATTTTGTGAAAAAATGCAAATCGAACTCCTCCGAGACCATTTGACATATAAACATGCAACTCACACCCTTTTGTTCAGGGGACGATTCTCTAAAGAATCACAAAGCGATTTTCCTGATTTTCCGAATGTTCTGATTGCAGTAAGCCAATCTTTATTGGCTTACTGCAATCAGAACATTCGGAAAATCAGGAAAATCGCTTTGTGATTCTTTAGAGAATCGTCCCCTGAACAAAAGGGTGTGAGTTGCATGTTTATATGTCAAATGGTCTCGGAGGAGTTCGATTTTATAGGTTTTTCACAAAATGCAAATTTGCAAAAGATCCAATATGGCAGACGTCATTGGTCCTAATAGCAAAGTTATTTGACACGAACCAAGGAATTTAACGCAAAAAGAAATTTGAAGATAGGCTAAACGGTTCAAACGTTATAGCCCAAAAGATTATAGAATTTCACTTTGTCTCTATAGCGCCACCATCAGGTCAATTGGGGTGGAATTCACTGTACATGTGTCCTGTTGCAGTGTCTACATGTGTGCTAAGTTTCATAGTTGTCAGTTTTGTGGTTAGGCCAATACGGGGGACAGAGGGAAATGGTAATAGCATTTCCAAAATGGCGGCCAATCTAAGATGGCAGAGACATATATGGGACATACATATGTTCCAGATGAGGAAATTAATCACTACAGCAAGTTTTAAATGTCTAAAACATAATGGTGATTTTTAATGAATTTATGAATTAAAATAAATATATTATGCTCTATAGCGCCCCCATTTGATTCTATTGAGCCAATATTTTACAGTTTGGCTCAGAAGGTCAGTGCAAGTATAGAAACCAAATTTTATTAATATCCATTGAAGAATTTAATAGTTATTAACGTTTTTGTGACTAGCCATGCCCACAACAATCTTTATTGGCTTGCTGCAATCAGAACATTTGGAAAATCAGGAAAATCGCTTTGTGATTCTTTAGAGAATCGTCCCCTGAACAAAAGGGTGTGAGTTGCATGTTGATATGTCAAATGGTCTCGGAGGAGTTCGATTTTATAGGTTTTTCACAAAATGCAAATTTGCAAAAGATCCAATATGGCAGACGTCATTGGTCCTAATAGCAAAGTTATTTGACACGAACCAAGGAATTTAACGCAAAAAGAAATTTGAAAATAGGCTAAACGGTTCAAAAGTTATAGCCCAAAAGATTATAGAATTTCACTTTGTCTCTATAGCGCCACCATCAGGTCAATTGGGTTGGAATTCGCTGTACATGTGTCGTTTCGCAGTCTCTACATGTGTGCAAAGTTTCAGCAAAAGTTAGCATGTGGTTTTGCTGCAATTGTAACAAATGTGGGAATAATAATAATAATAAATATAGCTGCAAGCAGCGATTTCCGGGGACCGTGCGGCATTAGCGGCATCTGTCAAACGCAGAAACTGTAAAATGGTAGACAACTCTAGACAGGGTTGACCCGAAATACAAATATTTGTTTCTAATCAGGGCTTTTGCCATTGCTGATGGTATCTTAACCCGATCCAGTAAGGGCTTGCGTATTAAGTCTTTTAAGTACAAGTGAAACAGTGAACAGTTAATACTGTTAAATTTCTTTTGCAATAAAAAGGTGTTTCTTAATGTGAAAACAACATTAAAAGAAGCATTGAATTTGCACAATAGTTCAAATTAAAGCCAAACATTAACCAAGCCATTGGTACCAAGACGAAATTGAACCACTGATCACATACATGGAAAGCCAATACTGTATCCACTAGGGCAAAGCAGGTTAACAGAAATGGGAAGGCCAAATAAGACTTGTGTGTTGCGGTATCAGATTGTTTTGGCTTACTGACTTCATAATTCAAACAGATAACAGGTAATATTGTGAAATTTCCTAGCCATTGCAATAAAAAGAACATTTTTACAATGACGTGCACATTGTGTGCCTCAAAAAAAGCTTGGGAACAGCTGGGGATCGAACCACCAACCTACTACACGGCAGTCAAATGCCTTAACCACTAAGCTACAGGAACTTTCACAGTTGCTATAGAAGGTAGACGGCCTGTTAAGCAGAGATAGTGTACTTGGTGGATGGCATACCTGCCATCCCAACATTTGTATTTCTTTAGTGCCACCACGCAGATTGATTGAGTTTAAACTGCAGGGCTCAAGTCTTGATCTAACTCTCAATCAACCCACCAAGTTTCAGAACTTTATATCAAACGGTTTTAGAAGTACTAGCATTTGTGCGATAAGCCACGCCTAATGCAAAATCCATTGGCTTCTCTTTCGGCCAAGTTTTGACATACACCTATGTAAAGTAATGCGTGTATGTAGGGAAGCGGTTTGAGTACCCTGAACAGGTTTGGTGCAAATTGGTCTAATTCTGTAGGAGGAATAGCATTTTAAGTGTTTTACAAAAAATGCTAATTAGCGGAAAATCGAAGATGGCAGACTTCATGGTTTCTTGAGGCAAATTTGTTGGGCAGGAGTAGCGGGATGTATACACCAAATTTTGTGACTGATGATCAAACGGGGCGTCGGCAGTGGGCGTGTCAATGATTTTTAGTGAATTTTTAAATATTTTCTTATATTTGGATCTCTATAGCGCCACCACGTGGCTCGATAGGGTTGAAACTGGAGAGGTCAGGTCCAGATTCTACTCTTAAAAGACCATCCAAGTTTCATAATTTTCTGTGAAATGGTTTTGGAATTATTAGCATTTTTGTGATAAGCCACGCCCACTGGATATTTATTGGTTCGTCATTCGGCCATCTTTTAAAATATCAAAATTCTGTTTATAACTTTTATGAGACATGGTGTATGGAGTGTGTTTAACAGGTTTCATGTAAATTGGTCAAATTTTATAGGAGGAGTAGTATTTTAAGTGTTTTACAAGTAATGCTAATTAGCGGAAAATCCAATAGGGCTAACTTGATGGTTCCCAGAGGCAAATTTGTTCAGTATGAGCAGCCGGACCTCTCTCGCACATTTTGTGACTCTAGATAAAACGGGGCGTATTCAGTGGGCGTGTCAATGATTTTTAGTGAATTTTTAAATATTTTCTTATATTTGGATCGATATAGCGCCACCACGTGGCTCGATTGGGTTGAAACTGTAGGGGTCAATTCCTCATGTTACTCTTAATAGATCTACCAGGTTTCATAACTTTCTGTCAAATGATTTTGGAATTATCAGCATTTTTGTGATAAGTCACGCCCATTGAAAATTAATTGGCTCGTCATTCGGCCATCTTTTAAAATATCAAAATTCTGAATATAACTTTTATGAAGCATGGTCTAACGAGTTTGTGTACCTCGTTTCATGTAAATTAGCCAAATTTTGTAGGAGGAGTAGCATTTTAAGTGTTATACAAAAAATGCTAATTAGCGGAAAATCCAATATGGCTGACTTCATGGATTCTTGAGGCAAATTTGTTCAGCATGAGCAGAGAGACCTGTACACCACATATTGTGACTCTAGGTCAAACGGGGCGTCGCCAGTGGGCGTGTCAATGTCACAATATTTACACGTGCACTACAGCGCCACCAACTGGCCTATCGCCACGAAATTCGGTGTGAGCTTGTATGATGACAGCTTCTAACTATTTGCCAAGTTTCATGCTAATCAGCCAAGCGGTTAAGGAAAAACTCAAAGAAGTAATAAATGAGTACATTTAAGCCAAAATGTCGGCAAATTCAAGATGGCGCCCACCAAATTAGTAAAGTTCTATGATCCAAATCCGGCTCTTTGTCACTGTAGCAAGTTGCACATCTCTGCAAAGGAACTGTGATTTTTAGTGAATTTTTAAATATTTTTTTATATTTGGAACTCTATAGCGCCACCACATGGATGGATTGGCATAAAACTGTACATGTCTAGTCCTATTGGCACTCGTAACATAACTACCAAGGTTCATAGCTTTCTGTCTAATCGTTTTGGAATTATTAGCATTTTTGTGATAAGCCACGCCCAGTGAAATTTCATTGGCTCGTCATTCGGCCATATTTGAAAATATCAAAATTCCAAATATAACTTTTATGAGACATGGTCTAAGGAGTATGTAAACCAAGTTTCATCTCAATTGGTCAAATTTTGTAGGAGGAGTAGCATTTTAAGCGTTTTACAAAAAATGCTAATTAGCAAAAAATCCAATATGGCGGACTTTATGGGTCCTTGAGGCAAATTTGTTCAGAATGAGCAAATGGACATGCATACCAAATTTTGTGACTCTAGGTGAAACGGGGCGTCGGCAGTGGGCGTGTCAATGTCAAAATTTTGTCACGTGCACTACAGCGCCACCAGGTGTTCAATCTGCGTCATAATATACTGGATTCAAGATTTTGGGAATCGCAACAAGCGTGCCAAGTCTGGTGATTCTAGGACAAACCAGCTCATGGGAATTTTAGGTGAAAGGGGAGAAGAAAAAAAATAAAATAAAAATATAGCTGCAAGCAGCGATTTCCGGGGACCGTGCGGCATTAGCGGCATTTGTGAAACGCAGAAACCGCAAAATGGTAGACAGCTCTAGACAGGGTTGACCCAAAATACAAATATTTGTTTCTAATCAGGGCTTTTGCCATTGCTGATGGTATCTTTACCCGATCCGGTAAGGGCTTGCGTATTAAGTCTTTGAAGTACAAGTGAAACAGTGAACAGTTAATACTGTTACATTTCTTAACATTTGCAATAAAAAGGTGTTTCTTAATGTGAAAACAACATTAAAAGAAGCATAGCATTTGCACAATAGTTTTGCCAAACATTAACCAAGCCATTGGTACCAAGCCGGAATTGACCACATACACATGGAAAGCCAATACTGTATCCACTAGGCCTAAGCAGGTTAACAGAAATGAGGAGGCCAAATAAGACTTGTGTGTTGCGGTATCACATTGTTTTGGCTTACTGACTTCATAATTCAAACAGATAACTGGTAATATTGTGAAATTTCCTAGCCTTTGCAATAAAAAGAACATTCTTACAATGACGTGCACATTGTGTGCCTCAAAAAAAACTAGGGAACAGGTGGGGATCGAACCACCGACTTACTACACGGCAGTCAAATGCCTTAACCACTAAGCTACAGAATCTTTCACAGTTGGTATAGTAGGTAGATGGCCTGTTAAGCAGAGATAGTGTACTTGGCGGATGGCATACCTGCCATCCCAACATTTGTATTTCTTTAGTGCCACCACGCAGATTGATTGGGTTAAAACTGCAGGGCTCGAGTCTTGATCTAACTCTCAATCAACCCACCAAGTTTCAGAACTTTATGTCAAACGGTTTTAGAAGTACTAGCATTTGTGCGATAAGCCATGCCCAATGCAAAATCCATTGGCTTCTGATTCGGCCAAATTTTGACATACGCCTTACTAAAGTAATGCGTGTATGTAGGGAAGCGGTTTCAGTACCTTGAACAGGTTTGGTGCAAATTGGTCAAATTCTGTAGGAGGAGTAGCATTTTAAGTGTTTTACAAAAAATGCTAATTAGCGGAAAATTGAAGATGGCACACTTCATGGTTTCTTGAGGCAAATTTGTTGGGCAGGAGTAGCGGGATGTATCCACCAACTTATGTGACTGTAGATCAAACGGGGCGTCGGCAGTGGGCGTGTCAATGATTTTTAGTGAATTGTAAAATATTTTCTTATATTTGGATCTCTATAGCGCCACCACATGGCTCGATTGGGTTGAAACTGGAGAGGTCAGGTCCAGATGTTACTCTTAAAAGACTTTCCAAGTTGCATAACTTTCTGTGAAATGGTTTTGGAATTATTAGCATTTTTGTGATAAGCCACGCCCACTGGATATTTATTGGCTCGTCATTCGGCCATCTTTTAAAATATCAGAATTCTGTATATAAGTTTTATGCTGCATGGTGTATGGAGTGTGTTTACCAGGTTTCATGTAAATTGGTCAAATTTTATAGGAGGAGTAGTATTTTAAGTGTTTTACAAGTAATGCTAATTAGCGGAAAATCCAATAGGGCTAACTTGATGGTTCTCTGAGGCAAATTTGTTCAGTATGAGCAGACGGACCTCTATCCCACATTTTGTGACTCTAGATAAAACGGGGCGTATGCAGTGGGCGTGTCAATGATTTTTAGTGAATTTTTAAATATTTTCTTATATTTGGATCTCTATAGCGCCACCACGTGGTTCGATTGGGTTGAAACTGTAGAGGTCAATTCCACATGTTACTCTTAATAGATCTACCGGGTTTCATAACTTTCTGTCAAATGATTTTGGAATTATCAGCATTTTTGTGATAAGTCACGCCCATTGAAAATTAATTGGCTCGTCATTCGGCCATCTTTTAAAATATCACAATTTTGAATATAAATTTTATGAAGCATGGTCTAAGGAGTTCTTGTCCCACGTTTCATGTAAATTGACCAAATTTTGTAGGAGGAGTAGTATTTTAAGAGTTTTACAAGTAATGCTAATTAGCGGAAAATCCAATATGGCTGACTTCATGGATCCTTGAGGTAAATTTGTTCAACATGAGCAGAGGGACCTGTTTACCACATTTTGTGACTTTAGGTCAAACGGGGCATCGGCAGTGGGCGTGTCAATGATTTTTAGTGAATTTTTAAATATTTTCTTATATTTGGATTGATATAGCGCCACCACGTGGCTCGATTGGGTTAAAACTGTAGGGGTCTATTCCTCATGTTACTCTTAATAGATCTACCAGGTTTCATAACTTTCTGTCAAATGATTTTGGAATTATCAGCATTTTTGTGATAAGTCACGCCCATTGAAAATTAATTGGCTCGTCATTCGGTCATCTTTTAAAATATCAAAATTCTGAATATAACTTTTATGAAGCATGGTCTAACGAGTTTGTGTACCTCGTTTCATGTAAATTGGCCAAATTTTGTAGGAGGAGTAGCATTTTAAGTGTTATACAAAAAATGCTAATTAGCGGAAAATCCAATATGGCTGACTTCATGGATCCTTGAGGTAAATCTGTTCAGCATGAGCAGAGAGACCTGTACACCACATTTTGTGACTCTAGGTCAAACGGGGCGTCGCCAGTGGGCGTGTCAATGTCACAATATTAACACGTACACTACAGCGCCACCAACTGGCCTATCGCCACGAAATTCGGTGTGAGCTTGTATGATGACAACTTCTAACAACTTACCAAGTTTCATGCTAATAAGCCAAGCGGTTAAGGAAAACCTCAAAGAAGTAATAAATGAGTACATTTAAGCAAAAATGTCGGCAAATTCAAGATGGCGCCCACCAAATTAGTAAAGTTCTATGATCCAAATCCGGCTCTTTGTCACTGTAGCAAGTTATACATCTCTGCAAAGGAACTGTGATTTTTAGTGAATTTTTTTATATTTCTTTATATTTGGAACTCTATAGCGCCACCACATGGATAGATTGGGATAAAACTGTACATGTCTAGTCCTAATGGGACTCTTAAAAGACCTACCAAGTTTCATAGCTTTCTGTCAAATCGTTTTGGAATTATTAGCATTTTTGTGATAAGCCACGCCCAGTGAAATTTCATTGGCTCGTCATTCGGCCATATTTGAAAATATCAAAATTCCAAATATAACTTTTATGAGACATGGTCTAAGGAGTATGTAAACCGAGTTTCATCTCAATTGGTCAAATTTTGTAGGAGGAGTAGCATTTTAAGCGTTTTACAAAAAATGCTAATTAGCAAAAAATCCAATATGGCGGACTTTATGGGTCCTTGAGGCAAATTTGTTCAGAATGAGCAAATGGACATGCTTACCAAATTTTGTGACTCTAGGTGAAACGGGGCGTCGGCAGTGGGCGTGTCAATGTCAAAATTTTGTCACGTGCACTACAGCGCCACCAGGTGTTCAATCTGCGTCATAATATAGAGGATTCAAGAGTTTGGGATTCCCAACAAGCGTGCCAAGTCTGGTGATTCTAGGACAAACCAGCTCATGGGAACTTTAGGTGAAAGGGGAGACAAAAAAAAATAAAAAAAATAATAATAATAAAAAGAATCAGAACAAAAACAATAGGGTACCTGCAGCTTCGCTGCACGGTCCCCTAATAAAAATATAGCTGCAAGCAGCGATTTCCGGGGACCGTGAGGAATCAGCGGCATTTGTCAAACGCAGAAACCGCAAAATGGTAGACAACTCTACACAGGGTTGACCCAAAATACAAATATTTGTTTCTATTCAGGGCTTTTGCCATTGCTGATGGTATCTTTACCCGATCCGGTAAGGGCTTGCGTATTAAGTCTTTTAAGTACACGTGAAACAGTGAACAGTTAATACTGTTACATTTCTTAACTTTTGCAATAAAAAGGTGTTTCTTAATGTGAAAACAACATTAAAAGAAGCATAGCATTTGCACAATAGTTTTGCCAAACATTAACCAAGCCATTGGTACCAAGCCGGAATTGACCACATACACATGGAAAGCCAATACTGTATCCACTAGGCCTAAGCAGGTTAACAGAAATGAGCAGGCCAAATAAGACTTGTGTGTTGCGGTATCACATTGCTTTGGCTTACTGACTTCATAATTCAAACAGATAACTGGTAATATTGTGAAATTTCCTAGCCTTTGCAATAAAAAGAACATTCTTACAATGACGTGCACATTGTGTGCCTCAAAAAAAACTCGGGAACAGGTGGGGATCGAACCACCAACCTACTACACGGCAGTCAAATGCCTTAACCACTAAGCTACAGGAACTTTCACAGTTGGTATAGTAGGTAGACGGCCTGTTAAGCAGAGATATTGTACTTGGCGGATGGCATACCTGCCATCCCAACATTTGTATTTCTTTAGTGCCACCACGGAGATTGATTGGGTTTAAACTGCAGGGCTCAAGTCTTGATCTAACTCTCAATCAACCCACCAAGTTTCAGAACTTTATATCAAACGGTTTTAGAAGTACTAGCATTTGTGCGATAAGCCACGCCCAATGCAAAATCCATTGGCTTCTCATTCGGCCAATTTTTGACATACACCTTAGTAACGTAATGTGTGTATGTAGGGAAGCGGTTTGAGTACCTTGAACAGGTTTCGTGCAAATTGGTCAAAGTCTGTAGGAGGAGTAGCATTTTAAGTGTTTTACAAAAAATGCTAATTAGTGGAAAATCGAAGAAGGCAGACTTCATGGTTTCTTGAGGCAAATTTGTTGGGCAGGAGTAGCGGGATGTGTCCACCAACTTATGTGACTGTAGATCAAACGGGGCGTCGGCAGTGGGCGTGTCAATGCTTTTAAGTTAATTTTTAAATATTTTCTTATATTTGGATCTCTATAGCGCCACCACATGGCTCGATTGGGTTGAAACTGGAGACGTCAGGTCCTGATGTTACTCTTAAAAGAATTTCCAAGTTTCATAACTTTCTGTGAAATGGTTTTGGAATTATTAGCATTTTTGTGATAAGCCACGCCCACTGGATATTTATTGGCTCGTCATTCGGCCATCTTTTTAATATATCAAAATTCTGTACATAGGTTTTATGAGGCATGGTGTAAGGAGTGTGTTTACCAGGTTTCATGTAAATTGGTCAAAATTTATAGGAGGAGTAGTATTTTAAGTGTTTTACAAGTAATCGCTAATTAGCGGAAAATCCAATAGGGCTAACTTGATGGTTCTGTGAGGCAAATTTGTTCAGTATGAGCAGACGGACCTCTATCCCACATTTTGTGACTCTAGATAAAACGGGGCGTATGCAGTGGGCGTGTCAATGATTTTTAGTGAATTTTTAAATATTATTCTTATATTTGGATCTCTATAGCGCCACCACGTGGTTAGATTGGGTTGAAACTGTAGAGGTCAATTCCACATGTTACTCTTAATAGATCTACCGGGTTTCATAACTTTCTGTCAAATGATTTTGGAATTATCAGCATTTTTGTGATAAGTCACGCCCATTGAAAATTAATTGGCTCGTCATTCGGCCATCTTTTTAAAATATCACAATTTTGAATATAAATTTTATGAAGCATGGTCTAAGGAGTTCTTGTCCCACGTTTCATGTAAATTGACCAAATTTTGTAGGAGGAGTAGTATTTTAAGAGTTTTACAAGTAATGCTAATTAGCGGAAAATCCAATAATGGCTGACTTCATGGATCCTTGAGGTAAATTTGTTCAACATGAGCAGAGGGACCTGTATACCACATTTTGTGACTTTAGGTCAAACGGGGCATCGGCAGTGGGCGTGTCAATGATTTTTAGTGAATTTTTAAATATTTTCTTATATTTTGGATTGATATAGCGCCACCACGTGGCTCGATTGGGTTAAAACTGTAGGGGTCTATTCCTCATGTTACTCTTAATAGATCTACCAGGTTTCATAACTTTCTGTCAAATGATTTTGGAATTATCAGCATTTTTGTGATAAGTCACGCCCCATTGAAAATTAATTGGCTCGTCATTCGGTCATCTTTTAAAATATCAAAATTCTGAATATAACTTTTATGAAGCATGGTCTAACGAGTTTGTGTACCTCGTTTCATGTAAATTGGCCAAATTTTTGTAGGAGGGAGTAGCATTTTAAGTGTTATACAAAAAATGCTAATTAGCGGAAAATCCAATATGGCTGACTTCATGGATCCTTGAGGTAAATCTGTTCAGCATGAGCAGAAAGACCTGTACACCACATTTTGTGACTCTAGGTCAAACGGGCGTCGCCAGTGGGCGTGTCCAATGTCACAATATTTACACGTACACTACAGCGCCACCAACTGGCCTATCGCCACGAAATTCGGTGTGAGGCTTGTATGATGACAACTGCTAACTACTTGCCAAGTTTCATGCTAAATCAGCCAAGCGGTTAAGGAAAACCTCAAAGAAGTAATAAATGAGTACATTTAAGCAAAAATGTCGGCAAATTCAAGATGGCGCCCACCAAATTAGTAAAGTTCTATGATCCAAATCCGGCTCTTTGTCACTATAGCAAGTTATACATCTCTGCAAAGGAACTGTGATTTTTAGTGAATTTTTTTATATTTCTTTATATTTGGAACTCTATAGCGCCACCACATGGATAGATTGGGATAAAACTGTAACATGTCTAGTCCTAATGGGACTCTTAAAAGACCTAACCAAGTTTCATAGCTTTCTGTCAAATCGTTTTGGAATTATTAGCATTTTTGTGATAAGCCACGCCCAGTGAAATTTCATTGGCTCGTCATTCGGCCATATTTGAAAATATCAAAATTCCAAATATAACTTTTATGAGACATGGTCTAAGGAGTATGTAAACCGAGTTTCATCTCAATTGGTCAAATTTTGTAGGAGGAGTAGCATTTTAAGCGTTTTACACAAAAAATGCTAATTAGCAAAAAAATCCAATATGGCGGACTTTATGGGTCCTTGAGGCAAATTTGTTCAGAATGAGCAAATGGACATGCATACCAAATTTTGTGACCTCTAGGTGAAACGGGGCGTCGGCAGTGGGCGTGTCAATGTCAAAATTTTGTCACGTGCACTACAGCGCCACCAGGTGTTCAATCTGCGGTCATAATATAATGGATTCAAGAGTTTGGGAATCCCAACAAGCGTGCCAAGTCTGGTGATTCTAGGACAAACCAGCTCATGGGAATTTTAGGTGAAAGGGGAGGAAAAAAAAAAAAATTAAAAAAAATATAGCTGCAAGCAGCGATTTCCGGGGACCGTGCGGCATTAGCGGCATTTGTCAAACGCAGAAACCGCAAAATGGTAGACAACTCTAGACAGGGTTGACCCAAAATACAAATATTTGTTTCTAATCAGGGCTTTTGCCATTGCTGATGGTATCTTAACCCGATCCAGTAAGGGCTTGCGTATTAAGTCCTTTTAAGTACAAGTGAAACAGTGAACAGTTAATACTGTTAAATTGCTTAACTTTTGCAATAAAAAGGTGTTTCTTAATGTGAAAACAAAATTGAAAGAAGCATAGCATTTGCACAGTAGTTTTGCCAAACTTTAACCTAGCCATTGGTACCAAGGCGGAATTGAAACCGCTGACCACATACATGGAAAGCCAATACTGAATCCGCTAGGCCAAAGCAGGTTAACAGAAATGAGGAGGCCAAATAAGACTTGTGTGTTGTGGTATCAGATTGTTTTGGCTTACTGACTTCATAATTCAAACAGATAACAGGTAATATTGTGAAATTTCCTAGCGTTTGCAATAAAAAGAACATTCTTACAATGTCGTGCACATTGTGTGCCTCAAAAAAAACTCTGGAATAGGTGGGGATCGAACCACCAACCTACTACACGGCAGTCGAATGCCTTAACCACTAAGCTACAGGAACTTTCACAGTTGGTATAGTAGGTAGACGGCCTGTTAAGCAGAGATAGAGTACTTGGCGGATGGCATACCTGCCATCCCAACATTTGTATTTCTTTAGTGCCACCATGCAGATTGATTGGGTTAAAACTGCAGGGCTTGATCTAACTCTCAATCAACCCACCAAGTTTCAGAACTTTATATCAAACGGTTTTAGAAGTACTTGCATTTGTGCGATAAGCCACGCCCAATGCAAAATCCATTGGCTTCTCATTCGGCCAATTTTTGACATACACCTTAGTAAAGTAATGCGTGTATGTAGGGAAACGGTTTGAATACCTTGAACAGGTTTGGTGCACATTGGTCAAATTCTGTAGGTTAAGTTCTTAAGTGTTTTACAAAAAATGCTAATTAGCGGAAAATCGAAGATGGCAGACTTCATGGTTTCTTGAGGCAAATTTGTTGGGCAGCAGTAGCGGGATGTATCCACCAACTTATGTGACTGTAGATCAAACGGGGCGTCGGCAGTGGTCGTGTCAATGATTTTTAATGAATTTTTAAATATTTTCTTACATTTGGATCTCTATAGCGCCACCACATGGCTCGATTGGGTTGAAACTGGAGAGGTCAGGTCCAGATGTTACTCTTAAAAGACTTTCCAAGTTTCATAACCTTCTGTGAAATGGTTTTGGAATTATTAGCATTTTTGTGATAAGCCACGCCCACTGGATATTTATTGGCTCGTCATTCGGCCATCTTTTAAAATATCAAAATTCTGTATAGAGGTTTTATGCTGCATGGTGTAAGGAGTGTGTTTACCAGGTTTCAGGTAAATTGGTCAAATCTTATAGGAGGAGTAGTATTTTAAGTGTTTTACAAGAAATGCTAATTAGCGGAAAATCCAATAGGGCTAACTTAATGGTTCCTTGAGGCAAATTTGTTCAGTATGAGCAGACGGACCTCTATCCCACAATTTGTGACTCTAAATAAAATGGGGCGTATGCAGTGGGCGTGTCAATGATTTTTAGGGAATTTTTAAATATTTTCTTATATTTGGATCTCTATAGCGCCACCACGTGGCTTGATTGGGTTGCAACTGGAGAGGTCGGGTCCGGATGTTACTCTTAAAAGGCCTTCCAAGGTTCGTAACTTTCTGTGAAATGGTTTTGGAATTATTAGCATTTTTGTGATAAGCCACGCCCACTGGATATTCATTGGCTCGTCATTCGGCCATCTTTTAAAATATCAAAATTCTGTTTATAACTTTTTTGAAGCATGGTGTAAGGAGTGTGTTTACCAGGTTTCATGTAAATTGGTCACATTTTATAGGAGGAGTAGTATTTTAAGTGTTTTACAAATAATGCTAATTAGCGGAAAATCCAATAGGACTAACGTCCTGGTTCCTTGAGGCAAATTTGTTCAGTATGAGCAGACGGACGTCTATCCCACATTTTGTGACTCTAGATAAAACGGGGCGTATGCAGTGGGCGTGTAAATTATTTTTTTTGTGAATTTTAAATATTTTCTTATATTTGGATCTATATAGCGCCACCACGTAGCTCGATTGGGTTGAAACTGTAGAGGTCAATTCCACATTTTACTCTTAATAGATCTCCCAGGTTTCATAACTTTCTGTCAAATGATTTTGGAATTATCAGCATTTTTGTGATAAGTCACGCCCATTGAAAATTCATTGGCTCGTCATTCGGCCATATTTTAAAATATCAAAATTCTGAATATAACTTTTATGACACATGGTCTAAGGAGTGTGTACACCAAGTTTCATCTCAATTGGTCAAACTTTGTAGGAGGAGTAGCATTTTAAGCGTTTTACAAAAAATGCTAATTAGCAAAAAATCCAATATGGCTGACTTTATGGGTCCTTGAGGCAAATTTGTTCAGAATGAGCAAATGGACATGCATACCAAATTTTGTGACTCTAGGTGAAACGGGGCGTCGGCAGTGGGCGTGTCAATGTCAAAATTTTGTCACGTGCACTACAGCGCCACCAGGTGTTCAATCTGCGTCATAATATAGAGGATTCAAGAGTTTGGGAATCCCAACAAGCGTGCCAAGTCTGGTGATTCTAGGACAAACCAGCTCACAGGAATTTTAGGTGAAAGGGGAGAAAAAAAATAATAATAAAAAGAATCAGAACAAAAACAATAGGGTACCTGCAGCTTCGCTGCACGGTCCCCTAATAAGAATCTGAACAAAAACAATAGGGTACCGGCAGCTTCGCTGCACGGTCCCCTAAATATAGCTGCAAGCAGCGATTTCCGGGGACCGTGCGGCATTAGCGGCATTTGTGAAACGCAGAAACCGCAAAATGGTAGACAGCTCTAGACAGGGTTGACCCAAAATACAAATATTTGTTTCTAATCAGGGCTTTTGCCATTGCTGATGGTATCTTTACCCGATCCGGTAAGGGCTTGCGTATTAAGTCTTTTAAGTACAAGTGAAACAGTGAACAGTTAATACTGTTACATTTCTTAACTTTTGCAATAAAAAGGTGTTTCTTAATGTGAAAACAACATTAAAAGAAGCATAGCATTTGCACAATAGTTTTGCCAAACATTAACCAAGCCATTGGTACCAAGCTGGAATTGACCACATACACATGGAAAGCCAATACTGTATCCACTAGGCCTAAGCAGGTTAACAGAAATGAGGAGGCCAAATAAGACTTGTGTGTTGCGGTATCAGATTGTTTTGGCTTACTGACTTCATAATTCAAACAGATAACAGGTAATATTGTGAAATTTCCTAGCCTTTGCAATAAAAAGAACATTCTTACAATGACGTGCACATTGTGTGCCTCAAAAAAAACTCGGGAACAGGTGGGGATCGAACCACCAACCTACTACACGGCAGTCAAATGCCTTAACCACTAAGCTACAGAAACTTTCACAGTTGGTATAGTAGGTAGACGGCCTGTTAAGCAGAGATAGTGTACTTGGCGGATGGCATACCTGCCATCCCAACATTTGTATTTCTTTAGTGCCACCACGCAGATTGATTGGGTTAAAACTGCAGGGCTCGAGTCTTGATCTAACTCTCAATCAACCCACCAAGTTTCAGAACTTTATATCAAATGGTTTTAGAAGTACTAGCATTTGTGCGATAAGCCACGCCCAATGCAAAATCCATTGGCTTCTCATTCGGCCAATTTTTGACATACGCCTTAGTAAAGTAATGGATGTATGTAGGGAAGCGGGTTCAGTACCTTGAACAGGTTTGGTGCAAATTGGTCAAATTCTGTAGGAGGAGTAGCATTTTAAGTGTTTTACAAAAAATGCTAATTAGCGGAAAATTGAAGATGGCAGACTTCATGGTTTCTTGAGGCAAATTTGTTGGGCAGGAGTAGCGGGATGTATCCACCAAATTTTGTGACTGTAGATCAAAGGGGGCGTCGGCAGTGGGCGTGTCAATGATTTTTAGTGAATTTATAAATATTTTGTAATATTTGGATCTCTATAGCGCCACCACGTGGCTCGATTGGGTTGAAACTGGAGAGGTCAGGTTCAGATTCTACTCTTAAAAGACCTTCCAAGTTTCATAACTTTCTGTGAAATGGTTTTGGAATTATTAGCATTTTTGTGATAAGCCACGCCCACTGGATATTTATTGGCTCGTCATTCGGCCATCTTTCAAAATATCAAAATTCTGAATATAACTTTTATGCTGCATGGTGTAAGGAGTGTGTTTACCAGGTTTCATGTAAATTGGTCAAATTTTATAGGAGGAGTAGTATTTTAAGTGTTTTACAAGTAATGCTAATTAGCGGAAAATCCAATAGGGCTAACTTGATGGTTCCTTGAGGCAAATTTGTTCAGTATGAGCAGCCGGACCTCTATCCCACATTTTGTGACTCTAGATAAAACGGGGCGTATTCAGTGGGCGTGTCAATGATTTTTAGTGAATTTTTAAATATTTTCTTATATTTGGATCGATATAGTGCCACCACGTGTCTCTATTGGATTGAAACTGTAGAGGTCAATTCCACATGTTACTCTTAATAGATATACCAGGTTTCATAACTTTCTGTCAAATGATTTTGGAATTATCAGCATTTTTGTGATAAGTCACGCCCATTGAAAATTCATTGGCTCGTCATTTGGCCATATTTTAAAATATCAAAATTCTGAATATAACTTTTATGAAGCATGGTCTAAGGAGTTTGTGTACCTCGTTTCATGTAAATTGGCCAAATTTTGTAGGAGTAGCATTTTAAGTGTTTTACAAAAAATGCTAATTAGCGGAAAATCAAATATGGCTGACTTCATGGATCCTTGCGGTACATTTGTTCAGCATGAGCAGAGGGACCTGTACAACACATTTTGTGACTCTAGGTCAAACGGGGCGTCGCCAGTGGGCGTGTCAATGTCACAATATTTACACGTGCACTACAGCGCCACCAACTAGCCTATCGCCACAAACTTCAGTGTGAGCTTGTATCATGACAATGTCTAACTACTTGCCAAGTTTCATGCTAATCAGCCAAGCGGTTAAGGAAAAACTCAAAGAAGTAATAAATGAGTACATTTAAGCCAAAATGTCGGCAAATTCAAGATGGCGCCCACCAAATTAGTAAAGTTCTATGATCCAAATCCGGCTCTTTGTCACTGTAGCAAGTTACACATCTCTGCAAAGGAACTGTGATTTTTAGTGAATTTTTTTATATTTCTTTATATTTGGAACTCTATAGCGCCACCACATGGATAGATTGGGATAAAACTGTACATGTCTAGTCCTATTGGCACTCGTAACAGACCTAGCAAGTTTCATAGCTTTCTGTCAAATCGTTTTGGAATTATTAGCATTTTTGTGGTAAGCCACGCCCAGTGAAATTTCATTGGCTCGTCATTCGGCCATCTTTGAAAATATCAAAATTCCAAATATAACTTTTATGAGACATGGTCTAAGGAGTATGTAAACCAAGTTTCATCTCAATTCAAATTTTCTAGGAGGAGTAGCATTTTAAGCGTTTTACAAAAAATGCTAATTAGCAAAAAATCCAATATGGCGGCCTTTATGGGTCCTTGAGGCAAATTTGTTCAGAATGAGCAAATGGACATGTATACCAAATTTTGTGACTCTAGGTGAAACGGGGCGTCGGCAGTGGGCGTGTCAATGTCAAAATTTTGTCACGTGCACTACAGCGCCACCAGGTGTTCAATCTGCGTCATAATATAGAGGATTCAAGAGTTTGGGAATCCCAACAAGCGTGCCAAGTCTGGTGATTCTAGGACAAACCAGCTCATGGGAATTTTAGCTGAAAGGGGAGAGAAAAAAAAAAAAAAAGAATCTGAACAAAAACAATAGGGTACCTGCAGCTTCGCTGCACGGTCCCCTAATAATAAAACCAGCGAAAACAATAGGGTTCCAGCACTACGTGCTTGGACCCCTAATAAGTAAATAATAGGCTCGTCAGGCAGCTTAACTCCTCCGCTGACAGTGAATACATCTTTGGTGTAGTGGTTAGCGCCGTGGCCTTTCCCCCTGAAGTTCAGTGGTTTGAGCCTTGCCAGAACCTCGTTCGTTACATAAGCAACGAAAGAAAAACTAAATAATCTAATATTATCTTAACTATATAATGCTTTTGGCAAACTGATAGGATCCATTTATTGCTGTCTACATTTATTCCCTCCTGCTGGGGGCGGAAGGGTATGTTTTCGGTGGTGTGGGTGAGTTTGTTTGTATGTTTGTTTGTTTGTGGGCAGGATTACGTAAAAACTACCAGACCAATTTGTGTGTAGTATAGTATGTACAGTGCATCCGGAAATTTTTAAAGTATCATATTTCATATTTGGTCGCATATCCTTTACATGCTGTTACTTCCTGAAGTCTGTGACCATCAACATCAAAAAACTGTCGATATCTTATTTTCAGGTACTGTTACAAGCGATACTATAACCTCTCTGCATTTGAATGGATCTCTATGGAAATTGGGGGGTGAGACTAGATTCAGCTGTAAATTACACTGGTACAGTATGGAACACATGGCTGGCTAAATGGCTGTAAGTTATCAAGGGTCTGAGCTATCAAAGGAGCCCCAAACCATCACTCTGTTGCCAGATATGGAGTAGATGTGGATGGATCACTGCAAGGGTTATTTCTCCTGACTTTTTTCCCCATAGAGTTCTATAGGAAAATGAGTCCGCTTTAACAGCATGTAAAGGATATGCGACCAAATATGAAATATGATACTTTAAAAATACGTTAAAGCAAAGGCTATGAATACTTATGTAAATGAGAAATTTTAGTTTTTTATTTTTAATAAATTTGCAAAGATCTCAAAAAAACTTTTTTCACATTGTCATTATGAGGTGTTGTGTGTAGAATTTTGAGGGAAAAAATGAAATTAATCAATTTTGGAATAAGGCTGTAACAGAACAAAATGTGGAAAAAGTGAAGCGCTGTGAATACTTTCCGGATGCACTGTATGTTTAGTATGGGCCAAGGAAGAACCCTTTACATTTTGGAGCGGATTTGATCAGTGGTTTTCGAAATAAATATAAATATATACGCGTTTACAATGTTTTGCAATGGGGGCGCCGCCATGTTTAGTGATTTTGACCACTAGATGGTGTCAGGCAGTGAGGCAGTGAAACGTGGGCAGCAACTGAAGCCCACGAATAGTTTTTCTATTTTTGTGTAATAATTTTGGCCTTTTCGTTTAGTAAATAGAATATATGCCTTACATTGCCCATTCTTCTAGTCCTCAACTAGTCCTCAACTTTAAACTTTAAAGTTTAAAACCCCGGAGCATAAATAGTTTGCTCTTTCAGAAAAACTACATCTAGTCTGCTGGATACAACAGGAACAGCTCTACGTTCGACATTCGAGGTACTTGGAAAATATAAGGTAATAACCATATTATTTCTGAAAATCGTAGTATTACGCTACATGTTTCTGTTCACGTGAAGTGGTCCCTTTCTCTGTGTTATTGGTAGCCTAGCCAATTTGGGTAGTTGATGTAACTGACTATTCGGGGGAGTATTCCAGAAAGCGGGTTTAGTGAAAACTTTGAGTTTGATAACCCTGAGATTAATTAAATTCAATCTCAGGGTTAGCAAACTCAGAGATTCCAGTAAACCCGTTTTCTGACATACCCCCCGATGTGATTGACCAGCGGAGTTCCGGTTAACAGATAGGCTATAGAAGTTCTTTCACCTATCTAATTAGCATTCTATCTGCCTATTCAAGCCATCATCAATTAACTGATAAGCAAATAGGCTAGCTAGTCAGGCAACCTCGCTAGCTAGAAGTAGCGAACTTGGGTGTACTGGCTTAGGAAGGTGACCAAAATAGTAACGTTATTACAACGGCGTTAGTTTCTAGGCTAGCTAGCCACACACCTTGTAGGCTTGTTACGCTTGGTAACGTTAGCCTAACCAGTATTAAATAACTTTTCCATTTGACTCTGAAGAAGACGTCGTTGACGTCGAAACGTCAGTCGTATTAAAATAAAAAAATTTTGCTCTGAGCTCTGTGTGCTCCAGTCCTCCTTATCTCGGGTTAGTCCTAGCGAAGTAGTCCGGGTTTGGTATTCTTTCCATTCACTGGTCCTTCTGTTGAGCACCTACAGTTCCTTGTTTATATAGCCGGCTTGTAGCGCGTTTGGGATCACCCCCTTTTTACTTTGTATTGTTAAAGTGAATCAGAACTCTCATGGTTAAAGGGTAAGTTCGCTATTTTGGACCTTGGACCCTATTTGCGGTCCGTCTTCCATGAACCTGACCCATGAAGTCCATTTTTTCGCTGATCGGTCCAGTATTGAGTTCGGTACAGATTTCCTGTAGGCGCTCACTGGGCTACAATGGAAGTGAACGGGGCAATCAGAAATGTTCGATAAATGTGCTTTCATGTACAATAAATGAGACGGGAAGCTCAGGGTGTATTGTTACCGGTCTCAGTATGCTCTCCTGTGAAATGTATCTCTATCCGAACATTTTTACGTGCTTGGCATGGCTTGGAAGTAAGCATTTCTCTGTTGCTTGTTTGCGCTGCACTCGCGGAGTACTATGTGTCGGGGGTAGGGGAGCGGGAAGGTGTGCCGGCCGTTTACGAAACTATCTAGCTGAGCAGTCTGCGTTTGTTTACCTGCAGCAACGTAGGCTACAATTTCCACAAAAAAACTTGGATGATGGATGACTATAATGATTACGAAGACGAAGAATTCGATTTTGACTTTGACGTTACTGGCTACAGATTTGAGCCAGAATACACGGACACGGAACTACAAGAGATGGATGATAAGAGAGCAAGAGAAGAGAGAGAGGCTGAAGTTGCGCAGGTAATGTTATCCGAATTCGCTGCCGAGGCTAGACCAAGAATTTCGGGGGACTTTTGGTGTTCTTGCAAGAGGTGCAAGCAGATGCCCAGAGAGGAGGAAAGTTTGTGTTGTAGGGAGTGGGATCTGTTGCTACCGAATGCCATTGAAAACCTGGATGTATCCGTGGATGACACTGGATCATCTCCATTGATTACCATTACACTATGACTGCCAACAGATATGTGATAGATGAGAACTTTGGACAGGACACCATGCGTCAAGCATTTGTAAATAAAACATTATAGAATTCTAAAAAGTTATAGTTGATGAACGTTTCCGACAGTTTTGTTACAAGAAAACAACTTATGTCAAGCTCGGATTTTGTTAGTTGGTATTGAGTGCTGGGTCAGAGGACGCGCTCAAAAAAAATAAAAATGTTAGTAACGTTATAGCTAAATATAACTTACCTCCGCTCCGGTGCTTGATAGTGCTGCAGGTCCGACACGAGGAACAGCTGTGTTCTTTAGAAACCAGTGTTTTGCTTCTGATTTGCGGTTACAGAAATCAGTAGCGTCGAAATGCGCTCCACAAACTCGCGAGTCTGCCAAACGGAGTTGATTGACTGGAGTGTTTATGTCGATCCGTAAGACAACCAGCCAAAGTCTCAATCTTTCTGGGTCAGAGAACGGGAGCCTGTGAAAACTGGTATTTGAGCGTCCAGACATTTTATTCCCACAACCGGGGACTGCACATTCGCGCACCATTGCTGTGATGAATTATTACAAATGATGATTACAAAAACTGCGTTACAAATATTTCTGCTGTAGGCTACTAGCTAGTAAACTCCAACGGGAGGTCAGGATTTGTGATCAACTGCTTTTCAAGCGGCCTCTCTACAACGTAGCTAGACTGCGGAAGTTTACAGTGCGAGGTAGTGCGGTCGGAGAAATAGTTCTGTTTCAAATGGAACTGTTGTTTCAACGTTCGGTTTGCGTTTGCGATAGCCTACATTTCACAGGAGAGCATACTGAGACCGTAAGAATACACACTGAGCTATAAAAGCACATTTATCGTTGTTTTTCCACAACATTTCTGATTGCCCCGTTCACTTCCATTGTAGCCCAGTGAGAGCCTACAGGAAATCTGTACCGAACTCAATACTGGACCGATCAGCGAAAAAATGGACTTCATGGGTCAGGTTCATGGAAGACGGACCGCAAATAGGGTCCAAGGTCCAAAATAGCGAACTTACCCTTTAATGTAGCCAATGTGGCTCCATTTTTTTTCTGTCTGTTGGTGCTGCAGGGAACTAACGTTACCTGCACACACAACAGAAAGGTAAAAAACGCTAGTTAGTTAGCTAGCTAAATATGGCCAATTGAACTCTGTTCACATCGTTAAAAGAACATTAGATGTACAAATTTTGATATAATGACATTAGCCTGGCTTCGCCAAGCCCAATTCGAAAAAAGTTAATGGGGTTTGACTGGAAACTCGATTCATTTTGGATTTCCAAGGGACCTTATCAACGATTGCAGACCAAAATTATTCTGCACGGAATTGGATAGACCTACAACCAATCTGAGCAATGAAACGTGGGTTAGTCATGTGGGTACAATCATCGTATTAGCCCTGCCCCATATTAGTTAAACGGTTGTGATTAACTGGGAATCAGTTTGAACGGGTGCTACCAGACTGATATGAGAGTGAAACAGAATGTGAGGTCACGTGATCAGGCTGGTAGCACCCGTTCAAACTGATTCCCAGTTAATTGTCAAAATGTATCTTCTATTGAGATTTTATTATACTCTAGGCCTACTAAATGATCTCTGATAGCCTACAAAGAAGGACAAATGGATCAAACACCATGCAAGATTACTGCTGTCAGTCCTGTCATATTTAACTAGTTTTCATTTAATTTTGACATGGAAAATATTTACCCATACATACTCTGTCTGCCCATGGTATGAGCTTCCCCTGCAGAGTCAGTAGTAAAAGCCCTTCAATAGTCCCAACAAATCTTCAAAACTAATTCCAACTGCTTATCAATGTATAACTGATTTTACGGTACATGCATCAACATGCAGCATGGGCGGAGGGATGCACTCTCCGAGCGACCTTTCTAGTTGAAATTATTTTGCCTATTGTTAATGTACAATGTACATGTCAGTGCAGGTCACAATAAGTCCTTATAAACCCTATGATGGGATAATTGATTACACCTGCTCTAGACTAAGTTGTTGTATCTATCGTGTAGATTAGCGGCCTCTGTCTGCAGAGGTGTGACTTGCATGCAGTACCGCATCTCAAGACACACTTGAGATTTCACGACTAGTCCAATGTTGTCTTGAACTCGCGACACATTTCACGATCTCTTTGAGTTACGAGCACTTTCGGGAAAGCGTTGTGAATGGTAAGTATATCTTCACGACACGTTTCACAACATACTTTTCGCTACGACATGCTTTGGGAAAGCCACCCCAGACTGTCGGGCTGGACAAAGAGAACAAAACTAGCTAGCTAACAATAGCCTAAACCACCAAAGAAGCAAACACAAACTCTAACCTTAGCTTCTAACAAAAAAAACACTTGTAGACAACATTTATTTTAACAATTCATTAAAGGTTTTTGGAATTTGCTTTTCAGGATTTTTCCAGTAGTTCCTCATCAGTTATTATTAGTAACATGGAAAGCGCAATAAGCATGTTTGCTTTCACATACGAGTTCGGTTACAACTTGGAAGCACAAACTTTTCAACAAAGTAGAAATATTATAAACGCAATATGACCATGCTTAGCCAAACTGCATATTTGCAATGGATTAGTAGCCCCGGGGGGTATACTACAAAGCAGGATTACTGAGTTCGCTGGTCCGAACCCAGAACCCTCCCGAGTATAACCCAGAACCCTCCCAAATCTGGAACATGGAATGAAGTAAAGAGAGCTTCCATCAGTGCAGTTTTATTTCGTTCCATTAGGGTCGTCAACATTACGGATATACTTTCTTGTTGCCGGATGCATCGACAATCTTATACCAACAATTGTCATGACCTCCACGTGGTGACGTGACTTCCTCTATAAATAGAAACACGTCAAGTTCTCTTTTCTCTGCTCGCCGATGCAGAGTTGAGACGTAAAACTTTTGTTTGTAAACCTGTGCTATCCCCCAGCCTTGCGACTATGGTCAGAGACTACGGTTGCTAAAAGACTACATACTGTGTATTGCTTTGTTTGTTATTGCTAACATCAACTTTGCAAATGTTTTCGTGTAGCATATAGTGCGGTTCGGCAATCTGTGCAGCCGCATTTATATTAGGAGTGTTTGCATTCTTTTTTGGCTCATATTGCATTTGCTATTTATTGTTTAAACAAGCAAGTTTGCAGGGCCTCTGGTTTTGCACCATCTTCTTTCTGCTGCCTGTAAGGTTGTCCTATTAGCAAGGATGGTATCTATCAGCCAGGGGCTAGGAGAGGATAACCTTGCAGCCCTGCTGACAAGGGGCCAGAGAGTCAAGTCAAACTCAAGTGTTGACAAGAGAGAGGAGAAGAATGTGGCTGCCGCAGTATCAGTGGAGAAAGATTCCAGAGATTAAAGAGATGTGGTGACAGCGGAGGAGATGGTGGAGGGAGAGAGGTTTCGTGTTTGCGATTCATAATGAAAAGAGTGGGTAGAGGAGAAAGGGGTTGAGAGGAATGTGACCGGAAAAAGGAGATAAGATAGCACTCACGTCGTTTAACTACCATGTATTCTTGCGCCCGTTACAAGTGAACTGGGCGTGTTGGTCTTAAGATGAGGAGTGGCCAGGATTATTTTAGGCGTATTGCTATCTTGAGCCAGCAGAAAGCGCTTACGCTAGAACCACCACAAACCTGGTCTAAAGTCATGTCGCAGTTGTTTACATGTTATTTTAACGGCGCATATAAGTGTGTCTACTTAGGCGTGTGCACAACGTGCGTACACCCTACAGTCTGTTACACACAGGGGCGCGCACAAACATGACTAAAATATCAAGATTACAATGTGAAATATTATTGTGTAGGCTATATCAAAAAATGCATAATAATAAAAGGGTCCATAGGTCAAAGACCACATACAGTGCCTTGCATAAGTATTCATCCCCCTTGGACTTTTCCACATTTTGTCATGTTACAACCGCAAATTAAAATGGATTTTATTGGGGTTGTATATAATGGACCAACACAAAATAGTCCATAATTTTGAAGAGGGGGGGAAATATACATGGTTTTCAAAATTATTTACAAATAAAAATCTGAAAAGTTTTGAGTGCATATGTATTCACCCCCTTTGCTGTGAAACCCCTAACTAAGATCAGGTGCAACCAATTGCCTTCAGAAGTCACGTAATTAGTTAAATAGAGTCCTCCTGTGTGCAAATTAATCGCAATATAAATACACCTGTTCCGTGAAGGCCTCAGAGTTTGTTAGAGAACATTACTAAACAAAGAGCATCATGAAGACCAAGGAGCTCACCAAACAGGTCAGGGATAAAGTTGTGGAAAAGTACAAAGCAGGGTTAGGTTATAAAAAAATATCCCAAGCCTTGAATATCTCACGCAGCACCATTAAATCCATCATTACAAAATGGAAAGAATATGGCACAACAGCAAATCTACCAAGAGAAGGCCGTCCACCTAAACTGACAGACCGGGCAAGGAGAGCGTTAATCAGAGAAGCAACCAAGAGGCCAATTGGTAACTGGAGGAGCTGGAAAGATCCACAGCTCAGGTGGGAGAATCTGTCCACAGGACAACTATTAGTCGTGCACTCCACAAATCTGGCCTTTATGGAAGAGTGGCGAGAAGAAAGCCGTTGCTGAAAGAAAGCCATAAGAAGTCCCGTTTGAAGTTTGCCACAAGCCATGTGGGAGACACAGCAAACATGTGGAAGAAGGTACTCTGGTCAGATGAGAGCAAAATTGAACTTTTTGGCCCTGGTGCAAAACGCTATGTGTGGCGGAAACCCAACACTGCACATCACCCTGAGCACACCATCCCCACAGTGAAACACGGTGGTGGCAGCATCATGCTGTGGGGATGCTTTTCATCAGCAGGTACTGGGAAACTGTTCAGGATTGAGGGCAAGATGGATGGAGCCAAATACAGGGCAATTCTTGAAGAAAACCTGTTTCAGTCTGCAAGAGACTTGAGACTGGGGCGGAGGTTCACCTTCCAGCAGGACAATGACGCTAAGCATACAGCCAGAGCTACACAGGAATGGTTTAAGGCAAAGAATGTTAATGTCTTAGAATGGCCCAGTCAAAGCCCAGACCTCAATCCAATTGAGAATCTGTGGCGAGACTTGAAAATTGCTGTTCACAGACGGTCTCCATCCAATCTGACTGAGCTTGAGCTATTTTGCCAAGAAGAGTGGGCAAAAATTGCAGTCTCTAGATGTGCAAAGCTGGTAGAGACATACCCAAAAAGACTTGCCGCTGTGATTGCAGTGAAAGGTGGTTCTACCAAGTATTGACTCAGGGGGGGTGAATACTTGTGCATCCAACAGATGTCTGCTTTTTTGTCTTAATTATTGTTTGTGTCACAACAAAAAGTATTTTGCACCTTCAAAGCACTATGCATGTTGTGTTAATCAAATGGTAAAAAATCCCAATAAAATCAATTTGAATTCCAGGTTGTAACACTGCAAAATGTGGAAAAGTCCAAGGGGGGTGAATACTTATTCAAGGCACTGTACCTGTCCCTCAGCTCACTCCATCAACATCCAGGCGATGTGCGATGGTATGAGACAATGGCTATCCATTAAAAAGGAGCTGATAACACCTATATCAAGCCTAATGCGCGAATGTCGTTTACACCTAATGCGTGAATTGTCATTCAATGGAAAACTCGCACACTGCAATAGACGGACATTTGAGTTCTGAAAATTTGCTTCCGATGTCATTACAATACAGCTCTGTTTATCGAGGAATACAGCCTGTAAGTAAATAGAATGGGTGTGACAGAAAAATGTTCATAACCTTGTCCAGTGAATATTGCATTTATTGTTTTTCAAATAGCCTAGGCTACAGCGGATTCGCTGTGCATAAGGTTTCTTCGATACCCTATGGTTAAAAAACGGAGATAAATGTCACCATGTTAACTGAATTGTAACCTTAGCTATTCTTCGTCCTTTATATTTTTTTAAATGTAGTGAGGTTTGGTCACTTTTACATACTCTCAGCTTATTAAAACCCAGCTGATTTCACCTTTTATTCCATAACGGAACAAAAGATTTTAAAGAGAACTAAGCGTCTAATTAGAAACAAAAACTAATTTGCAGCACGTTACACAATTAATTTACAATTCATTTTAATGCCATTATCTGCATGTGCGCTTTACAGGAGCAGGTCTGTTTCCCCTGCTGAAAATCACACTTTTCATGGTCTTCCTGGGAAAGTGGATACTTTTAAAGCATTACGCTACCAGTAAAACCAGACATTATAAAACAAGGGAAAATATGCTGAACCTATGGGTTGCCAACCTGACAGCTTTATTGTATTTAGTGTCATCATTAATGCAAAATAACGTTATTTATGTTATTAATCAAAATTAGAATGCAGGTAGCCTAATGAACTTCGGATGAAGCTTGGACATGAGTTAATTGCATAATCAAATGAAATTCGTTAAACAAGCAGGCTAATTTTCCCTAGGTGTAAATGACAATTCACGCATTAGGCTTGATGTGTTATCAGCAAAGTTTTTAATGGATAGTCATTGTCCCCTAACAGAAGATTGTCTCCCCCTCCCCCCTGGAAAATTACAGGAACTATTGGCAAATATAAAGTCATAGCTTGATCCAAGATAATTGCGTATAGCCTACACGCACATCGCCTGGATGTTGACGGAGTGGGCTTCACACATAACAGCGTTCTCTGCTTGGGCAGAACCCCAGAAAACCAAAAGTTTGCCGTGAACTTGCCTTGCAATTTAAGGCGGCATTCCCGTTCGCTGAATGTGGTCTTTGACCAATGGACCCATTTTTTTGATATAGCCTACACAATAATAATATTTCACATTGTAATCTTGATATTTTAATCATGCTTGTGCGTGCCCCTGTGTGTAAGACAGGAGGGTGAACACGCTTTGTGCACACGCCTATGTAGTGAGGTTTGGTCACTTTTATTCAGAATTAATTAAGTTCAGGTGAGTGGACTCCTGGAGACTTCTTCACCAAAGTCGGGTCGCGACAGATTTCCAGTCAGTTCGGCGTGGACGTGCACAGATCTTCACTTGGGTCCGGCTGCAAGGAAGATAGTAGAGGAACAGTTTGAAGAAACATGTCCTCAAAACAGCTGTTGAAAATAAACCAACTTGGTTTATTTAGTGGACGGTGGCAGGCCAACTCTGTGAGATGCGGGATGGGAAACGGGAGTCCGTCCGGGTTCAGTGGTGCGTCTGGTAGGGGTAAGACTGCGTCTTTACCATCAGAGCGAAGTTGGTAAAGTTTCATGGGTTTTTATGCTCAAAAATAACTGACACGACCGAACCCATTACTTTGATTCCAATTGGTAGATGGCTTTAGGGCACCCATGCAATTGATTGGCTCATTTTCTTGGAACCATCAATAAATACAGATGGATCAGCCATTTCCAATCACCTCAGGGCGTGCGTGGGTGTGTTAAATTGGGGTCCCCCCTCTCCTTCTCAAAAGAGGGGGGAGTTCCTGCCCAACCCGCTGCCTGATCGATCAAGCAGTCTGGGTTCATCTCAGCATCACATGAAGGGGACAGACACTCTGAGACATTGTGCCTCAGTTGTTCAGGAATGTTAATTGTGAATGACTCCGCAGGGGGTCCAGAGTCCCAAAATGTCCCTGTGTAACCATTAACTACACCTACAATTGAAGTTGAAAGTTTACATACACCTTAGCCAAATCCATTTAAACTCAGTTTTTCACAATTCCTGACAATTAATCCTAGTAAACATGCCCTGTCTTAGGTCAGTTAGGATCACAACTTTATTTTAAGAATGTGAAATGTCAGAATAATAGTAGAGAGAATGATTTATTTCAGCTTTCATTTCTTTCATCACATTCCCAGTGGGTCAGAAGTTTACATACACTCTGTTAGTATTTGGTAGCATTGCCTTTAAATGGTTTAACTTGGGTCAAACGTTTCGGGTAGCCTTCCACAAGCTTCTCACAATAAGTTGCTGGAATTTTGGCCCATTCCTCCTGACAGAACTTGTGTAACTGTGTCAGGTTTGTAGGCCTCCTTGCTTCGATTGGATTGAGGTCATTGGTTTGTGATGGCCACTCCAATACCTTGACTTGTCCTTAAGCCATTTTGCCACAAGTTTGGAAGTATGCTTTGGGTCATTCTCCATTTGGAAGAGCCATTTGTGACCAAGCTTTAAATTCCTGGCTGATGTCTTGAGATGTTGTTTCAATATATCCACATAATTTTCCTTCCACATGATGATCTATTTTATGAAGTGCACCAGTCCCAGCTGCAGGAAAGCACCCACACAACATAATGCTGCCACCCCTGTGCTTCACGGTTGGGATGGTGTTCTTCAGCTTGTAAGCCTCACCCTTTTTCCTCCAAACATAACGATGGTCATTATGGCCAAACAGTAAAAAAATTTGTTTCATCGGACCAGAAAACATTTCTCCAAAAAGTAAGATCTTTGTCCCCATGTGCAGTTTCAAACTGTAGTCTGGCTTTTTATGACGGTTTTGGAGTAGTGGCTTCTTCCTTGCTGAGCAGCCTTTCAGGTTATGTCGATATCGGACTCGTTTTACTGTGGATATAGATAATTTTGTACCTGTTCCCTCCACCAACTTCACAAGCTCCTTTGCTGTTGTTCTGGGATTGATTTGCACTTTTCGCACCAAAGCATGTTCATCTCTAGGAGACAGATGTCATGGTTTTGGACCCTGTTGTCCTATGCGGTCGTTTTCCTCGGTGGCCACGCGAGGGCGCTGCCCTTTTGGTGGATGCTTGCTCCGCCCTGCTGAGTTGGGGGAGTTTCTGTTTAGCGTTTCACCTGTTCGTGGTTCCCTGAGAGTTATATAAGCCTACCGTTTCCTTCGTTCGGGGCTTCGACATTAATTGTTGGCTGTTTATTGTTATGTACTGTGGTGTATTGTTGGCTGTGAGTTCTCGTACCATTTTTGGCTACTCACCTATTTTTAACGTCTCTTGGTGAGGCAGGGCTTATTTCTTGCTGGCTTGTAGTGGATTATCTCGTAGAAGTTTGGGACTGTAAATCTCTGCTCTAGTTCGCCTGTGTGCGTTTTCCTCCGTGTATGGAGATTTGGGCGATGTTCGGAACTGTAGTTCTGTTCGCCCCTCGGTGCATGTCGTCTCATGGGAGATCTGGCGTTTCGCTTCTGCTAGGTTGCATAGCTTGTAGAAGTGTAGAGTAGCTGTTCTTTGTTCCCTTTCGCCGGTTAATGGTTTTCTTATTAAGAGACCTGGCGTGTTAGCTTCTACTCATTTCCGGGTTACGGTAAGCCAGTTAGTAGCTTCGGTACGTTTATTCCCTGTTTTGTCTCCTTCTCATAGACTACGTCCCCCTTTGTTGTGAGTCGAGGCTCTTGTTACTTATTCCTTTACTGTGAGGCTAGGGCGTGTGTTTATTTAAGTTCGCGGTGTCTTTTGGTTAGTAAGTTTTGGGACGACGGTGCTCCGTCGGCTCACCTGTAAAATGTTTCTCTCATGGGAGATCGGGTGTTTACCCAGGTATGTTTGCTGCATTAGACTGCGAACTTATTTAAGTAGCCATGGAACGTTAAGTCTCTGTTCCTGTTCGCCTCGTTACATTTACCCTTATTAAGAGGCTAGGGCGCGTGTTTGATCTAGTTTGCGTGAGCCTCTGGTTAGTAAGTTATGGGACGATGGTGCTCCGTCGGCTCGCCTGTAAATGTCTCTCCCTCCTGGGAGATCGGGTGTTTGCCCAGGTACGTTTGCTGCATTGTTCTGCGCACTTATTTAACCTCTTCCTACCGAGGGCAAAATAGGCCAAATTTTGCCTGTTTTCACTAGTGACAAACAAAGGTGGTTATCTCAAAAACTATAAATGGTACAAATATGGTTCATGGCTTTTATTAAAGCAGACACCTGCAGTATTACGACTAAGTAGTGAGAACTCATAGAAATCCAGTTTTTGATACTTAACTACAACAATTTATGTACAGAAAATATAAAAAAACTAAAAAACGGGTACCTACATTCAAGTTTAAGAATTTTTACCTGGGGAGCTACAAATGCAATCAAGGAAATGACTCCTCTATCTGATTCATCAATATGCTGCCTACCTCTGGTAACAATCTGGTGTCAATATCTCAAACCATTCAAATTTTACAGGGTTTTTTTCAGGTGAACCTTTTTCGTTATCCAAATGGTGCCAAATGGTGCCAAATGTGCCAAAAATGGCAATGTTCCAGAAAGGTCTCAATATGATTTATTTTTTAGGTTTTTACAATAAAATGAGATAATTTGTCAATATTGGCAATAAAAGTTCATTTTTAGACGTGTTCTTGGTGTTCTGCATATTACACAACTAACTACCCAAGGTTACAAAAAGCTGTCAAAACCCATGTAGCAGCACAGTGGATCTTGTGTATTTCACCAGAGCCCCATTAGCCAGAAATGAGTCCAGGAATGTGCAAACAGGTTTTCAAATGAATAATGGGAATAGTATGAAACTTCCCTACACATTAATGCTTGCCAGTCCTGTCCTTTATTCTGTTGCCACCTCCTATGACAGGGACGTTGGGGTTGGGTTTTAGGAGGCAAAACTTTATACATGACAAACATATATCAACTATATACAAGTGCACTAAGGTGTACTACTAAAAGTGCAGTGGATAAAAAATCAAAAGTCCACCAGTTTCCTAGATAAAAAATAAAAACACCCCTGCTGTAACAAATAAAAAGATCCTTGCCTCTAATTGCTGAAGTTACCGTATTTACACAAAGAAAGTACAAAATGGCAGGGTCCAAAAAGCTAAAAAAAATGAACTAAAAACAAAAAAAGGTAAAGGATCAAAACATGGGGGTGGAGGTTGAGGAGAGATTATTTAACCATTCATACAGAAGCCATTTAGACTACACATTCCCTCAGGAGAGCAATCTGCATCATTACAAATCCCACTAACCCTGTCCATGGAATTGTCCACCATGTTGATATACCCATTAGTCCCCCTTATACAACAACAATCAACAATAATAATAATCAACAAGTACTCCCTCATGTTATCATGTTCTCTCCCTCATACCATGCATAAATTACCATTTTGTTTACCTGCACAGCCTTCTGTACTGCATACAGAACAATTTACTCAGGTGGAACAATGACTTTACTAAACACTTCCAGAAGCCATTTCACACTCAAAAAAATCGTTTTAGTAGCTCATCTCAGACACAAATAGATAGCTAGCTGCTTGTTACCTGTAATTTTGCTTGCATTACATTACATTTATTTAGCAGACGCTTTTATCCAAAGCGACGTACAGTAAGTGCGCACAGAGACATCAAGATCACTACAGAACAGACAAGGCAAAGCACATCCTTCGCATAATGTAGCAGCTATCCCTAGCAATGAACGTCGACTGTAGTTCACAGTAAGCTGTGGGCAAATCAGCAACACCACACTTCCATTCCTAATACTCGTATAAACTATAATAAACAGACAGGAAAACACAGGGATGCTTGCTAGCTTGCCACTGTAAAGGCAATACTATCTATATTAATTTAGCTGAGAGGGACCGATTTACTTTATGCATAAGTATATAAGGTTAGTTAGCTTCACAGAAGAAACACAGGGATTCACGCATTGCAGCTAAATTTCCTTCGATGCTTACACCAAACATCTGTGTTGTTGGCAACGCCACGTAACACGTGCGAGTTTGTCAACACAGACAATACACCCTAAGTTTACTTCATAAATTATGTATCATACCGTTGGAATGTGCAATTTGTAATATTAATTGTATGAAAAACAATAAAATACAGTTGACAATGTAATTACGAACCCGCATGGCATTGCGTGAATTCACACTGGTATATCGAAAAATCGGTAATACCACCAGCCCTAACGACGTTACCTGCCATGGCGAAATTCAATGCGTTTATAGCATAACACTGTTAGTATGATAAAACAACTTACATGTCAGCAACATCATCTCGGTCATCAGTGGATTCAGCGTCACTGAGACAGGATGAGTCTCCCTCGGCAAAAACATCTTCTGGCTTATCCAGTTCGTCTAGCACTTGGTGCACGGATAAACGCCTCAAAAATCTCGACATAACTACACAAAAACTGTATCAAAAATACTCTAAAGTAAAAAATGTAACTGCGGGCCTTACCTAATTAATTGTGCTTTGCAAAACGGAATGTAGCGAGCTACGCTACAAGGTAAAAACACTGCGCCATTTTGGTTCGATAATTACGCGTGGATCGCCACTTCCTCATACGCACGGCTCGATTTCCTTTTTTACGACGGCTATTGTATTCAATAGCCGGCTTGTTTCAAAGATAAGAGTCTTGGCTATTTCCTGGAATATTTGACAGACAGTTTTAAAACCCAATGGAAAGCAAATAATACTCAGAGTGGAGGCGGGTGGAAGACGGTTTTTCCCACTTCAGATAGGCCTATTGTGCTATCAGTCAAAGAAATACACCCAATTGACGACGGTTTTGCATAAATCTCTGCAAGCATGTTCAAAACTACTCTGGCTAACATATACTAAGCCATGGGATTGGTACTCCAGAAACTGGCTGAGTTTCACAACGCCAAAGTGAACACAGCCGAACGAGTCGTAATCAAGTGCAAAAAAGCACAAGTCGGTTTAAAATTGGAAAAAAATAATGTACAGCCGTATGAAAGTTTTAAAGTATTTTTTCTTGAAGCCTAAAGGTATAATGATTTTTCAAACCAAAGTTTTGTGAAATACAATTAAGCAGAACAGTTTACCAGCACATTGTTTATGGCAGGGGTTCTCAATCCTGGTCCTGGGGGACCCCTGTGTATGCTGGCTTTCGTTGCAACCGCAGTTGCAATCCCAGAATTTTAACAAGCTGTTCATTTTTCTTAATTAGGTGCTTGTCATGTTTGGAGGAATTATTCACCCTCTTAAGCCACATTATATCAGAAATAGCTATGGATGCCATGTAGAATAAACACCCCATGTTCACATTGTGCTATATTATTTAAAAAAGATAAGAAAATTATTTAACAGATCCATTTAAAGGCTGATTTGAATCAATAGGCTCCTAATTGGTGAAAGTGTGGACACATGGCCACTAAAATTAACCATTTCGTAGATAATGAAGAATTCAAACACAAAGCAAATGATAACGAGCCAAACCTGCATTGTCTTAAGCTTAAAGAAAAAATTGAGTTAAACACATGTGTTCAACAACCTAATTAGGAGCCTATTGATTCACTTCACTCTTTCATTTGAGTGAAAATACATTATTTTGTAACCTTTTCTTATGTAATTGTTGCAATATAGCACAATAAGCACAATGTGAACATGGGGAGTTTGTTCTACATGGCATGCATAGCTATTTCTGACATAATGTGTCTTAAGTGGGCGAATAATTCCTCCAAACATGAAAAGCACCTAATTAAGAAAAATTAACAGCTTGTTAAAATTCTGGGATTGCAACTGCGGTTGCAACGAAAACCAGCATACACAGGGGTCCCCCAGGACCAGGATTGAGAACCCCTGGTTTATGGTGTGACATCAAGCTGCAATACATGTTTGAGAATTAGGTCCGAGTTTCCAACGTTATTTACGAAGTTTTATCCCGACGTTTTGGGCTTAAAAACCACTTTCCCAGAAGGAATGGATATATCTTAAGGATATTTAATCAAAATATTGAGGTGAGCAGTTTATTATATATTATTAAATTAATGAAATGTATAATGTAATAATTTCCGTCACGCCGGCGTGACCGCTAGGGGGCGTTTGGCATTAAGAGGTTAACTAGTCATAGAACGTTAAATCTCTGTTCTTGTTCGCCTCGTTACATTTCTCCTGTCTGAGAGGCAGGGCTTGTGCTTGTGTTAGTCAGTTTAGCCGAGGGTTAAGGTGCAGCTGTCCTTTTCATCTTTTTGCGCTTTCCTTCTCCGTGTATAGGAGATGTGGGCGATTCGGTTCGGAACTTTAGTTCTGTTCGTCCTTCGGTGCAATTCGTCTCTTAGGGAGACCGGTTGATGATGTTGGACATGTTTGCGTGTGACTGCAAGCCTTTAAGCCACGGAACGTTGGATCTGTTCCTCTCGCCGCCTCATACTATTGTATTATTTTTGCAGTGTTTGTTTGTGTTTTATGCTGTTTTTTACGCTCCCGCCCGTTATGTGTCTCGTTTCCGAGACAGGGCGCGTGTTTATTTCCGGCTGTTCAGATCCTGTCTTTGCGCTCTACTGGGCGATTGGCAGTTAGCCGGTTAGTAGCGTTGTGTGTTCCTTGTCTTGTCTCCTTCCCTTATCTGCGGGGTATCCCGCCTTAGTGGCCTAAGGGCTTAATGATTCCCCTTGCTGCGTTTGGCTCCTCCCACCTCACACGTCACGCCCCATTACAACAGAACGCATCTCCTTCCTGAGCGGTATGACAGCTGCATGGTCCCATGGTGTTTATACTTGCGTACTATTGTTTGTACAGACGAACGTGGTACCTTCAGGCGTTTGGAAATTGCTTGTGGAGGTCCACAATTTTCTTTCTGAGGTCTTGGCTGATTTCTTTTGATTTTCCCATGATGTCAAGCAAAGAGGCACTGAGTTTGAAGGTAGGCCTTAAAATACATCCACAGGTACACCTCCAATTGACTCAAATAATGTCAATTAGCCTATCAGAAGTTTCTAAAACCATGACATAATTTTCTGCAATTTTCAAAGCTGTTTAAAGGCACAGTCAACTTAGTGTATGTAAACTTCTGAGCCACTGGAATTGTGATATAGTGAATTAAAAGTTAAATAATCTATCTGTAAACAATTGTTGGAAAAATTACTGGTGTCATGTACAAAATAGATGTCCTAACTGACTGGCCAACACTATAGTTTGCTAACATGAAATCTGTGGAGTGGTAAAAAATTAGTTTTAATGACTTCAACCTAAGTGTATGTAGACTTCTGACTTCAACTGTATGTAGACGCACTTATATGTGCCGTTAAAATAACATGGAAATGTATGCGACATGACTTTAGACCAGGTTTGTGCTGGTTGTAGCGCAACCGCTTTGTGCTGGCTCAAGAGAGCAATATGCCAAAAATGATCCTGGCCACACCTCATCTTAAGACCAACCCGCCCAGTTCACTTGCTATGGGTGCAAGATCAGTATTTAAATGATGTGAGCGCTGGGCGCTAAAATGACACCTGCGCCAGTCTGAAACTAGCAAAGACACTTGCATTTTGGTCAGCCTGACACCCACTTTGTGTTAAAACACAGTTATACACATATTTATACATAAATAACATAGCATTTAAAATGTCAGTAATGAAAATTTAGAATGCAATACAAGTATAAATTTAGAATATTCTAATGGGTTTTTAGGTTTTGTGCTTATTTCAATTCAGATAAATAAAATTTTACGTATATGGTGCTTTTACACCTTAACCCCTTGGCGCAGATGGCAAATTTCACCTATTTAGGGGGTGCTCTGTTTAAGGCTTTATAACTCCAGGTGTGAGCATCACATAAACTTGGTAAATGGCTTAAATGAAACAAGACAGGTGTACCATTTATAATACAAACTTAGATTTGTTTATTTTCATAATTTAAGTCAAAATAAAGTTCCAAAAATGCAAAGAAACTTTCGAAAAAAAATGTGAAATTGTATTTTTATTTTTTATTTTGCTGAGAACTGAAGTGAAATCGGTAATATATATACATTTCCTGGATCATATACATGTCCACAAGTTTTGCCAAAATTTAGCCAATGGCTAAATTTTGCACTGCTCTAAATAAATAAATTATGACATATTTAACTACAAATCAACAGTTTTGACTCATAAAACTCACTTTTGCATAATTTTCAAGTGGGAATTACTATATTTTCATCAGTATAGGGGGATAGATATCTATGGGTCCAAAACCCCTATGCAAAACATGTCATAAAATGAATACAATTTGTTTTGTCCATTATAAAGCATATACATTTGCTCCTTCTGATGGCTTAAGATAAAAAACAGTGATATCACAGTGTTACATACACCTAAATATGTTGCCTAATCATTCACTCTTGTCATGGTTTTGAACCCTGTTTCCGGATGCGGTCGTTTTCCTCGGTGGCCACGCCCTTTTGGTAGAGGCTTGCTCCGCCCTGCTGAGTTGTCGGAGCTTTTGTTAAGCGTTTACACCTGTGCGTAGTCACGAGAGATATATATAAGCCTACCGTTTCCTTTGTTCGGGTTCTTCGACATTAATTGTTCATCGTTTGTTCATTGTTTTGTACTGTGGTGTTTTTGTTGGCTGTGAGTTCTCGTACCATTTTGGCTACTCGCCTATTTTTAACGTCTCTTAGTTGAGGCAGGGCTTATTTCTTGCTGGCTTGGTGGTTGGTTATCTCGTAGGAGTTTGGGACCGTAAATCTCTGCTCTATTTTGCCTTTTTTTGTGCTTTTTCTCCGTGTATGGAGTTTTGGGCGATTCTGTTCAGAACAGTAGTTCTGTTCGCCCTTCGGCACATATCTTCCCATAGGGAGATCGGGCGTTTCGCTTCTACTTAGTTCTTAGCTCGTAGAAGTATAGAGTAGTAGTTTCTCTGGTCCATTTTCGCCTGTTATTTGGTTTTCTTACTGAGAGACCTGGCGTTTAGCTTCTACTCAATTCCGTGTTACTGTGAGCCAGTAAGTAGCTTTGGTACGTATTTCCCTGTTTGGTCTCCTTCTCATGGACTACGTTCCCCTTTGTTGTGAGTCAGGGTTTTTATTTATATTGAGAGGCTGTCGTGCTATTTTGCGTTGGTCTTTGTTGCAGCTGTCCTCCGTCCTTTTTACCTACGGGACGATTTTGTTTCGGAACTATTGTTCTGTTAGTTTTCCGGGTGTGTTTCTCCTTGTGTGGAGTTTGGGCGAGGTTGTGGACATGTTTGTGTGACTGCGCGTAGCATGGTAACTTTAGCTCTCTGTTCCTTCGCTTCGTTACATTCTTTTACTGAGAGGCTAGGGCGGTTGTTCCAATTTAAGCTTGCGTTAGTCTATGGATAGTAAAGTTATGGGACGACGGTGCTCCGTCGGCTCACCTGTAAAATGTTTCTCTCTCCTGGGAGATCGGGTGTTTACCCCTTTGGTTTCTGCATTGGACTGCGAGCCTATTAATATCACCGTGGAACATTAAATCTCTGTTCCTGTTCACCTCGTTACATTTCCCCTTACTGAGAGGCAGGGCTTGTATTTGTGTTAGTGCTTGTGTTAATCAGATAGCCGATAGTTTCGGTGCAGCTGTCCTTTCGTCTTTTGTGCGCTTTCTCCGTGTATGGAGATTTGGGCGATTCTGTTCGGAACTGTAGTTCTGTTCGCCCCTCGGTGCAATTCGTCTCTTAGGGAGACCGGGCGATGTTTTGGACATGTTTGCGTTTGGCTGCTAGCCTATGAAACTAGTCTTGGAACGTTGGATCTGTTCCTTTCGCCTCCTCAGATTCTATCGTATTATTTTGCAGTGTTTGTTTACTGGTTTATGTGCCTTTACGCTACTCGCCCGTTCTTATTTTGTCTCGTTACCGAGACAGGGCGCGTATTTATTTCTGGCTGTTCAGATCCCTGTCCTTGCGCTCTACTTGGCGTTTGACAGTGAGCCGGTTAGTAGCGTTTGTAGTGTTGTTCGTTGTCTTGTCTCCTCCCTTATCTGCGGGTATCCCACCTTAGTGGCCTAAGGGCTTAATGAATCCCCTTGCTGCGTTTGGCTCCTCCCATCTCACACGTCACGCCCCATTACACTCAATAAAACATCACTTGTCCCTGTACTCTACAGTATGTATACTTGTGTCCTGGGATTGCATTTTTCTGTATTTCTTTTCATTTAAAAAATTGTCCTATTCATAATGACTCCAAGGAAATGTTTACCTTAATCTACCACATATCAGCGCACAGTAAATTGGAATGAGCATTTGTCATGCCCTAAGAGACAAGTATATACGCCATAGCCTATATTATGTACGATAACATGAACATAAAATAGTATTTCACCATCTGCAAAATGCTGCCAAATGTTCTATCTTCAATGAACATCGGTAGCCTACATCACAAATACATTTAACGATTGCACTACAGTATGTGAAATGCACTCAAAATGCGAAAATAATAATAGGGCTATCAAGCATATTGGAAAGACAGTGCTCGAGTGGAAACACGTACATATGTAGCCAGCGAGACCAACTGTATTTTAGACGCAAAAATATTTACATATCGGAAAAGGGAAACTCCCCTCCCTAATGCGTATTCTATAGAGCTTGCGTAAGAATAGACCGTTAAAACGTAAACTGCCATTAGCTGGGCTGTAGTAAATTGTTCAAAGCACCGAAAAAGACATGACATACATACCGTTGCAAAGGTTATAATGTACTCTATTGGATAAAAAAAGCCGACAATTAAACCAGAATGAACTGTCATGAATGAGACAGGCTTACAGGGCATGGGGGTATTACGCATCGACGTTTCAGATAGTGTATACTAATGGTGTATACTAGTGTATACTAGCGGTATAAAGTGTTGTATATTTCTCAAACCGATTGTACCAGACAATAAATGACCACTGAATTTTGAAAGGAACATCTCGATGTTTAAAAGCAATGGTAGGATTGTATATTTATTTCATATTTAGTAGCATATATTGCTAGTAGAATACATGGTAGAATGAGACAGTCCTTTTACAGTTTATTTTGCATTTGAGTGAGCAGGGCTTTTCATGGCTTTTCTGGCATACGATCAGGCTATTGTTGGGTTTATCTCATTGCTATGACGTTATTCTAATTTTATATGATGAATAAATATATTTATGAACTCAATCATAGACGCTATTGTCCACTATGTCACGCATGGGTAGGTATAGACTAGGTGGGGGGTGCTTGTTAAATGGACTTGCTACGGGGAAATACTGACACTTAGAAACTCCGTATTCGGCAGAAATCGTCACAAACCGTCTACCAATAAAGTTAAAACACAGAGTTTGTCATTTCCACTAATAGTTTGACTGCAGTAGAAACGAATGTCTCAGTTGAGCAAAATGTCCCGCTGGCATCACCTTCTACGCAAAGGAGTTAAAGGGTAAGTACACCCTAGAGCACTTTTACACTTTTTCATGCATTCCGTTATTTCAACAATTCTGAAATAATATTGTATATTATGTGATGCCCCTAACGGTTGAACAGTTTGACAGTTTGATCCATGTTATACAAAATCATTTGTACAATGTACGTTAATTTATGCAAATTACGATGGACACAGCTCCTCCACCCCCACCCCTCTCACCCCACAAAGTATTTTTCACAATTGTGTAGTAGGCGGAGACAGACTGAGACTCTTTAAATGTAGTTCCTAATATTTTATATTGTTAAATGTATACTAAGTGTTTAATCAGCAAATGTCAAATTGCATGCTGCATTTCAGCTTCTTACTATGTATTGTTTATGTAGCTGTATAGTGATCCATACTCATGTATTGATAGAAAGATATTGTAGAAAGAGTTTTACCTTGTCCAATGATGCCTTTTCCAGTTCTTCTTTGGCTGCTGTTAACTTGCGTTCAAGGTCTGTTAGCTGCTGTCCCTGTTGGTAAGACACATTTATTGAAGGAGAAAGCTACTAAATCAGTCAATTTTTCCTGGTATTCTTGAAGATAAGTTGATATAATGGCCCTATAATGGACTCATAAATTGTTCAAATTTGAGAGCCATTTGGTTATTAAAGGAATTTTCAATAATCAATTATGTGTCATATCAATGAGTAATATTGCTGGGCAAATATCTGTGTGATTTATTTAGGTGTGCTGGTCATGATATGGGGAGGTGAAGACATAACACACTGCAAATGTATTATTTTAATACGTTACTTGGATGTATACAATTTATATTACCGAATGTTGGAAAATGGAATGTCTGTATGCTGTATGCATATACCATTTTACAGTGTGTAATGCATTTGTGCTAAAGATCAACAAAGTGGAACACCTCTGGGCGTTTCCATTTAAGTGAGACTGAACTCAACCGAGATAAGTGGTTTTACTAGAAGAGACTCAGGAATTGGTCTACCAGCCAGTTGAGCTCAAGCTTGCTAAACACACACAAAAAATACATAAATACAAAATGGCATCCTAACAAAGTGGTGCAACTACAAGGCAATGTATTCAGTGAGTGTCAAAATGTTATTAGTCCTCGGTACTAAGCCAAGACAAAGATTCACAGAAAGAAAAAAGTGTTTCTGGGGAAATGGCATCCTCTGAATACTGGCAATCACCTTTTTTCCAGAATATATATCTTTTAATATTTATCTTTTTTTTTTCCTAAACATAAATATGCAAAAAAGCAACAAAACATAATACAATCCTGCTCATTTATATGAATGTGTGTTATCTCTGAAAATGGAGTGGAATGGTCCAGGTCGCTGTGTACGGCTGTAATGGGTGTAAGTCATCAAGGGTCTGAGGTATCAAACGAGCCTCAAACCATCACTCTGCTCGGATGTTTACATACACTTAGGTTGAAGTCATTAAAACTCATTTTTAACCACTCCACAGAGTTCATGTTAGCAAACTATAGTGTTGGCAAGTCAGTTAGGACATCTACTTTGTGCATGACACAAGTCATTTTTCCAACAATTGTTAACAGACAGATTATTTCACTTTTAATTCACGATATCACAATTCCAGTGGGTCAGAAGTTTACATACACTAAGTTGACTGTGCCTTTAAACAGCTTGAAAAATTCCAGAAAATGATGTCATGGCTTTAGAAACTTCTGATAGGTTAATTGACATTATTTGAGTCAATTGGAGGTGTACCTGTGGATTTATTTTAAGGCCTACCTTCAAACTCAGTGCCTCTTTGCTTGACATCATGGGCAAATCAATCAAATCGTTCTGTCTCCTAGAGATGAACGTGCTTTGGTGCGAAAAGTGCAAATCAATCCCAGAACAACAGCAAAGGACCTTGTGAAGATGCTGGAGGGAACAGGTACAAAAGTATCTATATCCACAGTAAAACGATCGACATAACGTGAAAGGCTGCTCAGCAAGGAAGAAGCCACTACTCCAAAACCGCCATAAAAAAAAGCCAGATGACAGTTTGCAACTGCACAACTGGACAAAGATCTTACTTTTTGGAGAAATGTCCTCTGGTTTGATGAAACAAAAATTTAACTGTTTGGCCATAATGACCATCGTTATGTTTGGAGGAAAAAGGGTGAGGCTTGCAAGCCGAAAAACACCATCCCAACCATGAAGCACGGGGGTGGCAGCATCATGATGTGGGGGGGCTTTGCTGCAGGAGGGACTGGTGCACAAAATAAATGGCATCATGAGGAAGGAAAATTATGTTACATTACATTACATTATAGGCATTTAGCAGACGCTCTTATCCAGAGCGACTTACACAACTTTTTTTATCATGTTTTTACATATTATCCATTTATACAGCTGGATATATACTGAAGCAATTCAGGTTAAGTACCTTGCTCAAGGGTACAATGGCAGTGTCCTACCTGGGAATCGAACCTGCAACCTTTCGGTTACAAGGCCAGTTCCTTAACCATTATACTACACTGCCGCCCAAATATGGATATATTGAAGCAACATCTCAAGACATCAGCCAGGAAATTAAAGCTTGGTCGCAAATGGCTCTTCCAAATGGACAAATGAACCAAAGCATACTTCCAAAGTTCTGGCAAAATGGCTTAAGGACAACAAAGCCAAGGTATTGGAGTGGCCATCACAAAGTCCTGACCTCATTCCAATCGAACATTTGTGGGCAGAACTGAAAAAGCGTGTGCGAGCAAGGAGGCCTACAAACCTGACTCAGTTACACCAATTCTGTCAGGAGGAATCGGCCAAAATTCCAGCAACTTATTGTGAGAAACTTGTGGAAGGCTACCCGAAATCTTTGACCCAAGTTAAACAATTTAAAGGCAATGCTATCAAATACTAGCAAAGTGTATGTAAACTTCTAACCCACTGGGAATGTGATGAAAGAAATAAAAGCTGAAATAAATAATTCTCTCTACTATTATTCTAATATTTCACATTCTTAAAATAAAGTTGTGATAACATAAAGTTGTGATCCTAACTGACCTAAGAAAGGGAATGTTTACTAGGATTAAACATCAGGAATTGTGAAAAACTGAATTTAAATGGATTTGGCTAAGGTGTATGTAAACTTTTGACTTCAACTCTATGTAAGTTATGTTAGAACCTCGCTAGCATTAGGTAGGATAGAACTAACGTAACTGTTAGCCTAAAGTGTAACTTGCTTAGCTTTTCATCTTTCAATTTCTTTTCAAAATGTATTGGCTGACTAGCTCATTGGTTTGCTAAATTTGTTCATGGTTATATGAACATGTTAATGTAGACATCAGACAATACATTTACAGTGTTCAGTATACTATTTAGCAAAACATGTATTTACTGACTAAATAGTCCTTAAGTCTGTTTGATTTTGCAGCTCTGGGATGAAGGTGAAAAGACTTTAAAGAGATACTGCAGAGCCTTTTCTAAGGCCTTTTTTACCGCTTCAATTTGAACTGGAACTCGTGAGTAGGTGTGGTCATATGACGATGGTGCCACATAGTCATATTATGAATATTCATACGGTCAAGGAGTGAAAGGGTGTGTCTTGGTGAACTGACTCAGGCCCACTGAACTCAGCCCCCTTCCTGCTCTCTCCTCATAACTAAACAAACAACAAAATGGCGAGCAACAAGAGTGACAGCAGTACTGCAGGGAGTTTTGAGGTGGAGGAGTTTGAAAGGATTCCTTCGTGGTGGAAGACTCTTCCTCACGAAGATGTTGCTCGGGCAATACAGCCGTATTCATTCGAGTCACTGGCAGCAGCAACCCGGCTGTATTGGTTGAGCGACGTCTTCGCGATCGAGGAGAGGACCGGGGATGTAACCGAATGGTAGAGCTAACGTTACCTAGCTAAGTTAGCTTGTTTGTCTGCATAAAGTAATGTTACTATTAAATACATTCAAATACACAGCAAAACCCAATCACACAGTAACGTTAGTATATTGAACATGGCTGGTTGTAGCGCCCAGCTCCACTTGGTCCAGAGAGAATTGTTATCATTTATTAGCTAACATTATTCATACATGATAGCGATAACTAGCTAGCTAGCTAGCTAAGTTACCAGTTCTCTGGACCAAACGGGGCTAAACTCACACACAACAGACTGCTTTATTTATCGATACATTCCGTCTCTCGGCAGATTATGAAAGCTAACAGCTGGTGGCGTTACACCGAGGAATGATACATCTCTGACTCCTTGGCATAATGCAGGCAAGTTAGCTAAAGATACCAAAGTAAGACGTCGTAGATGAATAACTCTCTATGGCTACGTTCACACTGCAGGTAAAAAGTGGCCCAATTTTTTCCTCAAATGTGACACAGATCTGATTTTTTTATGTAAGTCAATCACATTGAATCTGACATTTCCAATTCTCATTTGGCCCACTTTTGAATGTGGTATTAGATGCCGATACATAACCAATTGTGTCAAAGCGACTGCAGTCTGTCAGATCGGAATTAATGTGACTTTTTATGTAATTTTTGATGTAGCTATCAGGGCATTAGAAAGTTAGTGCACGGGCTAGTTAACTCACTATTGTACAGGGTAGGATATCAACAGATTCACATTATCATGTAAATGTGCAAAGCAGTGGATTTTTTTGGGCACAAACGATACACCATAATAAGTCAGAAGTAGGCAACGTTTTTATATCATTTGCGGACAGCTGCGTTTTGTGATTAAAAATAATGTTAGAACTGTCCATATTATTGTCTTGGTTTGTTGCACGGTATTCATTATTCACGGTTTTCTCATGTAGCTGCTTATCGAACGTTATGGTTGTCGGTCCAATAATGTGTCAATAGTTTAATCTAAGGGTGCGCAGTGATGTTAGGCTATACGTTACACATGAAGTTCAACAAATGTGTCGTGTGATAGCTTTTTTATATTGGGTATTTTAACACGGCTGGAACGCTGTATTGACCAATCTGCATCCCGGAACTATCCGTTTTATGAATGTTATATCGACTGGTCTCACTAGCCAAACGGCCGAGCGCTCCATTTTCTTAACTCGCCCGTCCTCATAATCACTCGCCCAGGCATTTCATGCCTTGCTTGAGTTTCACTGAAACCGCCCATGTCACGGTCCCCCCATTCCTGGCTCCGATCTCGCATTCACGAGTCCCTCTGCACAGAAGTAGCAGCCATGGCAGCACAAAAAGCTAGTAAAAACCTTTTCCGTCTCCTCACCCTTATCATTAGCTCCACTGCACATCAACTTTAAAATTAACGCAGAAGCTGTGACTTTGATGACTTCCTTTTTGTTGTTGTTTATTTCTGCAGGCTGTGTAACGGGCACTATGTCTTTTGTTTTTGTTAATTTGCATGGGTCATTTGAGGAGAGCAATTGGTTCACACTGGAATCAGATATGGGCCACATAAAAAAATTCATGTGAACAGCCAAACAAAAAAAATCGGATTTGAGCAATAAATCGGAATTGAGCACTAAGGCCTGCAGTGTGAACGTAGCCTTAGTAGCTCGATATAAGTCGTAATATTAACGTTTGCAGTAATACAAAGCAATTCGCATTTGAACTTGAACTAGCTAGTTAGCAATACAAGGGTCTCAGTCTCAAAGAGGGAAAAAAACCCGTTGGTCTCTGCTTTTATACCACGTGCCCAGCCGAGACCACCCCTAGGACCACCTCAACTCCACCCATTTTTATGTTAAGGATCTCGTGACGTCACAAATCCCCAGAAACCAGCGTATTGGTAAACCTACACAAAAACTCATATAAAACTATTTTGACTAAACATGAGATTTTCGGGCATAGACAGTTGTGTATGATTATAATCTAACCCAAACATCGGTTTTCAACGGGAAAAGCCGGTTTTTGACTGCAGTATCACTTTAAACGCATTTTCACCAAAAACAGTGTTGACTCTCGGAATGACATACTTAATTTGCCATTGTGATCGAAGGTTGAAGCTAATGATAATTTGGGGAGTCAGTAGGGAGCATAAATATGGAGTTTCTTGGAAGATGGGCTTATGTGAAATGTACCATTGTTCCAAGAAAAATGTACCAGTGTTCCATTCTACGCTTAAGTATGGATGACAAACCAACTTTTTTGTATAAATTGCAGTGATGTGTACAAAAACTTTTCTATAAATTGCAGTGATATTTACGAGTCAGAGATAAATCAAGGTAAGTAAAGTTGCATGGTATACTGAGTCTAACATTTTGAAAGCGGATGAATTTGCATGCATATATAAAATATCACCAAAATCGATCAGTTAAAACCGTCACTTGAACTAATTGCGCTACTGTTTGCAAAATTCAGCTACTTGCTAACGTTAGGCTACCTGAGGTAAAAGTTAGCTAACGTTAGCGAATTTGTTTCGTTACCTAGCTAAAATTATATATACCTATACCTACCTAGCTATAATATATATATATATATATATATATATATATATATATATATATATATATATATATATATATATATATATATATATATCAGGGGCGGCTGGTGAGGTCAGAAATAGGGGAGGCTGTATTTGTTATGAGTGTAGTAGGTGGTTGGCAGGGGCTGTAAATAAGGGGGGTCCGGGAGGCATGGCTCCCTGTAGAACATTTTGATAAAAATAACCCTTAAATGGTGATACAGAATCACTATTAAATGGTTCATCCAGGTGATTTTGTCAGTTCCAACCAATCAGCTGTTAAATGGCTCACCATTCATTCCTCACTCATCATTTGAATACCAACTTCAGTGTTGTTCCAGATGTATTGATAACAAAAATCTTGCCATTTAATGAGTGTAATGGTGCAGCTCTCTGAACATCCCTGTCTGTAGAATTCCCTCTCCTGATATGGGTAACTGTCTGTCTCAGGATCCTACACTTTCTCTCTCCTGAAATGAATGTTGTTCTCTCTCTGCAAACCGCCTGCTGCTATTGATAGGAAAAGTATAGGGATATTAGCAGAGGTCTAAAATCCAGGTTCAGAAAGTAAAAGTCCTTCCCAGTATTATTGATCGGAAAGGTATAGGGATATTTGCAGAGGTCTAAAATCCAGGTTCAGAAAGTAAAAATCCTTCCCAGTATTTTCTTCCAATCACCTGGATTTGCTAATTATCACAATTCTTCAGCCAGGAGCTAGAACTAATTGGTGAAATCAGCTGGTTGAGTTAAAGGGTGGAAGAAACCCATGACTTTTACTTTCTGACCCCTGGACTTGAGACCTCTGGATATTAGCAATAGTGAATAAAACATGACAAACTTAATCTTGCACATAACTTACAATAGGGGTCATAGTTAGCAGCTACTACAGCAAAAACACAATAGCTAACACACACCTATTTGCTATTGCACAAATGTAATTAAATTCTATCAAGCTTCTCCAGCTAGCTAGACGTAGCAAACGTATCAGATAAGCTATCTAGCTAACGTTAGGTAAGTTAGCAAACAATTCCTCAAGCTGATATAACTATTTAACCAACTAAAATGATCAATCATTAATTTATTTAAAATTAAATCAAGGCAAAAATACCAATGGCCCGGTGATTGCTTTCCATTTTCTCCTACCTTCTCTCTACTCTCTCTTTGCACGTTATCTGGCTTTAGCTGAAGGATGGTGAGGGGACACGTTCGCATTAAACGTTATAAAATAAAAGTTGTTTGCATAAAATGATTTAGCGCCTGTTAGTTAGCTACAGGGCGCCCTTTATCGGGCACATCCTCGTTCCACCATATTTTAACTTCATCGAGAGCTTATTTGCCAACGGAAAAAAGAAAACCAGTATTTTCCACTCACTTCAAACGAAATAAGGTATGTATCCGCTCATTTTCATGAATGTTTAACGATAATTACACATTTTGTGAGCATTTTTATCACCCTATGTGAAAAAAATGTCTGAAATCTGATTCTACTTCCGCGCTGGTGTACTACACCGCATTGTCATGTTTCCTTCAGGGGATTTCATTAAATAAAATGTCGCTAAAACCTTAGCTAGATAGCTAGCGATGTTTCCAAGTGTTGAGAGAATGTCATATTACCCTGATATGAAGATACAATTATTACAGACAATCTGTACAACGAATATGAACCAATGTTGTTCATGTTTCCTATCGGATTTTTCACCCATCTCGGATAATGTTTACAAGCACCTGCTGCGTTGAGCGATATGTCTGTCATTTCGCCCATTAACTCTGTTAAACCTTAGCTACAAATGGTCATTGCTGTATAGTGTTAGTATACACACCTTACTGGTATGACTGAACTTGCATGCACAATAATGATACATTGCTCTTTTCTAATAGAGACAGATATTAGCCTACCGGTATAATCACATCATGCCCACTATGAATGTGAGTGCCCCCCACTATATATCTATAATCTTTATCAATAAAGATAATGCAGTATCTAAATCAGTTATGTTATAGCCGGAGAAGAGGAAGCAGTGGAAGGAAGAGGACATGACGGTGGCCATGGAGGACTGTGAGAGGGGGATGCCTGTCCGTAAGGCAGCCAGGGTTAGTTTGTGAATGAATATGAATACACCAGTCAGTAAACCATCACCAACAGCAGAAACAGCAACAACCAAAGTCAATATTCTACAATCACCCTTGTAAAACGATAAGCAAATAACAAGCATAAATGTTAATCAAAATGTTGTTTTATTTCCTATAATATTCAGATCCATCAGGTGCCGAGGCAGACGCTGCAGGACAGGGTCAGTGGCGGGGTTGTCCACGGGAGCCGTAGTGGGGGACCCACAATGCTGTCACCACAAACTGGGAAAGACGTAGTGGAGAAATTTCAGAGCCAGGTACTGAGCATGAGGAGGCCGGACAACCTTGACAGGGCACGGGCAGCTTGTGCTACGTGGGAGGTGGTGGACCAATTTTACACCCTGCTGGAAGGGACCCTGGAGGCCCTGAGGTTGAAGGACAAACCCAGTCAAATCTACAACTGCGATTTGACTGGGTTTGCAATGGAGAGGGGTAGGGAGAAAGTGCTGGTACTGTCTACTGCCAGTCCTGTGGCACCAGGGAACACATGTCAGTGCTGTCCTGTTTCAATGCTGCTGGGGGAGACATCCAACCAAACATCATATTCAAGTCGGGCTTCCCAGCAGATCCATCATTCACAATTCAGGCCGGGCTTTGTTCCCAATATCAAAATTCATACATTCATACATACAAAATTCATTCATTCCAAAATCTACATCGGACAGACTAAGAGAGCCCTCAAACTTAGAATTGCTGAACATAAGACCGCGATCCGGTCTAAAAATATGGACTATGCTATTGCGCGACATTACGCTGAAGCCAATCATGGTTCTGTCTCTTCTCTAAAATTTTGGGGTATTGAGAGAGTCACTTCATCATCCAGAGGCGGAGATATTATTAAGCAACTGCTCCGCAGGGAGGCGTACTGGATACATACACTCAATAGTGTGGAACCCAATGGGTTAAATGAGTCGCTGAATCTTTCATGTTTTTTGTAACTTGTGTACAGGCTTTTTGATTTTCATTTTATATTGTTTTATGCCATGTTCACAATAGACAATTATTTAGTTCATTTACCTATGACATTTGTCGTTCTTCTCTTTATCCTGTTAAAGAAGATAACATTGTATATGTGGTATCTATGACGAGATTTATTAGTCCTACACATGCGCACCTTATTTTGTGTAATTGATGGGAGGGTATTTATATACCTCCCGGTGCATTTGTCTGTATTTCCATTTTGACTCTGAAGAAGACGTCGTTGACGTCGAAACGTCAGTCGTATTAAAATATTTTGTTTTGCTCTGAGCTCTGTGTGCTCCAGTCCTCCTTATCTCGGGTTAGTCCTAGCGAAGTAGTCCGGGTTTGGTATTCTCTTTATCAAAATTCATACGTTGTGACAAAAGTTCAGTTTCCCAAAATATTCAACATCCCATACAAGAGCTGCAAGGAGAGGAAGATTGTGGTGGCAGGCTTTAGGAACACGGGCATCTTCCCTTTCGACCCATCCGTAATGGATGAGTCACGCTTGATGCCATCTGACGTGCAACCGGGTCCTGGCACCAGCACCACCTCTCCAGGCTCCTCCACAACAACATCCACTCCTCTTGCAGCCTCACAGCCATCCACCAGCTCGTCCACCAGCACAACCACCTGCACCTGCAGCCTACCCCTAAGTAGCATCCCTGATCCCCAGGGACCTGGCTGCACTGGCTACCACCCATCCAGCGTAGGCCAGTGCAGAGGCTCCCTGTGGTTGCAAGGATGATCACAGCGAGTGAATATGAACACCAGTACCTGGAGAAAGTGGAGAAGGAGAGGGCCGGAAATGCTGTGCGGCAGAGACCAGCAGCCCTCAAAAGACAGAGAGAGGGAGAGGGCTGCCTTCGAAAAGACCATCGAGGCAGTCATTGCCAGTGTTGGGACCACCACCTCTGACAGTGGCAACACCATCAGCCCCTCCCTGTATGACAGCCCGGGGGCTCCAGCAGCAGAAGCAGATCACCTGCCCCTCCCCCCGCCCATTCCATCGGCAATCCTTCAACCTCCTGCAAGACCATCAGCAGCTCCTCCAGCCCGTCGGTAGCGGTTCCAGCCTCCAGCCCGCCGCACTCAGCCAACACCACCTGCCCTGTCAGACACCACCACAGGACCGGCCTCCTCTAATGCCTCCACCACCATCCCGCCGGGAAAATCAACATCACGGCCACAACATCGCCTCCTGTCTCTTCCGACACCAAGCCCCTCTCACATAACACGCAGCCCAATAACCGTAGAAGTAGTTAACATTATACATAAACAAATTGTTGCCTATTCTTGTTTCTTGTTTTATTACTTTGCGGCCTGTCTTGTTTCTTTCTATTATTTGTATCACCATTTTATTTAAATTTTTCACTCAAAATAAGAAAATAACAATTGGCCTATCAATCATATTGGAAAGACAGTGCTCGAGTGGAAAAACGTACATATGCAGCCATCAAGACCAACCACATTTTAGAAGCAGTACTACTTACATATCGGGAACGGAATACTCCCCTCCCTAATGCGTTTTCTATAGAGCTTGCATAATACTAGACCGTTAAAATGAAAACTGCCGTTACACTGGGCTGTAATTAATTGATGTCCACTTCATCGCCCAAACTGCCATCAGCACCAGAGACCGCTCAGCTGATGGTGGACCACATTTTTAGGGTTCACGCCCTTCCCCTAGACATGGTGTCCGATCGCGTCGTATTTTGGGCAAAGGATACCAGCTTTTAGTAGACTGGGAGGGTTATGGCCCTGAGGAGCGTTGCTGGGTTGCCTCCAGGAACATCTTGGACCCTACACTTATTAGGGACTTCCGCAGAAACAAGGCTGAGGAATCGCCTGGGTCATCCCTTAGAAGGGGGGTCCTGTCATGGTTTCTGGCAACCTCCAGTTGTTTCTGCAGTCATTCTTTCTTTTGGTGACGTCGGGGCAATTCTGTCTTCCATTCCGGTGCTTTGCTGTCGCTTGGCGGTGATTCCTCTCACCTGTTTTGAGTTTCCTGTCGGCTATATATGCTCAGGGTTTCCGTTTTCCTGTGCTTCGATATTGTCTTTGCTATTTGACATAGAAGTCGGGACTGGTTGTTACAAATAAGAAACGTAGGTAGTCCGGTTAGAGTTAGGGTAAAGATTTATTTAGTATTTTGTTTCCTTTTCTCTCATTATTCCTTTATACTCCTCTACCTGTTACCTTTTGTTCAGCTCTTTCGCACCTAGAGCTGTAGGTAACAGGTTTCATAAAAATGAAAATGATGAGCCAAATGAGCCAATTACAGTATCTTAGTTTCACAAAGTAGCACAAAGAGACTGAAATGATGAAGGAATATAGCTCATCTTTAATATACCCGTTTCCAATGTCCCATATAAGATTAGATAATTATTTTGTATTATTGGGCATAAATAAAGTTGTCCTCCTATAAGGGGGGGGGGGGGGGTGGCGTTTAAAATGATCTTATCCACTAATGTACTGATTAGCCTACCATGGCTTTAGCTTTTTATGAAATGATCTCAAATCTTGCCGATATAGGGCTTTGAAAAATAAAAAGATCTTCTCCAAAATGTTCATAAATAAAACATTTTAGAAAATGCCCTATGTGAGCCTGAGGTTGTGTAGAAATGCAGGAAATTAATTTTAAATGGCTCAAATTAAATGGCTTTCTGGAGAAGGACCCCCCTTGTGCCCCACCAACATCTCTTGATGATCCCCCAATCAAAGCAGTCTACAAACAGCCCTGCATCTCTGTAATTGGGGGTGATATTTATTTCTCCCATAATAATTCCTTGTTTTTTTCAGAGAATGTGTCTGAATCATCGCACTTGCCTACTATTGAGTATGCCAGTTGGGTATACTTTAAAAAAAAAAAGCTGTTAAGTACGCGACAATTTGTAAAATTGAGTGTGAGGTGATAAGGGGAGGGGGGGAGGCACCATCTACAGATCTTGCCTAGGGCCCTGAGTCTGTCTAATAAATTCCAACCACGGACGCTCCAGCCCCAAAGTTCCCTGCTGAAAAAAACATTACAAACCATTGGAAATGTCCTGATCGGTCCGTGTGAGTAAGGGCAGACGGAAGGAAAACAAACAGTCAAGAATTAAGTTAATTAAAAGTTAGGCGAGTGTGTTTTGCGGCTGATTTTAAGGTTTCTCCTCTAAACTGTGAACTGTATAATGTTCATTGGTGTAAATAAAGAGTCACATGAACGAAACCTGTGTTCTCACCATTTGCATGGGAACGTAATGTTGATAAGCTGGGCATTGAGCTGTGAGCTACCAGCTTGGTCCTGGAACCGGAAAATAACACGTCACTAGCAACTACGGTTCGGAGGTTAGACGGTAAAAGGTGACGTATTTGTGAGTAAGGTAGGCTGCCAGAGAATGCATAGCATTACATAAGCATTTGCGCTAGCCACCATCAGCGATAATAGGCCAACTTAAGAATTCCAGTTTAGCTTCCGGGTTCTATTTTGCAGTAGCTAGGCTACAACAACAAGAGTAGGCCATCTCTCGGTAATAATGTGCAACATAACGTTTCCCAACTGAATGCAAATACCTAACATTTTTAACACGACATAGCAGCAGCAGCAGTATAAACTAGCGAAATGTCCGTAATTAGTCACAATTACGTAGCCTATTAGCTTTTATGAACCTCCTGACAGTAAATCAGCTAACGATTAACGTTAGCCTAGCTAATCGACCAACATCCACAATGTAACTTTACCAAAGTCCAGTTTTACTGGAGGGCGTCAGCAAAGCACAGTAGCCCATGTAAACACATACAATTAATGTTTTAAAACAGATGGTGTAGCTCCCGAGGGCTCATGCAAAATGTTAGCATGCTGACAGGCGTATTTGGCTACTAACAAAATGATAGCAACAACCGGTTGGCAAATTTTGAATAAAACACATTGAAGCAACCAAGCTAAGAGGATAATAAAGTCTGGGTTACACGGATGGTCCGCACGTCTTAAATGGTCATACTGAATTTGGTCTCAACTTAGAAGACAAGAAGACCTCCACGTTAACGAAAGCATAGGACGCCAGTCACGCAGCAGAGCTTGCAACAGCACACGAGCTAGAATACCCATGCAAAAAACAACTGTGCAAAACATTTTAAGGAGGGCAAGCTGTAATGTTCCGCTCCCTTCCTGTTCGTTTTCCGTGTTTTCCTGTTTTCCCTCCGTGTCATGTTGGATCCTTTTGTCCGTGTTTTCCCCGCTGCTGCGGACTAGGCGTGTCCTTCCCTGTCTTGTTCGTCTGGTTGTTTTGTCTTACTTCCGCCTTTCACTCCTTCCCCCTCGTTGCATGCATTTCCTCACCTGGTGTTTCGCAATCACTCCCGTTTTATTTCCACACCTGTTCCTTATTTAGTTCTGTCATTAACCTCACTATATAGTCTTTCGGCTGGCTGCCAGTCGGCGCCAGTTCGTTAACTATCGTCACTTGGTGTTAGTGCTCGTTGTGTTATCTGGTCTTTTACTTCGAACTACTCGCTTGGTTGTGGGATATTATCCCCTTACAGCATTTGGTTCCGCTCGAAACTACGGATTGGTAGTTTACCTCCCCAGTTATTTCCTGTTGTGAATGTAGCTAACCTGTTTCCCTTCTCCTCCACCTAACCCAGCTCCCACTCTCCAGCAGCAGTGTTCGTAAGCCCTGTGTTCGTTGTGTGTGTTGCGGTACCTCCACCTCCTGCTCGCGTAGGCTCCGCGGTGGCGTTATTCCTGGCTACCCTCCAGCTGTTCCTGTCCGGCCGAAGAAGCCACCAAAGTCTTCGGTTACGGTTCCGGGAGCTCTGGAGACCAGTCAGCTCCATCCGGACCTACCGCAGCTACGCCACACTACCCTGCCCTGCCGTGCTTCATCATTCACCTACCTGCCAAGCCCTGCACCTCCGTGAGAACCTCCCGGTCCTTCCCGTGCCTTTCCTTGCACTAATCCCCCTCTGTTTTTGTTTGTCCTGTACCGGTGCAGTCATTCCGGTCCAGTTCCAGCCCTGCCGTAGTGAGTCGCTCCCCTGCTAGTTCCAGTCCAGTCCAGGCGTGAGTCGTATAACTACCTGTCCAAAGTCCAGTTCCGGTTTGGAACATTCCGTTCCAGACGCGGATTCCTGTGTGGACCTCCCGGTCCAGTTCCAGCCCAGTCCAGTTCCGGTTTGGAACATTCCGTTCCAGACCCTGATTCCAGTGTGGACCTCCCGGTCCAGTTCCAGTCCAGTCCAGTTCCGGTTTGGAACATTCCGTTCCAGACCCTGATTCCAGTGTGGACCGCCCGGTCCAGTTCCAGTCCAGTCCAGTTCCGGTTTGGAACATTCCGTTCCAGACCCTGATTCCAGTGTGGACCTCCCGGTCCAGTTCCTGTCCAGTCCAGTTCCGGCTTGGAACGATAAGTTCCAGATCCTCCAGTCCAGCTCCGGCTTGGAGCAGCCCGCCCCGGGCTTCCAGGCGATACCTGTGTTATTCTGTGTGTTGCCATTCCTGTACAGTGTTGGGACTACCCCAACACTTAATTTATTAAAAACTCCTTTTTGTGAATCTGTCTCCTGGTCGTTGCACTTGGGTTCGTCCCGTATCTGATACGTAACAGAACGAACTGGCCAAAAACATGGACCCAGCCGACCTGGAGCAGATTCGGCACGCCTTCTCCTGCCAAACTGCGGTCAGCGACCAACAGGGCCGCCGTTTGGATGACGTGTTGGAGGTGCTGAGGGGCATCACGGAACAAGTGACGCAGCTGACTCTTCACCAGCCGCTTCCGCGTATACCTTTGGGCCCTACACCGCCCGCACCGGATCCACCGGTGGACCCTCCTGTGTCTACTTCATTTCGTGAGCCCCGCGTTCAACATCCAGAGTTATACCGCGGGGGATTGGGAAAATGTCGCGAATTCCTTATGAAGTGCGACATTGTATTCCGGATGCAGCCCTCCTCCTTCGCCTCCGACCCATGTAAGATCGCTTTTATTATGAGCAGCTTGGGAGGAGGTGCCCTGGAGTGGGCTACATCCATCTGGGATAGCCAAGTCGCGCTCTGCAACAACTTCGCTGCCTTCACCGCCGAGATGCGGCGTGTGTTTGATCACCCTACCTGTGGGCGAGATGCAACTCAGCGCCTACTTCAGGTCCGTCAAGGGAGTCGTAGCGTCGCTGAAATGGCCATCCAATTCCGTACCCTCGCAGCGGAGTCCGGATGGAACGACACCGCCCTTCAGGGGGCCTTCCGCCAGGCACTCAGCGAGGAGCTTAAAGACCAACTTGCCACCCGTGAAGAATCCACCTCACTCAATAGCCTTATTAGCCTGGCCATAGCAATTGACAACCGTCTCCGTATCCGGGCCCGTGAGCGAGGGGGGAACCCCGGTCATCTACCACACATACGCTCTCACCCTTCTGCTTCTGGATCCAGGGCGGCGTCTGGGGTCTCCGAAGAGGAGCCCATGCAACTGGGCAGAGTTGCGGTCAACTCCGAGGAGCGCCAACGTCGCCTGCGATCTAGATCCTGTTTTTATTGTGGCAAACCTGGCCACCAGATCGCCTCATGCCCCATTCGCCCAAAAGAATAGGCTCGCCAGTTAAACTGGGCGTACTGACGAGCCCTATCATACCCTGCCATGCAGCCCAGAATCGCCTTGTCTTTAAGGCCACTCTCCTGTGGAGGGACAAGTCCGAAGTCTCGTCGGCCCTCATCGACTCTGGGGCCGACGCCAACTTTATGGACACCACCTTCGCCAGGAGGGCCGGCATCCCCACGGAACTACTACCCTCTCCCATTACTGCCTTCGCCTTAGACGGTAGGAGTCTGGGGTTAGTGACCCACTCCACCGTTCCCTTACAGCTCGTCTTATCCGGCAATCATCGGGAGAGCATTCAACTCCTACTCATCAACTCAAAACAATCCTCCATAGTTTTGGGTCAGACCTGGCTCCGCCTTCATAACCCTCATATCGACTGGCAGGCCGGTCGCATCCTGGCGTGGAGTGGCCACTGCCTGGCTAGCTGTCTCCGTTCCGCTCTCCCCCCTCCGGGGTCCAAGAATCCCAGCACCAACCTACCCGAACCCGATCTGTCCAACGTTCCCAAACAATATCACGACCTCTGCCTGACCTTTTCCAAATCACGCGCTCTGTCCCTACCTCCTCACCGACCTTACGATTGCTGTATAGACCTGCTGGCGGGAGCCAAACTTCCGTCTGGCCGTCTCTACAGTCTGTTGGGGCCAGAGAAACTCGCCATGGAGGAGTACATTCATGAGTCCCTCGCCTCGGGCATCATCCGTCCCTCCTCTTCTCCTGTTGGTGCTGGGTTCTTTTTTGTAGGGAAGAAGGACGGCTCACTACGGCCCTGCATCGACTATCGGGGGCTCAATCAAATCACCATCCGCAATAAATATCCTCTCCCCCTCATTAACACTGCTTTTGAACCCCTCTCGCAGGCCGTCATTTTCACCAAGCTCGACCTCCGTAATGCGTACCACTTGGTGCGCATACGGGAGGGGGATGAATGGAAGACTGCCTTCAATACCCCGTTGGGCCACTATGAGTACCTGGTGGTCCCCTTCGGCCTTACTAACGCCCCGGCAGTCTTCCAGGGCATGGTGAATGACGTGCTGCGAGACCTGTTGGGGAAAACTGTTTTTGTTTACATAGACGATATTTTGATTTTTTCCAAGTCCCCTCAGGAACACATTCTCCATGTCCGGGAGGTTCTCCAGCGTCTCCTTGAGAACCAGCTCTTCGTCAAGGCAGAGAAGTGCTCCTTCCACGTCTCTTCAGTCCCGTTCCTCGGCTTCATCATTGAGGAGGGCAGTATCCGGGCGGATCCTGTCAAAGTCAAGGCGGTGACGGAATGGCCCCAACCCACCTCTCGTAAGCACCTGCAACAATTCCTTGGTTTTGCTAATTTCTATCGTCGTTTTATCCGTAATTACAGTGTCATTGCTGCTCCCCTTACCAAACTCACCTCCACTGTTTTTTCTTTCTGTTGGAACTCCGAGGCTCAGCTCGCTTTTGAACAGCTTAAAGCTCGGTTTTCCTCGGCCCCTATTCTTTGTCACCCTGATCCCACCCGTCAATTTACGATTGAGGTGGATGCCTCCGACACCGGCGTGGGGGCCATTCTGTCCCAACGTGCCGCCTTGGACAACAAACTCCATCCCTGTGCCTTTTTCTCCCGGAGACTGTCCTCCGCCGAGCGAAATTATGATGTCGGGGATCGGGAGCTTCTTGCCATAAAGCTGGCTCTTGAGGAGTGGCGCCACTGGCTGGAGGGGGCAGGTACCCCCTTTATTGTTTTAACTGACCACCAAAATTTAATTTACTTGAAGTCTGCTAAGAGGCTTAATGCCAGACAGGCTAGGTGGTCACTTTTCTTTGCCCGTTTCAATTTTTCTGTATCCTTCCGCCCCGGTTCCCGCAATATTAAGGCGGATGCCTTATCCCGTGTGTTTTCCCTTCCCTCCAGTCCTGCTGACCCCGAGCCTATTCTACCAGCGTCCTGCGTGGTGGCTGCGGTCTCCTGGAGGATTGAGGAGATTGTGAGGTCCGCCCAGACTTCCCACCCTGACCCCCGTAGTAACCCTAACTCCTCCCTGTTTGTTCCCAACTCCGTCCGCTCCCAGGTCCTTGAGTGGGTTCACGCCTCCTGCCTGGCGTGTCACCCAGGTGTTGCCAGAACGACCACCCTCGTCAGGAGGAGCTTTTGGTGGCCCACTCTCAAGGAGGATACCCGTGCTTTTGTCCTGGCCTGCGCAGTGTGCGCCAGGAGCAAGGCTTCCCACCAGCCTCCCTCTGGTCTTCTCCTTCCCCTCCCTGTCCCGGGCCGTCCTTGGAGCCACATTGGCGTGGATTTCGTCACCGGTCTGCCTTTGTCAGAGGGCAACTCTGTCATTCTGACAATTGTGGATCGGTTCTCCAAGGCGGTTCACTTCATTCCCCTCCCTAAGCTCCCGTCCGCCCTCGAAACTGCGGAGCTCCTGGTGGTACATGTGGTCAGGCTGCACGGGATCCCATCCGACATTGTTTCGGACCGTGGGCCCCAATTCTCCTCCCAGGTTTGGAAGGCGTTCTGTGTAGCCCTGGGGGCCTCGGCCAGTTTGTCGTCTGGCTTCCATCCCCAGTCTAACGGCCAGGCAGAGAGGGCGAACCAGGACCTGGGGGCCGCCCTGCGGTGCGTCACTGCTCGCAATCCCGCCTCCTGGAGCCGTTTTCTCCCCTGGGTAGAGTACGCTCACAACTCCCTTAAAAGTGCCTCCACTGGGTTGTCCCCATTCGAGTGCTCATTGGGTTACCAACCCCCTCTCCTATCGGCCCAGGAGGCCGAGGTAGCAGTTCCCTCCGTTAATTCTCACATCCTCAAATGCAAGCGCATTTGGAGACTTGCACGCACCGCACTCCTGCGTTCTAATTCCCGTTCGCAGCGTCTGGCGGACCTGCACAGGACCGCAGCCCCCAAGTACAGGGCCGGTCAGCAGGTCTGGCTATCCACATCCAACATTTCCCTTCCCTCCTCCTCTAAGAAACTTCGGCCCCGGTTTATTGGTCCCTTCCCTGTTGTATGTCTCATTAACCCAGTTTCTGTTAAGCTCTCCCTCCCTGCCTCCCTCAAAGTTTACCCCGTTTTTCATGTGTCACAAATCAAGCCTGTCGCCTCCAGCCCCCTCAGTGCCCCTACCCTCCCTCCTCCACCTGTCCGAGTCATCGACAACGCCCCGGCCTACACGGTGGACCGCATCATCGACATCCGCCGTAAGGGTCGGGGTTTCCAATACCTCGTGGACTGGGAGGGGTATGGTCCTGAGGAGCGGTCGTGGCTCCACAGGGGCCTCATCCTGGATCAATCACTGATCCAGGATTTCCACAGTCGCTTCCCATCCAAGACCAGGCCGCCAGGTACGCCAGGTGGCGTACGTTGAGGGGGGGGTACTGTAATGTTCCGCTCCCTTCCTGTTCGTTTTCCGTGTTTTCCTGTTTTCCCTCCGTGTCATGTTGGATCCTTTTGTCCGTGTTTTCCCCGCTGCTGCGGACTAGGCGTGTCCTTCCCTGTCTTGTTCGTCTGGTTGTTTTGTCTTACTTCCGCCTTTCACTCCTTCCCCCTCGTTGCATGCATTTCCTCACCTGGTGTTTCGCAATCACACCCGTTTTATTTCCACACCTGTTCCTTATTTAGTTCTGTCATTAACCTCACTATATAGTCTTTCGGCTGGCTGCCAGTCGGCGCCAGTTCGTTAACTATCGTCACTTGGTGTTAGTGCTCGTTGTGTTATCTGGTCTTTTACTTCGAACTACTCGCTTGGTTGTGGGATATTATCCCCTTACAGCATTTGGTTCCGCTCGAAACTACGGATTGGTAGTTTACCTCCCCAGTTATTTCCTGTTGTGAATGTAGCTAACCTGTTTCCCTTCTCCTCCACCTAACCCAGCTCCCACTCTCCAGCAGCAGTGTTCGTAAGCCCTGTGTTCGTTGTGTGTGTTGCGGTACCTCCACCTCCTGCTCGCGTAGGCTCCGCGGTGGCGTTATTCCTGGCTACCCTCCAGCTGTTCCTGTCCGGCCGAAGAAGCCACCAAAGTCTTCGGTTACGGTTCCGGGAGCTCTGGAGACCAGTCAGCTCCATCCGGACCTACCGCAGCTACGCCACACTACCCTGCCCTGCCGTGCTTCATCATTCACCTACCTGCCAAGCCCTGCACCTCCGTGAGAACCTCCCGGTCCTTCCCGTGCCTTTCCTTAAACTAATCCCCCTCTGTTTTTGTTTGTCCTGTACCGGTGCAGTCATTCCGGTCCAGTTCCAGCCCTGCCGTAGTGAGTCGCTCCCCTGCTAGTTCCAGTCCAGTCCAGGCGTGAGTCGTATAACTACCTGTCCAAAGTCCAGTTCCGGTTTGGAACATTCCGTTCCAGACGCGGATTCCTGTGTGGACCTCCCGGTCCAGTTCCAGCCCAGTCCAGTTCCGGTTTGGAACATTCCGTTCCAGACCCTGATTCCAGTGTGGACCTCCCGGTCCAGTTCCAGTCCAGTCCAGTTCCGGTTTGGAACATTCCGTTCCAGACCCTGATTCCAGTGTGGACCGCCCGGTCCAGTTCCAGTCCAGTCCAGTTCCGGTTTGGAACATTCCGTTCCAGACCCTGATTCCAGTGTGGACCTCCCGGTCCAGTTCCTGTCCAGTCCAGTTCCGGCTTGGAACGATAAGTTCCAGATCCTCCAGTCCAGCTCCGGCTTGGAGCAGCCCGCCCCGGGCTTCCAGGCGATACCTGTGTTATTCTGTGTGTTGCCATTCCTGTACAGTGTTGGGACTACCCCAACACTTAATTTATTAAAAACTCCTTTTTGTGAATCTGTCTCCTGGTCGTTGCACTTGGGTTCGTCCCGTATCTGATACGTAACAGAACGAACTGGCCAAAAACATGGACCCAGCCGACCTGGAGCAGATTCGGCACGCCTTCTCCTGCCAAACTGCGGTCAGCGACCAACAGGGCCGCCGTTTGGATGACGTGTTGGAGGTGCTGAGGGGCATCACGGAACAAGTGACGCAGCTGACTCTTCACCAGCCGCTTCCGCGTATACCTTTGGGCCCTACATCGCCCGCACCGGATCCACCGGTGGACCCTCCTGTGTCTACTTCATTTCGTGAGCCCCGCGTTCAACATCCAGAGTTATACCGCGGGGGATTGGGAAAATGTCGCGAATTCCTTATGAAGTGCGACATTGTATTCCGGATGCAGCCCTCCTCCTTCGCCTCCGACCCATGTAAGATCGCTTTTATTATGAGCAGCTTGGGAGGAGGTGCCCTGGAGTGGGCTACATCCATCTGGGATAGCCAAGTCGCGCTCTGCAACAACTTCGCTGCCTTCACCGCCGAGATGCGGCGTGTGTTTGATCACCCTACCTGTGGGCGAGATGCAACTCAGCGCCTACTTCAGGTCCGTCAAGGGAGTCGTAGCGTCGCTGAAATGGCCATCCAATTCCGTACCCTCGCAGCGGAGTCCGGATGGAACGACACCGCCCTTCAGGGGGCCTTCCGCCAGGCACTCAGCGAGGAGCTTAAAGACCAACTTGCCACCCGTGAAGAATCCACCTCACTCAATAGCCTTATTAGCCTGGCCATAGCAATTGACAACCGTCTCCGTATCCGGGCCCGTGAGCGAGGGGGGAACCCCGGTCATCTACCACACATACGCTCTCACCCTTCTGCTTCTGGATCCAGGGCGGCGTCTGGGGTCTCCGAAGAGGAGCCCATGCAACTGGGCAGAGTTGCGGTCAACTCCGAGGAGCGCCAACGTCGCCTGCGATCTAGATCCTGTTTTTATTGTGGCAAACCTGGCCACCAGATCGCCTCATGCCCCATTCGCCCAAAAGAATAGGCTCGCCAGTTAAACTGGGCGTACTGACGAGCCCTATCATACCCTGCCATGCAGCCCAGAATCGCCTTGTCTTTAAGGCCACTCTCCTGTGGAGGGACAAGTCCGAAGTCTCGTCGGCCCTCATCGACTCTGGGGCCGACGCCAACTTTATGGACACCACCTTCGCCAGGAGGGCCGGCATCCCCACGGAACTACTACCCTCTCCCATTACTGCCTTCGCCTTAGACGGTAGGAGTCTGGGGTTAGTGACCCACTCCACCGTTCCCTTACAGCTCGTCTTATCCGGCAATCATCGGGAGAGCATTCAACTCCTACTCATCAACTCAAAACAATCCTCCATAGTTTTGGGTCAGACCTGGCTCCGCCTTCATAACCCTCATATCGACTGGCAGGCCGGTCGCATCCTGGCGTGGAGTGGCCACTGCCTGGCTAGCTGTCTCCGTTCCGCTCTCCCCCCTCCGGGGTCCAAGAATCCCAGCACCAACCTACCCGAACCCGATCTGTCCAACGTTCCCAAACAATATCACGACCTCTGCCTGACCTTTTCCAAATCACGCGCTCTGTCCCTACCTCCTCACCGACCTTACGATTGCTGTATAGACCTGCTGGCGGGAGCCAAACTTCCGTCTGGCCGTCTCTACAGTCTGTCGGGGCCAGAGAAACTCGCCATGGAGGAGTACATTCATGAGTCCCTCGCCTCGGGCATCATCCGTCCCTCCTCTTCTCCTGTTGGTGCTGGGTTCTTTTTTGTAGGGAAGAAGGACGGCTCACTACGGCCCTGCATCGACTATCGGGGGCTCAATCAAATCACCATCCGCAATAAATATCCTCTCCCCCTCATTAACACTGCTTTTGAACCCCTCTCGCAGGCCGTCATTTTCACCAAGCTCGACCTCCGTAATGCGTACCACTTGGTGCGCATACGGGAGGGGGATGAATGGAAGACTGCCTTCAATACCCCGTTGGGCCACTAGGAGTACCTGGTGGTCCCCTTCGGCCTTACTAACGCCCCGGCAGTCTTCCAGGGCATGGTGAATGACGTGCTGCGAGACCTGTTGGGGAAAACTGTTTTTGTTTACATAGACGATATTTTGATTTTTTCCAAGTCCCCTCAGGAACACATTCTCCATGTCCGGGAGGTTCTCCAGCGTCTCCTTGAGAACCAGCTCTTCGTCAAGGCAGAGAAGTGCTCCTTCCACGTCTCTTCAGTCCCGTTCCTCGGCTTCATCATTGAGGAGGGCAGTATCCGGGCGGATCCTGTCAAAGTCAAGGCGGTGACGGAATGGCCCCAACCCACCTCTCGTAAGCACCTGCAACAATTCCTTGGTTTTGCTAATTTCTATCGTCGTTTTATCCGTAATTACAGTGTCATTGCTGCTCCCCTTACCAAACTCACCTCCACTGTTTTTTCTTTCTGTTGGAACTCCGAGGCTCAGCTCGCTTTTGAACAGCTTAAAGCTCGGTTTTCCTCGGCCCCTATTCTTTGTCACCCTGATCCCACCCGTCAATTTACGATTGAGGTGGATGCCTCCGACACCGGCGTGGGGGCCATTCTGTCCCAACGTGCCGCCTTGGACAACAAACTCCATCCCTGTGCCTTTTTCTCCCGGAGACTGTCCTCCGCCGAGCGAAATTATGATGTCGGGGATCGGGAGCTTCTTGCCATAAAGCTGGCTCTTGAGGAGTGGCGCCACTGGCTGGAGGGGGCAGGTACCCCCTTTATTGTTTTAACTGACCACCAAAATTTAATTTACTTGAAGTCTGCTAAGAGGCTTAATGCCAGACAGGCTAGGTGGTCACTTTTCTTTGCCCGTTTCAATTTTTCTGTATCCTTCCGCCCCGGTTCCCGCAATATTAAGGCGGATGCCTTATCCCGTGTGTTTTCCCTTCCCTCCAGTCCTGCTGACCCCGAGCCTATTCTACCAGCGTCCTGCGTGGTGGCTGCGGTCTCCTGGAGGATTGAGGAGATTGTGAGGTCCGCCCAGACTTCCCACCCTGACCCCCGTAGTAACCCTAACTCCTCCTGCCTGGCGTGTCACCCAGGTGTTGCCAGAACGACCACCCTCGTCAGGAGGAGCTTTTGGTGGCCCACTCTCAAGGAGGATACCCGTGCTTTTGTCCTGGCCTGCGCAGTGTGCGCCAGGAGCAAGGCTTCCCACCAGCCTCCCTCTGGTCTTCTCCTTCCCCTCCCTGTCCCAGGCCGTCCTTGGAGCCACATTGGCGTGGATTTCGTCACCGGTCTGCCTTTGTCAGAGGGCAACTCTGTCATTCTGACAATTGTGGATCGGTTCTCCAAGGCGGTTCACTTCATTCCCCTCCCTAAGCTCCCGTCCGCCCTCGAAACTGCGGAGCTCCTGGTGGTACATGTGGTCAGGCTGCACGGGATCCCATCCGACATTGTTTCGGACCGTGGGCCCCAATTCTCCTCCCAGGTTTGGAAGGCGTTCTGTGTAGCCCTGGGGGCCTCGGCCAGTTTGTCGTCTGGCTTCCATCCCCAGTCTAACGGCCAGGCAGAGAGGGCGAACCAGGACCTGGGGGCCGCCCTGCGGTGCGTCACTGCTCGCAATCCCGCCTCCTGGAGCCGTTTTCTCCCCTGGGTAGAGTACGCTCACAACTCCCTTAAAAGTGCCTCCACTGGGTTGTCCCCATTCGAGTGCTCATTGGGTTACCAACCCCCTCTCCTATCGGCCCAGGAGGCCGAGGTAGCAGTTCCCTCCGTTAATTCTCACATCCTCAAATGCAAGCGCATTTGGAGACTTGCACGCACCGCACTCCTGCGTTCTAATTCCCGTTCGCAGCGTCTGGCGGACCTGCACAGGACCGCAGCCCCCAAGTACAGGGCCGGTCAGCAGGTCTGGCTATCCACATCCAACATTTCCCTTCCCTCCTCCTCTAAGAAACTTCGGCCCCGGTTTATTGGTCCCTTCCCTGTTGTATGTCTCATTAACCCAGTTTCTGTTAAGCTCTCCCTCCCTGCCTCCCTCAAAGTTTACCCCGTTTTTCATGTGTCACAAATCAAGCCTGTCGCCTCCAGCCCCCTCAGTGCCCCTACCCTCCCTCCTCCACCTGTCCGAGTCATCGACAACGCCCCGGCCTACACGGTGGACCGCATCATCGACATCCGCCGTAAGGGTCGGGGTTTCCAATACCTCGTGGACTGGGAGGGGTATGGTCCTGAGGAGCGGTCGTGGCTCCACAGGGGCCTCATCCTGGATCAATCACTGATCCAGGATTTCCACAGTCGCTTCCCATCCAAGACCAGGCCGCCAGGTACGCCAGGTGGCGTACGTTGAGGGGGGGGTACTGTAATGTTCCGCTCCCTTCCTGTTCGTTTTCCGTGTTTTCCTGTTTTCCCTCCGTGTCATGTTGGATCCTTTTGTCCGTGTTTTCCCCGCTGCTGCGGACTAGGCGTGTCCTTCCCTGTCTTGTTCGTCTGGTTGTTTTGTCTTACTTCCGCCTTTCACTCCTTCCCCCTCGTTGCATGCATTTCCTCACCTGGTGTTTCGCAATCACACCCGTTTTATTTCCACACCTGTTCCTTATTTAGTTCTGTCATTAACCTCACTATATAGTCTTTCGGCTGGCTGCCAGTCGGCGCCAGTTCGTTAACTATCGTCACTTGGTGTTAGTGCTCGTTGTGTTATCTGGTCTTTTACTTCGAACTACTCGCTTGGTTGTGGGATATTATCCCCTTACAGCATTTGGTTCCGCTCGAAACTACGGATTGGTAGTTTACCTCCCCAGTTATTTCCTGTTGTGAATGTAGCTAACCTGTTTCCCTTCTCCTCCACCTAACCCAGCTCCCACTCTCCAGCAGCAGTGTTCGTAAGCCCTGTGTTCGTTGTGTGTGTTGCGGTACCTCCACCTCCTGCTCGCGTAGGCTCCGCGGTGGCGTTATTCCTGGCTACCCTCCAGCTGTTCCTGTCCGGCCGAAGAAGCCACCAAAGTCTTCGGTTACGGTTCCGGGAGCTCTGGAGACCAGTCAGCTCCATCCGGACCTACCGCAGCTACGCCACACTACCCTGCCCTGCCGTGCTTCATCATTCACCTACCTGCCAAGCCCTGCACCTCCGTGAGAACCTCCCGGTCCTTCCCGTGCCTTTCCTTAAACTAATCCCCCTCTGTTTTTGTTTGTCCTGTACCGGTGCAGTCATTCCGGTCCAGTTCCAGCCCTGCCGTAGTGAGTCGCTCCCCTGCTAGTTCCAGTCCAGTCCAGGCGTGAGTCGTATAACTACCTGTCCAAAGTCCAGTTCCGGTTTGGAACATTCCGTTCCAGACGCGGATTCCTGTGTGGACCTCCCGGTCCAGTTCCAGCCCAGTCCAGTTCCGGTTTGGAACATTCCGTTCCAGACCCTGATTCCAGTGTGGACCTCCCGGTCCAGTTCCAGTCCAGTCCAGTTCCGGTTTGGAACATTCCGTTCCAGACCCTGATTCCAGTGTGGACCGCCCGGTCCAGTTCCAGTCCAGTCCAGTTCCGGTTTGGAACATTCCGTTCCAGACCCTGATTCCAGTGTGGACCTCCCGGTCCAGTTCCTGTCCAGTCCAGTTCCGGCTTGGAACGATAAGTTCCAGATCCTCCAGTCCAGCTCCGGCTTGGAGCAGCCCGCCCCGGGCTTCCAGGCGATACCTGTGTTATTCTGTGTGTTGCCATTCCTGTACAGTGTTGGGACTACCCCAACACTTAATTTATTAAAAACTCCTTTTTGTGAATCTGTCTCCTGGTCGTTGCACTTGGGTTCGTCCCGTATCTGATACGTAACAGAACGAACTGGCCAAAAACATGGACCCAGCCGACCTGGAGCAGATTCGGCACGCCTTCTCCTGCCAAACTGCGGTCAGCGACCAACAGGGCCGCCGTTTGGATGACGTGTTGGAGGTGCTGAGGGGCATCACGGAACAAGTGACGCAGCTGACTCTTCACCAGCCGCTTCCGCGTATACCTTTGGGCCCTACATCGCCCGCACCGGATCCACCGGTGGACCCTCCTGTGTCTACTTCATTTCGTGAGCCCCGCGTTCAACATCCAGAGTTATACCGCGGGGGATTGGGAAAATGTCGCGAATTCCTTATGAAGTGCGACATTGTATTCCGGATGCAGCCCTCCTCCTTCGCCTCCGACCCATGTAAGATCGCTTTTATTATGAGCAGCTTGGGAGGAGGTGCCCTGGAGTGGGCTACATCCATCTGGGATAGCCAAGTCGCGCTCTGCAACAACTTCGCTGCCTTCACCGCCGAGATGCGGCGTGTGTTTGATCACCCTACCTGTGGGCGAGATGCAACTCAGCGCCTACTTCAGGTCCGTCAAGGGAGTCGTAGCGTCGCTGAAATGGCCATCCAATTCCGTACCCTCGCAGCGGAGTCCGGATGGAACGACACCGCCCTTCAGGGGGCCTTCCGCCAGGCACTCAGCGAGGAGCTTAAAGACCAACTTGCCACCCGTGAAGAATCCACCTCACTCAATAGCCTTATTAGCCTGGCCATAGCAATTGACAACCGTCTCCGTATCCGGGCCCGTGAGCGAGGGGGGAACCCCGGTCATCTACCACACATACGCTCTCACCCTTCTGCTTCTGGATCCAGGGCGGCGTCTGGGGTCTCCGAAGAGGAGCCCATGCAACTGGGCAGAGTTGCGGTCAACTCCGAGGAGCGCCAACGTCGCCTGCGATCTAGATCCTGTTTTTATTGTGGCAAACCTGGCCACCAGATCGCCTCATGCCCCATTCGCCCAAAAGAATAGGCTCGCCAGTTAAACTGGGCGTACTGACGAGCCCTATCATACCCTGCCATGCAGCCCAGAATCGCCTTGTCTTTAAGGCCACTCTCCTGTGGAGGGACAAGTCCGAAGTCTCGTCGGCCCTCATCGACTCTGGGGCCGACGCCAACTTTATGGACACCACCTTCGCCAGGAGGGCCGGCATCCCCACGGAACTACTACCCTCTCCCATTACTGCCTTCGCCTTAGACGGTAGGAGTCTGGGGTTAGTGACCCACTCCACCGTTCCCTTACAGCTCGTCTTATCCGGCAATCATCGGGAGAGCATTCAACTCCTACTCATCAACTCAAAACAATCCTCCATAGTTTTGGGTCAGACCTGGCTCCGCCTTCATAACCCTCATATCGACTGGCAGGCCGGTCGCATCCTGGCGTGGAGTGGCCACTGCCTGGCTAGCTGTCTCCGTTCCGCTCTCCCCCCTCCGGGGTCCAAGAATCCCAGCACCAACCTACCCGAACCCGATCTGTCCAACGTTCCCAAACAATATCACGACCTCTGCCTGACCTTTTCCAAATCACGCGCTCTGTCCCTACCTCCTCACCGACCTTACGATTGCTGTATAGACCTGCTGGCGGGAGCCAAACTTCCGTCTGGCCGTCTCTACAGTCTGTCGGGGCCAGAGAAACTCGCCATGGAGGAGTACATTCATGAGTCCCTCGCCTCGGGCATCATCCGTCCCTCCTCTTCTCCTGTTGGTGCTGGGTTCTTTTTTGTAGGGAAGAAGGACGGCTCACTACGGCCCTGCATCGACTATCGGGGGCTCAATCAAATCACCATCCGCAATAAATATCCTCTCCCCCTCATTAACACTGCTTTTGAACCCCTCTCGCAGGCCGTCATTTTCACCAAGCTCGACCTCCGTAATGCGTACCACTTGGTGCGCATACGGGAGGGGGATGAATGGAAGACTGCCTTCAATACCCCGTTGGGCCACTAGGAGTACCTGGTGGTCCCCTTCGGCCTTACTAACGCCCCGGCAGTCTTCCAGGGCATGGTGAATGACGTGCTGCGAGACCTGTTGGGGAAAACTGTTTTTGTTTACATAGACGATATTTTGATTTTTTCCAAGTCCCCTCAGGAACACATTCTCCATGTCCGGGAGGTTCTCCAGCGTCTCCTTGAGAACCAGCTCTTCGTCAAGGCAGAGAAGTGCTCCTTCCACGTCTCTTCAGTCCCGTTCCTCGGCTTCATCATTGAGGAGGGCAGTATCCGGGCGGATCCTGTCAAAGTCAAGGCGGTGACGGAATGGCCCCAACCCACCTCTCGTAAGCACCTGCAACAATTCCTTGGTTTTGCTAATTTCTATCGTCGTTTTATCCGTAATTACAGTGTCATTGCTGCTCCCCTTACCAAACTCACCTCCACTGTTTTTTCTTTCTGTTGGAACTCCGAGGCTCAGCTCGCTTTTGAACAGCTTAAAGCTCGGTTTTCCTCGGCCCCTATTCTTTGTCACCCTGATCCCACCCGTCAATTTACGATTGAGGTGGATGCCTCCGACACCGGCGTGGGGGCCATTCTGTCCCAACGTGCCGCCTTGGACAACAAACTCCATCCCTGTGCCTTTTTCTCCCGGAGACTGTCCTCCGCCGAGCGAAATTATGATGTCGGGGATCGGGAGCTTCTTGCCATAAAGCTGGCTCTTGAGGAGTGGCGCCACTGGCTGGAGGGGGCAGGTACCCCCTTTATTGTTTTAACTGACCACCAAAATTTAATTTACTTGAAGTCTGCTAAGAGGCTTAATGCCAGACAGGCTAGGTGGTCACTTTTCTTTGCCCGTTTCAATTTTTCTGTATCCTTCCGCCCCGGTTCCCGCAATATTAAGGCGGATGCCTTATCCCGTGTGTTTTCCCTTCCCTCCAGTCCTGCTGACCCCGAGCCTATTCTACCAGCGTCCTGCGTGGTGGCTGCGGTCTCCTGGAGGATTGAGGAGATTGTGAGGTCCGCCCAGACTTCCCACCCTGACCCCCGTAGTAACCCTAACTCCTCCTGCCTGGCGTGTCACCCAGGTGTTGCCAGAACGACCACCCTCGTCAGGAGGAGCTTTTGGTGGCCCACTCTCAAGGAGGATACCCGTGCTTTTGTCCTGGCCTGCGCAGTGTGCGCCAGGAGCAAGGCTTCCCACCAGCCTCCCTCTGGTCTTCTCCTTCCCCTCCCTGTCCCAGGCCGTCCTTGGAGCCACATTGGCGTGGATTTCGTCACCGGTCTGCCTTTGTCAGAGGGCAACTCTGTCATTCTGACAATTGTGGATCGGTTCTCCAAGGCGGTTCACTTCATTCCCCTCCCTAAGCTCCCGTCCGCCCTCGAAACTGCGGAGCTCCTGGTGGTACATGTGGTCAGGCTGCACGGGATCCCATCCGACATTGTTTCGGACCGTGGGCCCCAATTCTCCTCCCAGGTTTGGAAGGCGTTCTGTGTAGCCCTGGGGGCCTCGGCCAGTTTGTCGTCTGGCTTCCATCCCCAGTCTAACGGCCAGGCAGAGAGGGCGAACCAGGACCTGGGGGCCGCCCTGCGGTGCGTCACTGCTCGCAATCCCGCCTCCTGGAGCCGTTTTCTCCCCTGGGTAGAGTACGCTCACAACTCCCTTAAAAGTGCCTCCACTGGGTTGTCCCCATTCGAGTGCTCATTGGGTTACCAACCCCCTCTCCTATCGGCCCAGGAGGCCGAGGTAGCAGTTCCCTCCGTTAATTCTCACATCCTCAAATGCAAGCGCATTTGGAGACTTGCACGCACCGCACTCCTGCGTTCTAATTCCCGTTCGCAGCGTCTGGCGGACCTGCACAGGACCGCAGCCCCCAAGTACAGGGCCGGTCAGCAGGTCTGGCTATCCACATCCAACATTTCCCTTCCCTCCTCCTCTAAGAAACTTCGGCCCCGGTTTATTGGTCCCTTCCCTGTTGTATGTCTCATTAACCCAGTTTCTGTTAAGCTCTCCCTCCCTGCCTCCCTCAAAGTTTACCCCGTTTTTCATGTGTCACAAATCAAGCCTGTCGCCTCCAGCCCCCTCAGTGACCCTACCCTCCCTCCTCCACCTGTCCGAGTCATCGACAACGCCCCGGCCTACACGGTGGACCGCATCATCGACATCCGCCGTAAGGGTCGGGGTTTCCAATACCTCGTGGACTGGGAGGGGTATGGTCCTGAGGAGCGGTCGTGGCTCCACAGGGGCCTCATCCTGGATCAATCACTGATCCAGGATTTCCACAGTCGCTTCCCATCCAAGACCAGGCCGCCAGGTACGCCAGGTGGCGTACGTTGAGGGGGGGGTACTGTAATGTTCCGCTCCCTTCCTGTTCGTTTTCCGTGTTTTCCTGTTTTCCCTCCGTGTCATGTTGGATCCTTTTGTCCGTGTTTTCCCCGCTGCTGCGGACTAGGCGTGTCCTTCCCTGTCTTGTTCGTCTGGTTGTTTTGTCTTACTTCCGCCTTTCACTCCTTCCCCCTCGTTGCATGCATTTCCTCACCTGGTGTTTCGCAATCACACCCGTTTTATTTCCACACCTGTTCCTTATTTAGTTCTGTCATTAACCTCACTATATAGTCTTTCGGCTGGCTGCCAGTCGGCGCCAGTTCGTTAACTATCGTCACTTGGTGTTAGTGCTCGTTGTGTTATCTGGTCTTTTACTTCGAACTACTCGCTTGGTTGTGGGATATTATCCCCTTACAGCATTTGGTTCCGCTCGAAACTACGGATTGGTAGTTTACCTCCCCAGTTATTTCCTGTTGTGAATGTAGCTAACCTGTTTCCCTTCTCCTCCACCTAACCCAGCTCCCACTCTCCAGCAGCAGTGTTCGTAAGCCCTGTGTTCGTTGTGTGTGTTGCGGTACCTCCACCTCCTGCTCGCGTAGGCTCCGCGGTGGCGTTATTCCTGGCTACCCTCCAGCTGTTCCTGTCCGGCCGAAGAAGCCACCAAAGTCTTCGGTTACGGTTCCGGGAGCTCTGGAGACCAGTCAGCTCCATCCGGACCTACCGCAGCTACGCCACACTACCCTGCCCTGCCGTGCTTCATCATTCACCTACCTGCCAAGCCCTGCACCTCCGTGAGAACCTCCCGGTCCTTCCCGTGCCTTTCCTTGCACTAATCCCCCTCTGTTTTTGTTTGTCCTGTACCGGTGCAGTCATTCCGGTCCAGTTCCAGCCCTGCCGTAGTGAGTCGCTCCCCTGCTAGTTCCAGTCCAGTCCAGGCGTGAGTCGTATAACTACCTGTCCAAAGTCCAGTTCCGGTTTGGAACATTCCGTTCCAGACGCGGATTCCTGTGTGGACCTCCCGGTCCAGTTCCAGCCCAGTCCAGTTCCGGTTTGGAACATTCCGTTCCAGACCCTGATTCCAGTGTGGACCTCCCGGTCCAGTTCCAGTCCAGTCCAGTTCCGGTTTGGAACATTCCGTTCCAGACCCTGATTCCAGTGTGGACCGCCCGGTCCAGTTCCAGTCCAGTCCAGTTCCGGTTTGGAACATTCCGTTCCAGACCCTGATTCCAGTGTGGACCTCCCGGTCCAGTTCCTGTCCAGTCCAGTTCCGGCTTGGAACGATAAGTTCCAGATCCTCCAGTCCAGCTCCGGCTTGGAGCAGCCCGCCCCGGGCTTCCAGGCGATACCTGTGTTATTCTGTGTGTTGCCATTCCTGTACAGTGTTGGGACTACCCCAACACTTAATTTATTAAAAACTCCTTTTTGTGAATCTGTCTCCTGGTCGTTGCACTTGGGTTCGTCCCGTATCTGATACGTAACACAAGCCTAGGTTAGTCTAGGCATGCCTAGCAGCAGCAGGGCGCGGCAAAATGACAGTAAATTTCTTTTAACACAAGCCGTAAGTAAACAAAGAGCAGTACATCAGCGTTCAAGCAGAAGAGAGAACTGATTCTTGCCTTAAAAAGGGCACTCCATTCGAGGTGTATGCATATGAGATGCGTGGTTGCTAGCTGACCATGGTCGGCTATGATAAGAGTTTCCTGACAGAACTTGCTATGCACAGATAAAAATGTTCGCTCCGCTTATCGTAGCACATTCAGTAATTAAACATGTTATTTGAATATGTGAATTGTCCTGACCAAAATTGTTATTAATGTTATTTTCCATTAGAACGCGAACAGGAGGATTCAGTCATGATAGGCTACAAGAAAACATTTTATTATTGAACATATATTTATTATATGTCATAGGCTACAACAGTCACATCACAAAAAAACAACAAAAGCTATTGGTAGCTGAAGGTTTGTATGTCAAATAATACCATTTGTTTTGTTTAAGTAGCGGTTCTCTGCGATTGCCGCTGTTCTGAGACATTCGGCGTGGAAAAAAAAGAAAGACATAAACATGGACGATGCTTTAACATAGACCGTAGTGCTTAACATGTGTGACGGAATTGTGGAGAATGCGCATGTGTGTAAGTTACAGAATTATCGACCAATAGAAACATGCTTTCGACACGCCCCCTTTGCTTTCGACACCCCCCTTTTTTTCGACACACCGCGTCCTCCAATCTACAGATACTGATACTTGGTCCCTCCAGTAGTCATGGCAATGATTTCCTCTGTGATGTATTTCTTCTGTCGCTTGGTTTTCAATCTTGTTACTCGTTTATCTGTCAATTAGCTGTTTGCTTTTCATCATTCACCTGTCAATTAGCTGTTTGCTTTTCTGGGTTTGGTCACAAAAATAGCCTTATCAAATTGTTTTAACAAACATTGTTTGGTCTGGTGATTAGCTGGTCACCAAGAACGCCATGTTCACCATGTCTGTGCATTACAAAGAAATCACCCATTGAAAACATACTACATATACAGATCCTTTCCAAAAAATTTGAATATCATGGAAAAGTAGTTTTTTTTCCATAATTCCAATCAAAAAGTGAAACTTTCATAGATTATTGATTCATTACACACAAAGTGAAATATTTCTAGCCTTTATTTGTTTCATTTTTCATAATTTTGGCTTACAGCTCCAGAAAACCCCCAAAACAGTATTTCAAGAAATTAGAATAGTGTGTTGAAAATCAGCATTTACTTCAGTTATTTCAGAGAATGAGTGGAGTGGCTTGACTCGAGGAATCCGACAGTTGTAGCCCATGTCCCGGATACGTCTGTACGTGGTGGTTTTTGAAGCACTGACTCCAGCCTCAGTCCACTCCCTCTGCATCTCCGCCAAATTTTGGAATCGTCTTTGCTTGACAATCCGCTGAAGCCTACGGTCATCTCTTTTGCTTGTGCACCTTCTCCTGCCACATTTTTCCCTTCCACTAAACTTTCTATTGATATGCTTGGACACTGCACTCTGTGAACAGCCAGCCTCCTTAGCGATGACCTTTTGTGGCTTACCCATCTTCTGGAGGGTGTCAATGACGGTCTTCTGGCCAATTGTCAAGTCTGCAGTCTTCCCCATACTGAACCAAACTGAGATAAACTTTGCAGGTGTTTTGAGTAAATTAGATGATAGTGTGACACTCTAAAACATTCATTCTCTGAAATAACTGAAGTAAATGCTGATTTTCGACACACTATTCTAATTTCTTGAAATACTGTTTTGGGGGTTTTCTGGAGCTGTAAGCCAAAATTATGAAAAATGAAACAAATAAAGGCTAGAAATATTTCACTTTGTGTGTAATGAATCTATAATCTATGAAAGTTTCACTTTTTGAATGGAATTATGGAAAAAAAAAAACTTTTCCATGATATTCAAATTTTTTGGAAAGGATCTGTATATGCATCTTTCTTGCATCAAATAGGTACCGTTAAATTGGCACACAATCACACAAAGTGAATTGACCTTTTCGTTTGGAGGTCATGTTTATTACCATTCCTCTGCCAACTATTTTTCAACCCCTTCATGCCTCATAGCATTTTAGGAGGCTGGCACATTTTCTTTTGCTGGAAAATTTCTCTTCACACATAAAAAGTCTGTTTCAAAGCCTAAAAATTATTATGGGACTCCTGTCATTCAGATTTATTTTCAGTGCCGTTTCCCTGCTGTGACTCTCCCGGCATACTAGCACAGTGCCATGTGTCTCAATTTGGAAACTTAAAATACAATTATATATTCAATTACAATTCCAAAACAATGCTTCCCCACACTTTTTCCTCAAAAACATACTCAGGATCTGAATGTAAGCTGGCTTTGTGGTGCACATTCTAATTATTTGTGATATAGAGGGAAAAACATTGTTTGAGATTTTGTAGAATTTCAGGTGACTGTTGTGTAGCTTACCATTCCTTAAAGTGTCATGTCTCAAAGCATCCCATAATAATCACTTCTTGCATTACGAAAATGGCCACCTACTAGACTATTTCTCCACCATTTCTTGGTGCTGAACTTAAATTTATCATGCCAAATTAACCTTAGTAAGTCATTTTGGATCAGTCTGTCAGACATAAATATACTTAATGTAATAATGAATAATGTATGGCATAAGCATTTCTGTGAATTTCTATTTCTGAAATTCAATGTATATCCATTGTATTGAGTACTGCATATTTTCAGCCTTGTCATGGCACTTTCTCAGCTGTGATCTCTTATCTATCTGTTACCCTCTCTGCTTTTTAAACCAAAAGGAGCGTGGAGCAGACGAGCAGCATCTCTGATCTCAAAGTCTCTGATTTTAGCAAATTGTAAATATTACCGGATACATTTTAAATCACTGGGAAATTTCATATTACTGTATTATGCTGAAGTGGAAACATGGGAAACAAATAGAAGGATGATTACGTATTTCTATATAGTCTCAATTTGTGAGCTTTTGTGTGGCATCTCATTTTGTATCCAGAACAGCATTACTGCTAACACCCCCCTCCCCCCATAGCCATAGTGTTGAACATCCACTTTTATAGCAGCTTTATTGCACTATTTATAGGCCAATATTTAAGTCTTTTACCAGTCTCACTTGCCTGTCTATAGCCTACAACTCTCTCAATGAATTTAGTACACTAGGTTCCTGTTGTAAACAGACAAAACAGCTAAAAAGACATGTCCTGGGAGGACCCTGACAGTAGTTATATCATGCAAACTGTCCATTTAAATTAAATGTGCTCACATAAAAATTACATAAGCAGATGTTGCCTGGCTATACTATTCCAATCCAGGTAGCATTCCTTCTATCCACAAGGTTTATGACAATAAACACATATTATTTGTGCGCTAATTTTCACTATTTTTATCATAATTGCCTGCTCACTTTTTTTCCTTTCCCCTTCCTTTTATTTCTTCTGGGTAACTACCAATTCATTTTATAGTTTAATTGGGACAGATATGCAGTAGATATGGATGGATCACTTTAAGGGTTGTTTCTCCTGACTCATTTTCCTATTGAACTCTATGGAAAAATAAGCCAGGAGAAACAACCCTTCAAGTGGAAGGTAAAACATTGGGATGGCAGGTATGCCATCCGCCAAGTTACGGCTTGGCGGGGCATGCCCCATACCTATACAGCACTGAGAGTTTGGCACTTTTCAGGGTTTCCTACAGAAGTAACCACAATGACCATAGACCCTCAACCCTTAAAAACATTAACTTCTGTATGTTCTGACCTAATGTAACCACACAGCATTCAGATACAACTTCACACATCCACACAATAAAGCCCCAAACTTGGGTTATTTTGCCGTTTTTCTCCTTCCTCTTCCGCTTCTTCTTCTTCTTCCCATTTTCCTGCCAAACTGCCTGCCTCCGTCGCGATGTTATCCAATGGGGAGAATTATTATTTGAGCGTATGGTCCCTATACCTGCTCATCAAACTTATCGTCCAATAAAAACGCTTCATACTAATGTTTTTTAATGTTAATGTAGCTAATGGCTTCATGCTTTCCAAGAAGCCACTGTGGCTTAGTGGTTAAATCTGCAGTTTATCACACAGTGGATAGTGGGTTCGAGCCCAGCAGGGCACATGTGTATTTTCCACAAAAACAATGTGCAACTGGTAAGTTCTTTTCATTTCTTACACTGTTATTATTTTCACATTGACACATTAACGTATTTTTTTGCAAAGGCAAAACAGGTTTACAAAATGAACTGTTCAATGTTTCACTTGTATTATATCACACCCTCCCCAAACCAGACGCTCGCTTTTGTCTGGTTTGGGGAGGGTGTTCCGCTCTGCTCTTGCGGTCATGACTGACTGACTGTGAAAACCCCTTGCCTCGGCCAACATTTCTTTATTCATTAATTTCTTCACTTCAGCTCTGTTCACTTTATCCTTTTCACACATAACACAAGATCACCATAAAATTAACTACTAGGAAAATTAAGAATTTATGATAACAGCCTACATTAAGAATTGAGGATAGCCTCTTTTAAGATGAAAGCCTTTAAGTGATCGGATTTATAAACCACCAATTCCCCAAACATATCTGATTCATGGTTAGTCACTTATAAATAAATAGATAGCCTCCGAATGTGGCTCTAGTCTACGCTACTCTGCTGATAATGTAGCTTACTGCAAACACTTTTAATTATAATAATAATAAGAAGAAGAAGAAGAAGAATCATCATCTCTGGTATGTACTTTCTTAGTAGTATCTACTGTTTTCTTTCTGGCTAAGATTCCTGGGAAATATGCGTTGTCCAATTAAGAACATACTCTACGATGGTCCTTTTTTAAAATCATGTCAGGCATTTGTGAGTTTTGGTAGTTTTCATATGGCTATTTTGTTGTAAGCGAACGTTGATGTCATTGTAGCCATCTGTTAGCTTGCTATAGCGTTCTATTCACGTGAATTTGCTGTTTGTATAAACCGTTGGAAATTGACAGTTGATTTGCAATATTATATTTAATATTTATAGGCTAGCTAACCTTAGCTATCACAATTGTGCTAACTTTTGTGAATAGCTACCTAGCTAACGGTGTCATTAGCTAAAACGTTTTACCGTGAAAAATCCCCGACCTGTTTACATTCTCGGACAGATGTTCGGGAAATCTGTTACACGATGATAATGATAATGGCGATGATAACTTTGGGACTAAACCGGCCACTTTTTAGTTAATAAAACTCAAAAGTAACGTTAAGCTAACTTAGATATCAAGTGAGCACAATTGGTTTACACTAGGCCTACTAGTTCACTATTTTTCCTTCTGTAAGGGGCTGCCCCACCGAAACGCACTTCAAGAAGGCATACTTCAGCTTATACTAAAATAAATAAACAATAATAATAATAATAAATACTTAAGTTTATAGCCTACTTGTAGAAAAAAATAGGTCACTATTTTTAGGCTAACGTTAACAGTAGTCCTAGTAAGCCACTTATGCTCACTGGATATCTTAGTTAGCTTACTTTTGAGTTTTATTAGCCAACAGCTGGCTGTTTAGTCCTCACGTTACCATAGCCATACGTGTAGCCTAACTACAGTTTTTTTTAATTTTATTTTTTAAAGGGTTTCCGGGTTGTTGGTTTTGAAAGCTCCGCGCTATGATGCAGCTTTGGCAAAACCCTGCAGCAACAGCATAGCATTTTTATTTTCTTTCTTTTTGTTTTCAAAGAGGGTAGGCTATTTCACGATATAATTGCTGATTTGAGGCGAAAGTGCCGCCGTGGAAACAGACTTCCCTAACATCCATCCGACAATGTAAACAAGAATCTAACGTTAGGGGATTTTCCATTGTAAGAAGAAATTGTATGACAACGTTAACACGTTAGTCGCTACTATAACGTTAACTTAGTTAAATGCCCAGCACCTCTGTGGTCTAATAGCGGGGATGGTAGGGGGAAAACAACGTTTTGATTCCAAAAATCCTAAAAGAGGGCCCAAGCATGGGTAAGGGCAATTCGACAAGTCTCAAGATCTGGGCAAATACGACAAATGCTGACATAATTGTTTTATCCGAAACTTGGCTTAAGAAATCAATACCCGATGAACTAGTATTTATCGATGGTTATAGAATTCACAGAACTGATCGTGCAGGTAAAGGAGGAGGAGTTGCAGTTTATGTTAGAACCAAACTCAGTAGCTCTGTTACCTTGTCAATAACCAATGCTAAACAATTTGAGTTTCTGGCCATAAAAGTGGGTGTGTCCAAAGATGTGCACATCACAGTGGCTGGCTGTTACAGACCACCCTCTGCATCAAAGGATACTCTTACCTCTCTCTCAGTCATCATGCACAAATTAAACGAATCAGAATTTATCCTTATGGGTGATCTTAATTGGGACTGGCTTACATGGCCCTCTGATTGTTTGAAAGAATTGTGTGACTCCCTGAATCTTGTGCAACTCATAAACGCACCAACAAGGCCAAATCCTAAAGTGCAAAATAAATCAACCCTGATAGACTTAATTGTAACAAACACACCTCACAAATACACATCAACTGGCATTTTCTGCAATGATGTATCTGATCATTGTGCAATTGCTTGTGTCAGAGACACAAAAATCCCCAAGGTAAATCCAAGATTAATTTTTAAAAGACACTTCAAACGTTTTGAAGAGCAGGCCTACCTCCATGATCTGTGCAACAGCGACTTAAATAGAGTCAATCTGATCCCAGACACTGAACTGGCATGGGAGTATTTCCAATCTATATTCCTGTCTATCTCAAATAAGCATGTTCCTATCAAGAAATTTAGAATCAGTGGTAGAGAAAATCCCTGGTTCTCAGATACTCTATCAGAGCTAATTCATGCAAGAAATAAATCATGGGCCCAAGCTAGACACGTAAACTCCCCTGCAGATTGGATAGCATTTTGAGTCCTAAGAAACAAGTGCACATCATTTATCAGGACATCCAAGTCAGAATTTTATTTGAAGTTACAGAGAACCTTACTAATCCCTATAAATTTTGGAAATTAATTAAATCATTATCAAGCACGCATGCTGACTCAGGCCTCCCGGAACACATTTTGGTGAACTCAAATGAAATAAAGGATAAAGTGGATATGGTCAATCATTTTAATGAGCACTTTATCTGTGCTGGGCCAATTTTTGCCCATTCAAATGGCAATGGCAATGTATCCCTACCATGTCCAGGCAACATTGTATCTGATGCACAGGTGGACCAGTTCAATTTGAAATCCATCTCAGTTGCTCAAGTCTGCAAAGCTCTAAAAGGCCTTGATACAAAAAAGTCTGCAGGTCCTGACAATCTGGATCCATATCTTCTAAAGGTAGCAGCAGATATTATTGCGGAACCTGTTACTCACATCTTTAATCTGAGTCTCAGATCCAACATAATACCTAAATCCTGGAAAGCGGCATATGTTCTCCCTTTACATAAGGGTGGAGACCCCTCCATTTTAAATAACTATCGCCCAATATCCAAACTCTCAGTGCTGGCTAAAATCCTTGAATCTCAGGTAAACTTACAGCTGAAGCAATTTTTGATTGAAAATAACATTTTAAATGCATCACAATCTGGATTCAGAACCGGCCACAGCACCATTACTGCTGTCATGTTGGTTACAAATGACATCATAAATGCCCTTGACAAAAAACAGCACTGTGCTGCTTTATTTATAGACCTCTCCAAGGCATTTGATTCAGTGGATCATGACTTATTGCTAAATAGACTTAGGGGTATTGGTTTTAGTTCCAATACTGTTGAGTGGTTCAGAAACTATCTTATGGAAAGAACTCAATGTGTTTTTTCAGAAGGTCACAAATCTGGGTTTCTTGAGATTGTTGTAGGTGTCCCTCAAGGCTCAATTTTGGGACCTGTTTTGTTCTCCATTTTTATAAATGACCTGGGAAAGGACTTACAAGCAAAAGTCCACTTGTATGCAGACGACACAGTCATTTATACGCATGCCCCCTCTTTGACCCAGGCTGTTCAAGAGCTTCAGACTGGGGGCGCTGCAGTGGTACAACGGTAAGAGCGCCGACTTTAAGTCGGTGCAGTTGTGCTCCGAGGATCGGGGTTCGCGCCCCGGTCCTGCCAGATCCGAGCATGGCCAGTGCCCTGTGGGAGCGGCAATTGGCGGCTGCCTCCGGGTGGGGGGAGGGGCTCGGAGAGAATCGCTGCGCGCATAGCGGCCCCGGACGAGCTGGAACCACGGTCAGCGTTGAGGAGTCGCGCCCTGAATAAGGACGTGGTGACCTCTGTCTACTACCGGCTGACGGGGTTGTGCAGCGGTGGTTCTCTAGCGGTTGCTACACGGGGGGAATTGAATTAGAATAAGGGTTCAATTGGCTACTAAATTGGGAGAAAATGGGAAAAATCATTTAAACAAAAATTTAAAAAAAGAGCTTCAGACTGCGTTTCAGTTACTACAGTCTGCTCTTTTTAATTTGAAATTGGTTATAAATGCACAAAAAACTAAATTTATGGTCTTTTCTAAAGCACGCTCACAGTCACCTGATGATCTATGCATTGTAACCTCTGAAGGCACATCCATTGAAAGGGTGCCCAATTACAAGTATTTGGGGATCTGGATAGATGACAAACTTTCTTTTAATGTACATATTACAAACCTCACCAAGAAGCTTAAAGTTAAACTTGGTTTTTACTTCAGAAATAAGGCATGTTTTACTTTTAACGCCAAGAAAAAACTTATTGAAGGTACTTTTCTGTCTGTAATTGACTACGGTGATATTTTATACATGCATGCAGCTTCCTCTGTTCTCAGGAGCCTTGACTCTGTGTATCATGCGTCCCTACGTTTCATCACAAATGCAAAGTATTTAACCCACCATTGCACACTCTATCAATTGATGGGTTGGACATCACTTGCCACTCGCAGAGAACAACACTGGTTGGTTTTTATCTACAAGGCAATCCTGGGCAAACATCCTCTCTACCTCTACACACTCCTCTGTCTCAACTCTAGTAGCTACCAGTTACGCTCTAGTCAATGGTTGCTTTTTAACACTCCGAGGGTTTTTACAGATCTGGGCAAAACTGCTTTTAATTATCATGCACCATGGACATGGAATAAC